>JAFEMH010002310.1:0-355609 GCA_022495995.1 Adenophora triphylla var. japonica | reverse complement strand
CGAAATTGTATATCCGCCCGCCGGGGATAGAATGACCATTTTCGCTCCGGATGGCTATCCGGGATAGGAATGACCCTTAATGATAGGGCTACCTACGTATCCCAAGAGGAACTGCTCAAGCAGCCGTAATTCGGGTCTGCGACCCTGAGTGACTATTTTGAGGCGCTCAACCCGGAGACATGGCGTTTTAGGTGCCTCGAACCTTTGAAGATGGCGCTTTTAGGTGCCTCTAACCTTTGGAGATGATGGTTTTTTAGGTGCCCTGAACCTCGAAAGGATGGCGTTTTTAGGTGCCTCGAACCTCGATGATGGCATTTAGGTGCCTCGAACCTCAAGATGCATGGCGTTTTAGGTGCTCTCGAACCTTGATTCAAACGGTGGCCTTTCGCGGACTTTGTCTGCCGCGCCGGTTAGGAGAGGGTGACCGTTTTGGTCGAGGGGCCGGACTCTAATGATAGGCGGCCTACGTGATCCCCTAGCTGGGAATCAACTGCCCTTTCGTAGTTCGAGATTTACTCGAGATTCCGTTGGCTTTTGGGATTCCGTTAACTTTGTCGATTTTTGTTAGGGGCCTTTGGTCAAAAAATCTGCACGTATTCGTTTGGAGAAATCGGTCTTACGTTTTATCACGGGCCGAATGATCACTTTGATGAAAGAAACGGGATTCCGTTATCTTTCTCCGGGAAATCGGTCTTACGTTTGACTACCGTGGAATAATTTTGATGAAAGATACGGGATCTCGTTATCTTTCTCGGGGAGATCGGACTTACGTTTTACGGGATTCCGTTAACTTTCTCGGAGAGATCGGGCTTACGTTTTACTGCCGTTGATGATTTTGATGAAAGAGACGGGATTCCGTCATCTTTCTCGGAGAAATCGGACTTACGTTTGACTCGCGCCGGCTGAATAATTTTTGATTTAAAAAGATACAAAGGATCTCCGTTATCTTCTCTCGTGGAGATCGGACTTACGTTTGACTGCCGTTGATGATTTTGATGAAAGAAACGGGATTCTCGTTATCTTTCTGAGGAAATCGGTCTTACGTTTGACCGCCGTTGATGATTTTGATGAAAGATACGGGATCCCGTTATCTTTCTCGGGAAGATCGGACTTACGTTTTACCGCCGTTGATGATTTTGATGAAAGAAACGTGGATTCCGTTAACTTTCTCGGAGATCTGACTTACGTTTGACCGCCGTTGAATGATTTTGATGAAAGAAACGGGATTCCGTTAACTTTCTGGGAGATCTGACTTACGTTTGACCGTCGTCGATGATTTTGATGAAAGAGACGGATTCCGTTATCTTTCTCTGGGAAATCGGCCTTACGTTTGACCGCCGTGAAGCTTCTTTTTGAAGAGGGGGTTAACTTTGGTTAACTTTTTTTGGTTAAGTTGAGGACTAAACCGCAGAGTCCCGAAATTTTAAAGGGCAAAAGGGTCATTTTGACCCTTCAAACCTATCCGCGCGAGAGGGATTGCAACTGGACAGGTTTTAAATGAGGCGCCGCCCTTCTTCTTCTTCATAATTTCTTTCGCGAGAGAGAAGAGAGAAACCGAGGGAAGCCATTGTTGCCAAGAAAAGCTTCGAAATCTTCCGTTTTCTTCGATTTTTCGAGCAATGGAACACGCGGGAGTAGCTATTCAAGGCCAAGGACGCGGTCCGGTAGCGGAGAGACGATTGGAGCTTGTCCGAATGAGGAGGCACTATTCTCTTTCGCAATCGATTGCGGAGGAGCCCTATCCCGATGCGTGGCAACATTGGGCCACTGATCCGAGTCTCCGAACGGTATACTTCGAATCTTTTCGATCCCTTTGTCGATTTCTTGCTTGAAATTGATTTTTGGTGATTTTTGATTTTTTTTTTTTTTTTGAGAATTTCGAATAATTGATGTTCTTGGCCTTGGATTTTGATTTTGATGCTTTGCATATTGCAATGAGTATATGGGTAATGCATTTTGCTTGAAAAAGAATGGGCATTTTTGCCAAAATTTTTTTTTTGAAATATGAGACTATGAAAATTTCCCGAAATTGGGACGGACCTTTTTTTGTTGCAATGTTGACATGAATGTGTGCATGCTTTTCTTTTTTTTTTTTTGTGACGGGATGATGAATCATATGAATGATATGAATGCATTTTTTTTTGAGAATGTGATTTTCTATGAAAAGTGGGACGGATTTTTCGTTCCCTTTGAATGAATGATTTGAAAAAATTGTTTATGTATGTTATTTCATGAAAAATGGGACGGAGTTTTCGCTTCCGTTGACTCCTTGTATGAAATTTTTTTTTATGTATGAATGAATGTTGATTGGGATTTGGTGAAAACTGCTTTCTTTTGTGCAAGACAAATGGGGCTAGGTTCATTGCATGCTGTTATGCTGCCGAATTTTCTTCAAAATTTTATGTCTGTGATGCATGTGCATGCTCTTTTTTTTTTTTTTTAATGCTCTTTTTTTTTATTTTAATGCAATTTTTTTTTTTTGAATGCAAAATTTTTTTTGACTCTTTCTTTTTTTTTTTTTTCAATTGCAGTGGTGGAGATCGCTTCACGATGCAGAACTCGAACAAGATGAAGACTCTGGGATCGTGGAGTCCGTTATTGGTCTATGGGACCGGCTTCCAGATATTGGGCAGAGGAGCCGATGATGAGTCCGAGACAGATTGTCATTGAGACCGGCCGTGCGAGTTCATTGAGTGCTTGAGGGGTTCGGGTCAAGTTTCCCAAGAGCAAGGGTCTCGATCTTCGCTTTGGCACAAAGATCAGGGACGTGACCCACACATTTCACTTCTCCCGTGGGCGAGGCGACGGTTACGCCTTCCGACTATGCCGCGATCACGGCTTGTCCTTTAATGGACGCAAAGATTGAGTGGAGAGACGGCTACAAAGAATCAGATCCGTGTGCCCCGCTAGGATTTTCCCCTATTCCCAAAAAGGGGATGGGTATGGAGTACGCAGTGGTCGAGGGAAAGATTGTGGAGATCATCGGGAGCTACGAGGCCGGGAGATGAGCAGGATAGGCGCCGAGCGCATTGCTAGTGGCCTTTTTATGGTTTGCTTTTTCGAGCACTCTTTGGACATGCCGAGGGGACTGCCGTCTTTGCTACGAGGTCCTTGGAGGACGGGGGATGGCCTGAGAGATATCTTGGGGAGAGGTGGATCGGCAGAGCCTCTATTTCGCTCTAGATCGGTATAGCCTAAGGCCGTCAGCCTTTTGACATGCTTCGAGTTCCTCCCGGAGGTATAAGCTTTCTTTCGCTTTCCTTCTTTTCTTTAAGCACGTATCTTTTTCGCACTTAATTGATTTGATTTTTACCTTTCGCAGTATGGGCGTTGGAGTTCTTTCACGTCACGATGTGGCGACAGACGGCGGAGTACGTCGGGGGCGTATCCACCATGCGTTCTCGGTCCAAGTTTGCCCGGGAGAAGAAGGGTTCCGTAGGGCGCACGACCCTCGATATGTGGACCGCCCGCCTTTGACGGGGCCGAGACGCGATGAGGAGATGATATTTTATCCCCGGGGATCTCGTTTCGATGTGGCGCAACGAGGGGCGCCGAGGTAATGGACCGTGTGGCAATGGAGGATTTTGAGGGGCTTCGACTTGCGACGTCTATTATCTCGGGGGAGAGGGTGACGCGTCGCATGGCGTGAATTCGCCTCGATGACACCGGTGGAGCCTCCCGCCGACATGATGCACCCTAGTGAGAGATCTCGTGACTGGGATGATTACCGGGGCGGCCAAGCACTTCTCGCATTTGTGGCGATTGAGCCATATCCAAAAGATTTGTCTCTTGAGGAGGCCGAGGACGCCCTGTGTTCTTGATAGAGAGGGTTAGGGGTCCCGCGGTACCCTCGGACGGACTTTTCATATGTCCGTGGGATGGGGTCCGATCTGGTGGTGTGATCCTCACCGAGCGGCTTCCACGAGCTTTCCGGCCTCGTCCGGTATGAAGGTATGGCTTCTCTTTCCCACCTCTTTTTTGCTTCGTCTTTTTCTTTCTTTTCTTTCCTATCATCATTTCTTTGCTTCAACGGTTTCGACGCTTTGTTTTCGTGGCGCTGGAGGTGGTCGGGAGAAGCCACGGTGGCTGAGTGATCGGGGCTAAGAGAGATTTATCGTGAGGATGGTGGCTTGTGGAGCCCCTCGTGCTAGAGCGAGGCGACGCCCGGCGCGCTGTCGCGGTGAGGCTTCCCTATTCCTTCGTAGACTTCCTCCGAGACTCCTCTTTCTCCTCTCCTTGACCCCCGCGCGTGGTACTACCTTCGACCACGTCATTCTCTGAGATCCTTACGGGCAGTGGGACACGTCCGGCAAAGATGGTGGATCTTCTTCGCACGTCCAGGAGTCCGACGCCTTCACCTTCGGATATGATTTCTTCGCAGATCTTGGCTTGCCCTATCAGAGCGTGCCGGTTGGTCTTGACGAGCCTTCTTCCGGGGATGAGGACGATGATTCTGAGCCTGAGATTTTCATGGCTCCTGAGGAGGCGGGCCCGAGCCGCAAGAGGGATCGGGGGAAAGGCCCAGCCACCGAGGACTCTGACTGACGATCCTTCGAGACTGATATTTTTGAGATTGATTTCTGAGACTGAGATTGTATTTATTTAGACAGATACAGTTTATTTTTATGCACATTTTTTTTCTCTTTTCTTTTTTTTTTTTTGGAATGTAATAATTTAGGATTATTATTTTTTTTTTTTTATGAATGCAATGCAGTATGAATGCAATGTTGCATGAGCCTCGGTTTTTTGACAAGGGTGTAGATGTTTGGTGTATGAACTGGTTTGGACAGGCTTTGGCTGGGACAAAATATTCCTTTGGTGCAACAGCTTGATTGCAAAGATTTTTTTTCTGGGTGGCAAACATATCCGCGCGGACAGACCTCGCATCTCGACATTGTCCTTTAATTTTGCTTCAGATCCGGGTCTCCTTTATTTCAAATTCAAATACCTTCTTCAACCACCAGTGCAAACAGCCATTTTCGGGGAGAAGGAGAGAAAAACCATGGAGAGAATTGTGAGCATGAGAAATCCACCCAAATTGTTCCAAAATTCTCAAATGCAATTCTTCACCAAGTTTAAAGAGTGGTCTCGGGAGATTATGCATGAAAGGAGGTCATTCTTTGAAGAAAGGTACAAGGTGAAGTGCTTATGGTCCCTCAAAGAATTGGTTCCGGACTACGACCTCTTGAGAGCTTCTTCCTCATTTTGGGACACTAGAAGGCATGTCTTTTGCCTTTCTTACAATGAAATGGTCCCGACTATCGAAGAATTTCGGGCCTTGCTTGGTGGTCCTGAGGTGGAGGAGATTGCAATTCCTTTGCCCGGAGGGGCCTCTTTCGTTGATAGGTTGTGCAACCTTCTTCATCTTTCCCGGAGGAGGCACAAGGTATGATCTGTGGTCCCGATCATTTCAATATTTCTGGTCTCCCTGATAGATTTAGGGGCTTAGGCTTGCTTGACGATGCCTATTGGGATGCCTTTGCTCTTTGCATGTTCGGGACTTTGTTCATGGTTTATTCTTTTGGGATTTGTCATCGGTCTCTGCTGGATATCGTTGTTCATTGTCGCTTGGGCAGAGACCTTGTACCTTTGATCCTGGGGGAGACTTTTCATGCTCTCGACAGGCTGGCTACCGGGAAACGGTATATGCACGGGGGCAGCCCGTTCCTCTTGACTCTGTGGCTAATGGAGCGCTTGGGGATTCTTCGGGAAACTTCTGATATGATCAAGCCTTGGACATTCGCCAGGAGAGGGGTTGCTGTAGATTTTGATGATCAGGGCTCATGGGAGCGTTGGATGGCCGGGTCGCCGACGTAAGATATCGATGGTCGCTGCCTTGTCATGCGGGTGGAGACTCGCAGAGTACTTCAGGACGGGTCTCATGTGGTCATGCTTCCGGGCTTTCACCCAGCCTTCTACATTCCGGCTTTGGTTTTGAGACAGCTCGGCTCGGAGCAGTTCCTTTGGAGGACTTTGATGATATAGCCACCAGGTGGTGGTGGCTTCGCTTCTATGGATGATCCCTCGGTGTTTCCATTTCTTTCCCGAGCATGGAGGTATGACGTCTTTCCTTCTCGGGTTATCCTCGTACGTCCGAGACCCGTGTTCTTGACCACTGGTACTGGATTGGGTACGAGAGGCATTTTGGGAGAGACACCGATGGCTATTTTGAGGCGGCGTGAGGCCATTGTGGGTGCGGAGGACCCGACTGGGGCCGGGAGAGGAGGAGGGCCGAGGCGAGGGCCAACCCTCACAACAGAGCGGAGATGTTGTGACCGACTATGAAGCTTATGTCAAGAGTGCAGAGAGGAGGACTCCCTCTGTGCTACCAGCCCCAGTACAGGAGACGAGAGATGACGCTAGGGCTACCAAGGCCCCGACAGTAGGCCGGTTTGATAGATCCCGTTCCCTGCACTGCAGCTTGGTAGGAGGAAGACCGACATCTTTCCCGTGCTCGTAAGAAGAAGACTCGAAGGGGGAAGAAGAGGGGAGATGCCAAAGCACGAGCGGCTTGGAGTGACTCCGAGGTTTCCGAGTATCCCTTTCTTGTCGCAGCCAGACACATTAGTTTGATTATGTATCTTAGTTTTCTTTTAGCAAAGTTGCCGCTTGTAGAATGAACCGGGCTTAGACTCATCAAAAAGTTTTTAACTTGTAATGAATGTGTGAATTGCTTCAGAGTTTTTCGAGACGCTTTCATGGTCTCGATCACTGTATTGATGTCAAAGTATGACTTTTTATTTGTGCTTTAGACCGAACCGTTTCCCTTGCGCCACGTTCCCTCTCTCGGACAGAAGTGGCTCGTGTCTCCGTAGTTCGACCTGATCGATTTTGTTGTTGTTTTTTTGTTTTTGTTTTTTTTTTTTTTTGTTTTTTTTGTTTTTTTTTTTTTTTTTTTTGGTTTTTTTTTTTTTTTTTTTGTTTTTTTTTTGTGCAACCCTGTTTTTTACCTAGGCCGCCCTTTTCGGGTTTTCAACCTAGTTGGGTATTACTCTTTTAGCAATCTTCTCCTTTTTTTTTCTTTTTTTTTGACTCAGTGTTTTACGCGTAGTATCTGCGCAGCTTGTTACCATTCACTGGGTGTACAAAGGATTTCCGTCGAGGTCTGCAAGTTGCATGGCTCCTCCGGAGAAGATTTTTTGGACGATGTATGGCCCGACCCAGACAGGCTCCCATTTGTCGAGGGGGTTGATACGGACTGGGGGCTTCTCTTTCAAGACGAGATCACCTTCCCTGATTTCCCGATGTTTTACTTTCTTGTCGAAAGCTCTGGCCATTCTCCCTCGGTAAGCTCGGATATGTTCCATGGCCTTAATCGTCGTTCATCTAGCAGGGCCAATTCATCATGGCGACTTTGGAGCCATTCGACCTCGTTGATCTAGATTTCCAACAATACACGGAGCGAGGGGATTTCTAGCTCGATTGGGAGTAAGGCTTCCATTTCGTATGTGAGGGCAAACGGTATTTTCCCGGTTGCCGTTCTGACGGATGTTCTGTAGCCCCGCAGTGCCGTGTAGCTTCTCGGGCCAATCTCGCCTCGGACACCATTTTCCGGATGATGTTTTCCAGTCTTATTTGCCGCTCGACGGCTCCGTTCGCTTGGGGCCCGTAGGAGATGACTTGTGACGGTTATTCTCAATTCTCCAACAGCCTTTCACATTCCCCTTCGAAGTGGGATCCATTATCTGAGATGATTTCGGCTGGCAACCCGTATCGGCATATGATGTTTTCTTTGATGAAGAGGGCTACTTTCCTTGAGTTGAGGATTTTGTAGGACTTGGCTTCAACCCACTTGGTGAAATAGTCCACAGCTACTAGGACGAATTCGTGGCCGTTGTCCGCTCGGTGGCGCGATTTTGCCTATGACATCAATTCCCCAAGTGACAAAAGGCCGGGGTTGTCATGCAAGATAACTCATGAGGAGGCAAATGATTAAGATTTGAGTATCGCCGACATTTGTCGCAGTTTTTGACGAACCGGATGCGCCGGTTCCATGGAGATCCAAAAGTACCCCATTCTCGCATGATTTGCATCGTGGCTCGAGCATTCATGTGGGGGCCGCAGTACCACCATGTATTTCTCTCATGAGTTCCGTAGCCTCTTGTTTGCCGATACATCGCAGAGGGGGCCTTGATAACGCTTCTTGTACAGATGTTTCCCAAAAGAACATAATGGGAGGCGAGTTGCCTGTGGCCGCGAGACTTTTCTCTTTGATTCCTTCTTTATATTCCCCATCTTCATTTTTGAAAGAGGCCTCGCCATCCTTCGTGTACTGGTAGATCCGAGTGTACTGTGGATCACTGGCCGGGTTCGGCTTCGCTTCGATTTCAAAGCAATAAGCGGGATTTTCTCTTCTCCCGACTCGAATGGTTTGGATGTACTTCCTTCGGGTATTTCAACGAGGGGAGGCTAGTGTTGCCGCAGCATCTCGCAAACTGCATTTGCGGTCTCTGGGCAAGTAATAAAAGCTGATCTCCTTGAATTGAGTTACTAGATCTTCCATGTAAGTGTGATATTTCTGCAGACCCGGGTCTACGGTCTTCCATTTGTTAGAGACCTGATTGATGATGAGGGCAGAGTCACCATACACCTCCAATTCCTTGATATTTCTTTCAAGGGCGGCTACCAACCCGGCTATGCAAGCTTCATATTCAGCAGCGTTGTTGGTGACCTCGAAGTTCACCTTATCAAGCATGGGGGTGTGTTCGTCGCAGGGATCGACCGTAAGCATTCCTATTCCGTTCCCCTTTTGTTTGAAGCCCCGTCGAAGAAGAGTTGCGCCGATTTTCTCCTTCTAGAGCAAAGATTCCATCATCGGGAAATTGAGGTTCAGGTCCTCGGGACTCATCACTTGGGAAATCGGCCAAATGTTCTGCCATTATGCGTCCTTTTACGGATTTCCTTGAAACATAAGTGATGTCATATTCAGCCAAAAGAACGACCATTTTGCCAACCTCATAGAGATGGAAGGCTTGTCGAATAGATATTTGATAGGGTCTACCCTTGAGACGAGATGTATCGGGTGAGACTGCATGTAGTGTTTCAACTTTCCCACTACCCAGACCAAACCTGCGCAAGTCTTTTCGCAGCGTAGTAATTGAGTTCGCTTCCCTGAAGCTTTCTGCTTACGAAATAGATGGCATTTTCGACCTTGGAATCTTTCTTCTCTTGAGCTAGCATAGCCCCAATTGCTGTATCCGTGACAGTTAGATATAGCAATAGCGGCTTTTGCTGATGTGGTGGTCAAAGAATCGGGGGATTCACGAGGTACGCTTTGATCTGTTCAAAGGCGAGTTGGCATTCTGGGGTCCATTTTGTGTAGGCATTTTTCTTCAACAACTTGAAGATCGGCTCGCAGATCGAGGGCAGCTGATTTTCAAAGCGGCTTATGTATTGCGATCTTTCCCATGAAGGATTTCACTTCAGTTAGCGCCCCGGGGTGGCTTCATTTCAACTATCGCCTTGATTTTCTGAGGGTCTACTTCGATTCCCCGTTCTGTCACCATATATCCTAGCACCTTGCCTCGTCTTACACCGAAGGTGCATTTGGCTGGATTCAGTCTCATGCTGTGGTCTCGGAGGCGGCCGAAGAATTTTCTCAAATCAATATAGTGATGGCCATCTGATCCTCTGGAGTGTATTATCATGTCGTCCACATAGACTTCAATTTCCTTGTGGATCATGTCATGGAACAGAGCTGTAGCTGCCCTCTGGTACGTAGCCCCAGCATTCTTTAGTCCGAATGGCATGACCGTGTAGTAAGAGGGGTGCCCCAAGGGGTTGTGAAGGCCGTTTTGGCTTGATCTTCTTCTGCCATTTTGATTTGGTTGTAACCGCAAAACCGTCGACGAAGGATTTAACTTCATGGTTGGCCGTGGAATCTACCAAAATGTCGATGTTCGTGTGGGAAATCATCTTTTGACCGGCTTTGTTCAAGTCTCTCAAGTCTACGCAAAGACCGGATCTTCCCGTTGGCCTTGGTCATCGTTACTATGTTGGAAAGCCATGTAGGATATTCAATGACCCCGATAAACCCCGCCCGAGCATCTTTCTATCTCCTCTTTCACTTGTAGGGACCATTCGGGCTTAATTCTTCTTAGCTTCGCATGCGGCTTGACTTCGGGTCGAGCGGTATTCGGTGCTCAACTATGGAAGGATCGAGGCTGGCATATCTTTAAAGGACCATGCAAACACATCCACGAATTCTTTTAGCAGCTCAATTAGGGCATCCCTTTCAGTCCCTTCGAAGAAACTACCAATCTGCGTCTCTTTAGGCTCTTCCGCAGTTCCCAAATTCACACTCGTCAAAATCTCTTCGGCAGCTTGGGCTCGATTTTCCTCTTTCCGGATAACCTGCTTAAAGATTTCTTTGATATATTGTTCATTTAATGTGTCTGCTTCTTCTTCTAGTAAATCGTTATTAACTGTTTTTAGATTATTAGTTAATTCATCATTAGTTAAAGTGGCAATCAAGGGATACTCGGAAAGGTTCGTCATTTCATTGAGAATAAAAGGGAATATAATATTGGCTACAATTTCGTGGTCTTCAGGCGTGAGGCCACCGGACGACTCGGAAGACTCAAACTCAACAATGAGAGACTCGGAGGACTTTACAAAGGTTGACACAAAAGGGACGGGGGACCAATCCAATCTTGGTGATCATTTCTTCTTTGGTCGCGGACGGGCCTGAGAGAGTTTCCCAATTCTTTAGCGGCATTGCTGTCAGAGGTCTCATGACTCGGGGGCTGTCTCGTTTCTGTCCTCCTTCCTCAGTCATTGCTATCATCTCTTTGTCTCGAACCGAGAATCAATTGTGTTTGGCGCTGGCCGAGCATGTAGATGTAGGGATCTTCCTCAGTGCAGGGAATTCTACCTCGTCACAATCCGACCGCTCAATCCCGGATGTAAGGACGTATTGCATCTCGGTGTCTTCTTTGGAAAAATCTCGTGCCCATGCTTGAGCGGAAAGGCTTAATAGGCGGTTCGGCAAGGAGGACGTCCCCATACAATGTTCATAGATTCGAGTTGAGTATGACGATGCTTGTCGATCTTTATCATGAAAATTTCCTTGCTTGGCGGGGTCGAGAGAGTGGGTTTGAAGAATGGTGACAAAGGCGTGATTAGGGACACAGGGTTTGTGTGCTGTATCATGGCGGTGTTCAATGTTTCCCTCCGGTATGGCTCCAAATGTTGGAAATGACAATTGAATTTGATGAATCGAACCTCTTCGGAGTACGCTCGCTTGAGTGCGTTGACATAATTGGCATCACCGGATTAAGGGGATTCGATGAGACTTGCCCCGATAGTCCCTTGGTCGATTCGGAGGAGGTAGCCCGGTGTCGGCTAAGAGCATGCTTAGTGACGGTCTCGCTTTGTTCCACATGAGGAAGCTGTCACCCCTTATGACTTCAAGGTCTCCTTGTCGGTTAATGAATTTGACGCATTGGTGGAGGGTGGAAGCTATAGCTTTCATGTGATGCAACCAAGGACGTCCTAATAGAGTGTGAACTCGGATGGGATATCCATTACATGGAACTTTTTGACACCATTTGGGTTTTGTACGAGTTCCGAGTTCTTGTCCCAGGGATGGGACGAGACGAGCCGTCGTAGGCCTTGATAATCTGGGTAGATGGGATCATATGCCTTTCATTGATGCGCGGGGCCCGCATCATGCTAAGGAAGGACATTAATGGCTGATCCATTATCCACCAATACTCCCGAGGGAGCGATACGGTGTTGAGCTTAATGGTGATGTACAAAGCTTTGTTGTCTTGGGAAACATCTCTTGGCAAATCTTCGTCGTAGAAGGTGATCATGCTACCATATAGGCGGGGATCATAGATTTGGTGCTTATGCGGAGCAAGAGAGTCATCAAGCCGGTCACTTCGTGCCTTTTTCTTGCGAGGTAGAACCTTTGCTTGAAGCCCCTAGGTTATGCGAGGCCTTTTGTGGCGGTTGCCATCTCCGGTCAAACATGTTGATTGAGTGGGAGCGCCAAGCGGCGTTGGTCTTTCTTTGTCGGTATGCACTCGGGAGGCTGGACAAGCGAATCTTGGTTGATCCCTTGGGGGATAGATTTCGATTAGCGGTAAAATT
The DNA here is from genome assembly GCA_022495995.1 of Adenophora triphylla var. japonica. Taxonomy (NCBI): domain Eukaryota; kingdom Viridiplantae; phylum Streptophyta; class Magnoliopsida; order Asterales; family Campanulaceae; genus Adenophora; species Adenophora triphylla. The sequence continues at coordinate 343,513 of JAFEMH010002310.1, read as the reverse complement.
ACCCGGATCTCTGATGCAGTGTCCAAGAAAGTCTCGGTGTCGTTGCGAGGCTTTTCGGCTTTTCTATCCCTGTTTGCTTTGGGGAAAAGGCTGGAGTAGAGTACATAGTAATCAAATCCCGAGATGGCTCCCAGGCGTACCAGCATTTGGTATCACCCGGCCTCGAACCTCTCTTTCAATTTCTGGGAGGAAACTTTCTTCTTCTTAGGAGGACGGTCCTCGTGTATCCGGTCTTGATAGTCCCTTTCAAGTCGGTCGGGACGATCACGAGATATCCCACCAAATGTGTTCTACGGTGGTGGTGGATTTGGGACCTCGGGTTGGCGGTCTTTGGAATGACTTTGAGTTGAGCTGGTCAGGGAGATCTGTTTGTTGGGCTCATCCGGAAGCGAATGGTTGGACTCTGCTTAGGATAATGAGAGGTATTAAGATCCGGGGGAACGGGCATATGCTTGTCCTTCGAGGAGCCCGGTCGGTTGGGAGATTGTTAAGGTCCCGAAGTGGCGTGTGGCCTCTTCAATCCAGGCTTGCTTTGTACGATTGCAGCGTTCCTCCGGGGCTTTGATGGGCGACCATATTTCTTCAAGCTGTTTCTGATCTTCATCACCGGCGATATTTGCGGGATCATCACTTTGAGAGGGGACAGCGACGGTATGCCGAACTCTTTCGTCCACATTCTTTGTTGGAATGGTGGCCTTTTGAATTTCTTGTTTGGGGGCCGGTTGCCTGTAAGCCGACGGGAAGGAGTCCGGCGGTGGAGACATAGGAATCTTGGGGTAGCATCTTGATGTATCCGGGATGATTAAGAAGAGGAGGAGAACCTTCTTCCTTCTTCGCGGTAAAAGTGCCATCGGAATTGAGGCGATAGTCAAACCATGACTTGCGACAACCCCGGAAGGTCGTTAATTTGAGCCTCATGTCGAAGTCTCATCTATTCTACCAAGCTGGATCCAATGCGGTACATGCGAGGGATTTTGGAGGACGGAGCAACGTTGTCCCTATCATTACCGGCTGACGCAGACATCCTGAAACCCGGAGCCGGAACAAACGGCGAAGCTGACGATGCGCTTGACTCTTCCCTACTAATCAAACGATGACCCGGTGTCCGGAACCAACCTTTCTAAGGAGCTGCGGGGAAAAGGTACAAGGGTTCGAGATGTGCAGGAATTGAAGGAGGGTAAGTGTTTGGGCTTTGGGCTCATGCAACATGCGGTTATTTGTTCACGTTTACTTAAAACATGTTTTATTAACCTAATCGGTTGGAAAAGATTGCTCTTCTTTTCGCAAACTACTCGGATCTGGATCAGTGGGCCTCGTCACTACGTCTATAAGCCCCTCGTATTCCACCTGTATTTCGACCTCCCAAGGTGGACGGCCCGGGTGAGGGTCCTATAGGGCAAGCGGGTCCCACCGAGCCGAAAGAAAACGATCCTAAAAGTCGGCGGGTAATCGAATCTTAACGAGCATTCGATGTAAATTACGGACAAGGCGACGTCAAAAGTCAAGATCATGTCCGAGGAGCTCGACGAAAAGTCGGCATGATTTGGTGATAAATGTCCACGATTGATCTTGATTTGTCGTCAATTAGGCCGTAATTAGGCATGGAATAATCATTAATCCTTGATGAATCGGTGTCAATCTTTGGGAGTCGGTGTATAATTTGTGCCGATCGGAGCCGAAGTCAAGGCGCCGGTCAATATCTTGGTCAAAGTCTGCGGCGGAAAACCGGCGAGAACTTCGGCGATTAGGGTCCCAGAAAGATATTGAGTCGGTATGCCGACAAAGGCTTGAAAGGAAATGTCTATACACGAGACGGGGCATGACACGGACCGGACTAAAAACCAGCGGGTCTCGGACAAAAGTGTGTCACGGACAAGTGCATGGTCGACACGAGGCTCCATGGGATGTTTGGGTAGTCCTGTGCTTGCACCGAGAGGCGTAATAAGACCAAACGGGCCGCGACAAGGATTTCCCCGGGTTAGGGACGTAGTGTGCAATGTACGGTCACGTGTGCGTAGTGTGCAAGCAGTCTATCTTCTTTTTTTGAGTAAAATAGAAATTTTTTATGTGTCTTAAAAAGAATGATGCATGATTTTTTTTTTTGAAAATTTTCTTTTGTTTTTTTGAAATTTTTTTTTTGAAAGTTTTTTTTTTGAAATTTTTTTTTTGAAATTTAATGAACACATAAGCACATAAGCACAAGAATTCCGACAGTTAGGGACATGATTCCGACAGTCAAAATTTTGACTTTTTCCGAGGCAGCCAAAACAACACGAAAATGTGCAAAAATCAACACACACAACAAATAATTTTTAATGCCGGGACGGAAGCTTGACCCTCAAAAGCTTTTCTTTTTTTTTTTTTTGAAAACAATGATACCGGTACGTGAGATTGTTAAACCACAATTTATCCCCGACTAGTGTTAGGAGGCGATAACGGGAAGTTTAATGGTTTCCACCAATATACCAAATATCATATTTTTTAGAAAAAGCTTATTCTTCCCCAGCGGAGTCGCCACTGTGACGATGTGCCGCCGAAATTTTATTTTTTCGAAAGGGTTAAACTTTGAAATTTTTCGCTTCTTTGAAAAACCAATCGAAAAAAGACCGGAGTCGCCACGCCATTTTTGTTTTAAGGGCCAAAACTTTGAAAAATGCCCGAGATTAGAGATTTGGGTTCGGAGGTCACGTTACATGCCGGGAAGGACGTTAGTGTGCACCCGGAATGCCTCGTAAAACGAGTCTTCCAAGCTAAAAACCATTTGTTGTGTGTGTGTGTGTGTGTTAATTTGGCCAAAATAAGTTGAAACTGAGGAAAGTAAAAATTGGAAATTCTTTATTAGATTTTGGACAGATTCCATGATTTTTGGTGTGATTTTTGGGTTGAGTTTTGGTACTCAAAAGATTTTTGGAAGTTGGAAACAACTTCTGCCAGAATGAAAAAAGCAGTGGACACTTGATTTTGAAATGGATTTAAGGGCTTTAAAACTTCATAATATGAGAAAACGCAGAGAATGAAAGTTGTTCCAGACACCTCAAATAAGATTTCTATGAAAGAATTTTTCATTTTGGAGAAGATTTGAGGATCCAAAACCTTCTGGAAATCTCAGATATGAGATCTGGACTCCCAGAGACTGGTGATCTGACCTTCAAAAGAAAATTTGGAAAATGGAGTTTTACTCACGCAAAAAACAAAGAAAAACTATATATGGAAAGCTCTGGATGTTGGATACAAAAAGTGTTTTGTAGTCAACACCAAATTCCAAGTTTATATGTGTCCAAAAAATTAGACCATGGACTGGGGTCTAAGAAAATTGCTATTGGACAGCAACTTCTCAAGAAGGAAAACATGATTTTTAAAAGGGGGTTTGGCATCCATGCTTGTCCCCATTTCCCTAGGTTTTGATTAGTGATCACTTGACATTTTATTGGTGAATCAACTATATCAAACCATCCTTGGGGTACATTAGGACTAAGCACTTCATTTGCTTGGGAAGGGGAATTTTATCCTTTGAAAATGAGATTTGATGTATGAAAATGAGTTTTAGGGTTTTGAAAATGTGTTTTCTTTGCAAGTAAGTAAGAATGCTTTGAAAATAATGTTGATCCTTATAGAAGATCATCCATGGAGATGAACTCACATAGTGATCTTCTTGGATCTAAGACAAGAAGATGAATAAACTACATTTTGTAGCTTGAAAATGCATGCATGGATGAGAGATTTAGGGTAAGAAGAGGGAGGTTATACCTATCTTCTTTGTGTTTTGGAGTTTTTGGCTTGAATGCAAGAGTGTTTGAGGCTTGAATATGAGACTGTTTGAGTGAGTGTGATTTTGGGTGAATAGTTGAGAAAAAGGTGACAATTCTAGAGAATTCTCACTGTTTTCTCACTATTTTCGCCAAGGTGTAGTTGCAAATTGTGTTTTTTCTCCTCCATTTCTGAGACTGAAGGCCTCAATTTATAGCCCTCTGAAAATGTCAAAAGTATCCGCGCGGATATGTCCTTCAGCGTGCACTGTTCATTAATTACAGCTTCAGGCTTTGGACACAAGGAATATTATTTTGAAAATTCAAATTAGGCAGCCAGTTTTTGTTCCAAAGAAATTTCTATTTTTGGTTTTTGACCATTTCTTTTGCTTTTTTGATTCTTTTCCTTGGTTTATCTTTTTTTGGCAATCCCTAATCTACCCTTACTTGGTTAGAAATGTTAGGAATGTTAGGAATGTTATAACTTTCGTTAATTTTCTAACGAAAACACTAACAAGCTCAAATTGGAGCACTTACAGGCGGCCCCCGCTATAATGTACTCGGTATAGAACACGCCCTGTCTATACCTCTCCAACTCATCCATCGGCATCGACAGAGGATGCTGCATGTGCATAGGAGGATCCACCGGCACCAACGGAATGGACCCCGGGCCATGCTGACGGGTCACCCGCTCCCCCAGATACATAGAGTCGCAATGAAGTCCTACCAAGAGCCTCCTCCGCCGCGTCACCTCGCTAGCGACCTGAACCACGCCATAGTTGATCCGACTCCACCAGGTCAGCTGGATCCTCTCGGAGAACTCCCGGTTCAGTGCCAGAGACACCTCCTCATATGACACTCGAGTGACAACTCTCGACGAGACCGCCCTCTTCGCTTTCTTCTGCCAAACCAAGGCGTAGGCAGGGAACAGGGTCGATACGCCTCCTTGATGTCCCAATCTGCGGGTGAACACCTCATAGCACCGGACTGTCAAGCAACTGGAAAGTTATGTCAGCTACAAAGCAGATACATACGAGTACATGAAGGAGGCAAGGAAGAGAAAAAGACGTAAACTTACATCCAAGACAGGCGTGAATCAGCTAAAGGAGTGCTCCTCTCCCCGCGAGAACCTGTCCAGGGAATGGTAGAGCTCGGCCAGTCTAGCCTCCCCCCACGTGAACCCCCTCACAGCATCCCGGATACGCATCGGCGCCGACCGAGCGAGAGGGAAGTGACGGGATGTGTCGAAGTCGGGAACAAAGTCGGCGACAACGCGAACCAAAGGAACCCTCGAGCCGGGCGCTCCGCGGTCATCCTCAATGATCCATCCAAATAATCGGCGACACCCGCCTCCAGATGCCTCTCCATCGAGCCCCGTACCGAATGCCTAAGCCCCCGGCATCGGTAATATCAAAACCCGGCAGCCAACAAGCGCTACGGGGTATAACCATCAACCCACACCCGCGTGTTGCCATAAGTCGGCAACCCGGTGATAGCGGCAAAATCCGTGGGAGTCACCGTCGCCTCCCCATACGAAATGGAAAGTGTGGGTCGTATCCCACCAATACTCGCTCGAGCTACATACATGGACCCGGCCCTCGGCGTATCGGCTATCACGGCCCACCGCACCGATAAACCCGGCCAACCTGCAGTCGAGCACCGGTGCCGCGGACTCCTCTCTCCCTCTCGAGCCACGTCCGGGATGATCTCCCACAATGCTCTCACTGCCCCAAAGGCACCCCGACTCTTCTGGTTGTGGGTATCAACCGTCCCTGTCCCCTGCAGGTAAACAAGACAGAAGCAACATCAACAAATGCACGAACGCATGTCAAAAGGATGCAATGCAGATACGGTTCTCATTCATTTCCTACATATATTTCCATCATTTCGAAAACTCCGTCGAATCCAGAACTTTCAAAACATTTCAAAAACTCCGTCGAATCCGGAACTTTCAAAACATTTCGAAAACTCCGTCGAATCCGGAACTTTCAAAATCTTTCAAAAACTCCGTCGAAACCGGAACTTTCAAATTCTTTTCGAACATTTCAAAAATTTACTCCGTCCCGAATTAAAGCTACTTTAATTTTGGAAAATGCATCAAGACATGGAATTTTGCAACCAAAATTTTTATGTCATCTACCCATGGTGTCAATTGAACTACATCCTAGTCAATTTCGACAAAGGTTCATGGCAAAGTCAAAAGCCCCAATTCAAGCACCAAAATCCCAAGTAAATTCCTAAACAAATTTCTAACATTTAAAGAATGCACATTCTTAAAATTAATGGAATTTGAAGGAAGCTTACTTGTCTCTCAATCCCTCCTTTGGAGTTGTGTTGGTCCCTAGCCGGGTAAAACTCCGCCGGATTCAATGGATGAACAATGGTTCGAATGGTCCGAACCAACCCCGTTCTTTCGTCATCGGTCCTTCCATGGCGAGCCATCGGTTCCCATTCACCTTCCATAGCGATTTTCCTTCACAAGTTCGAGCAAACCTTGCAATTTGGGGTGGAAATTTTTCTCTCCTCTCTCTCTCTCTCGTTGGAAATAATGGGGGAAGGGGGATGGTTTGCGTCGGACTTGGAGCTGATTTGAATCTGGTCAAATTCAGTCCAAGTCCGTGGGACTCTGCTGCAATTTAAAAAGATTCCTTCCATTTTAGTCCCTCATTTTTTGGCAGTTCCAATTTTACTCCTTTTGGCCCCCAAAAGTGTAAAATTTCTTCCCAGTTAGTTTTCACTAACGCCCATCTCCAGACGTTAAATTCCCAGTTAGTTTTCACTAACGCCCGTCTCCAGACGTTAAATTCCCAGTTAGTTTTCACTAACGCCCGTCTCCAGACGTTAAATTCCCAGTTAGTTTTCACTAACGCCCATCTCTAGACGTTAAATTTCCAGTTAGTTTTTACTAACGCCCGTCTCCAGACGTTAAATTCCCAGTTAGTTTTCACTAACGCCCGTCTCCAGACGTTAAATTCCCGATTAGTTTTCACTAACGCCCGTCTCCAGGACGTTAAATTCTCGATTAGTTTTCACTAACGCCCGTCTCCAGCGTTAAATTCAATCCCGGTTGACGTTTGGCGTTCAAACGCTCAATCATGTCTCAGGACATTCCAGTTACAATCCCGTCTCCAGGCGTTAAATTCAATCGATTGGCGTTTGACGGTCAAATGCTCAATCATGTCTCAGGACATTCCAGGTTATGATTCTTTGTCTCCGACGGTAAATTTGCTAATGGTTTTCACCATCATATATTCCCCCGACAGCTGCAATAAGCCCGAACCACAAGGCACGAACGCCGTGCAACAATCCCTCTTCGGCCATCCTCGTAAGCCCGAATATCTTTTCGCTTGGCAAGTGAACATTCATCTCCCCGGCCGCGGTCGTAAGCCCGACCGTCCCACTTCGGCGGCATGCAATAAGCCCGCACAACAATCCCTCTTCGGCCATCAAGGTAAGCCAGAATGCTCGTCAGCGGGATTCTAAAGAAGAAACGTCGATCCTTCCGAGTTGTTAATAACGCCAGTTTAACACAACCGTTCTCATCATTACAGCTCTATCCCTAGCAGGATAAAACCTGGCAGCCGCAATAAGCCCAGTACCCAAGGCACGAACGCCTTCATATCAGGATGAGAGTATCCTCAACAACTCCGGTTTGAGGCGCCACATGCCCTCATCAGTATCAGCAACTCCGGTTTGAGGCGCCACACGCCCTCGTAAGCTCCAACAACTCCGGTTTGAGGCGCCACACGCCCTCGAAGGTTACAGAAGTCCCAGGTTCAGACGCCTCACAATAGTCTCCATTCAGGCTCAGACGCCTTCGAACAGTCTTGCTCAGGTCAAGGTCCCCACGCGCGGCCATTGCACCTTCGAACTACGATTGTCTTGATTCCCGCTCGGGATACGTAGGAATCCTTTCGCTAAGGGTCCAGCCAGCTGACCGCCCAGGTCTTCCAAAGTAAGGCATCCCGATTTGGATCCTTATCTTTTTCAATGACCCCACCTCCTTCGGAGGAGACGTCGGCGAGGGCTAGCGTAAGTACCCAAATCCGGATCGTCCAAATCCGTCAGAAAGTTAACCGAAATCCGTTAACTAGCCCGTTCCAGGTTAACCGGAACTCGTTAAACTCCCCGTTGCCATGCCAACGAGACGTCCCGGGGCTGCCCCGTGCATCCCGACGTTGAAGCATACTTGACACATGTCATCTCACGTAAAAGTATGGCTTTCCCTGAAAAACGCACTTTTCGGCACTTTCCGGGGGCATTTCGGACATTTTCCGGATTGTTATCTTAAAAAACGGACAAAACCGGGACCGGGGAACGAACTCTCATATAAAGGGTGAGTAATGGGACACGTGGCAGCCATGCCACAGCCCTCTCGTCACCTTTCAATCACAAATCAAGCTGAAAAGACCAAAATACCCCTGGATTTCAGTCAAAGTCCGGCCGGACTCCCTGTGCAAATTTCCTGAAATTGCCAGCAAGCCCCTCAGAATTCTAAAATACCACAAAACCCTGAAAAACAGTCCAAGTCCGTCCGGACTCCTACTGCAATTTTCACCTATAAATAGAAGTGGCTGTCAAAGCCAAAAGAAGGAACATTTTTCACCCAAAAATCACCTCACTCACGGCCCAAACTGATTTCACCCCTTCCCGAGCTCCCATTTGCCTCGATTTGCGTGAAACTTCCATATTTCGATCAAATACGCCCCTCATCACTTCGAAACACCCTTTCAAACTAATTTTCATGTCCCGTACACACCTTCCGAGCCAAAGGAGTCGACCCTAGCCATAGGTATAACTCCCTCTCTCTAAATCTCTCGTTTCGTCTCGGTTTACATGCCAGTCGCTACAACCGTTTCGAACAACATTATTGAAATGTAGACGCCTCCGTCTAATGGGGTCCGATACGTTTTAGCCCCTCGATCCTCTTCTCTTTCCGTAAGAGAAGTAATCACGGGTTAAAACGGCGTTCCGACCCCGTTCCGTTTACTTTTACGTCATTTACCAATTCCAGATCGATCGATCCGTTGATCGTCATTTACTTTCTGTCATTTACAATTCCGAGCCGATTGGCCTTGTTGATTGTCATTTACAATTCCGAGCTGATTGGCCTCGTTGATCGTCATTTACAATTCCGAGCCGATTGGCCTCGTTGATACTGCTTTAAATACTGTCATTTACAAAGTCCGACTCGTTTGGATCGTGATAGTATTTACTTTTCTAAGTCCGAGTCGCAACCCGATTCGTTGATCGCATATCATTTAATACGCATTTTTCACATAAAAAATCGTTAACAATGTAATGCCCGGTTCAAAACCAGAGTTCGTCCTTCGAACTCTCTTTCAAAACGCGCGAAATGACGTTTGGCCTCCAAACGCTCATCTTTCAAACTAAAAGCCGCCATTTGACACTTAAAATCATTTAATACGCATTTTTCCTGTAAAAATCGTTAACAATGACACGCCCGGTTCAAAAAACCGGAGTTCGACCTTCGAACTTCCTTTTCAAACTCAAAATCGACGTTTGCCACGCAAACGCTCATTTCAAGCTCAAATCGACGTTTGCCACGCAAACGCTCATTTTCATCTCAAAACCGACGTTTGTCATTCAAACGCTCGCCTTTTCAAAGTCACCTAATCAACGTTTGACATTTAAACCAAGATTAAGCTTGTCATTCAAGCCCCCATTTCAAAAAAAAAAAACACACACACACACGTTTTCGAGAAAGGTAGAAAGACTCGGCATACGAGGCGTTTCGGGTGATCTCGTAATACTCTTCCCGAAATGTAACGTGACCTTCGAACCTAACAATCTCTAGTACTAAAAAGCTTTTTACTCATTTTTGCTACCAATAAAAATGATCCCCTGTTTTCAAAGCCTTTTCCTAAGTTTTTGCTACTAATAAAAACGACACCATTTTCAAAAGCCGTTTCTCAACGTTTGGGCTCAAAATACAAAAACCGCGTGGCGACTCCTCATTTTTTCCTTCCCATGAAGCGAGGTCTCAGACACCAACCCTCCGTGAAAGACAACCGCGTTTCGCATCCGCGTGAAATCCCGGGTAATTTCAGTGAGCTGGGAGTGCATTTGTGGGTAGTGTATGCTTGCCGGAGATGGCTTCGGCCAAAATTTGGACATTTTAAATTGGAGCAAGGTCTGCTGGAATAGTGGCTATTGTACTGTTTGCTGGAAAAGTGGGGCCATGTTGCAAGAAGGTCCGTACGAACCACTTAGGCATGCAAAAAGGTCCGTACGGATCTTCTTTGCTTTTGGGGAGAGGATAAGTGTTTTCAGGATGTCTGAACTTCCCTCACTTCCCATTTGCAGTCATTTTGAGCTTTCTTCCCCATTTTCTCTAGGAACCTCCATTTTTGCCATGGATTCTTCTTATGTTCCGCGAGTTTTGCCGAGGCTTTCGAAGGAGAGGCAAGCATACTTTCTTGAGTGGCTGAAAATGTGGATGCGACACCGTATGAGGCATTAGAGGCAGGCTTTCGAGGTGAGGTTTTGACTCTGCTCGGTTTGGTCTTTTAAGGAGTTGGTTCCTGACTGGGAATTGTTGCGGGCTGCCGCAAGGTTCTTGGACGTTAGGAGGCATGTGTATAACTTCTCCTACAATGAAGTGACGCCCACTTTTAAGGATTTTCGGGCTTTGATTGGAGGACCGGAGGTGGAGGCCATCTCGCTTCCTTTGATTAGCGGTGCTGCCGTGAGCGCGAAGCTTGCGTGCTTTCTTCGGACTTCGTTGGAAGAAGTGTAGGGTATGACCTTTGATTCGGGTCACATTGACATTTCTACGCTGCCGGAGCAATTTATGAGTGATGATGAGAGTGACGTCTCGTGGGATGCATTTGCCTTGTGCGTGATAGCGACGCTTTTCATGGTCAGCTCCCTTGGGGTTTGTGATGGTGCTTTCCTGGATGTGGTTGGGCACTGCAGAGCCGGAGAGGATATTGTGCCATTGGTGCTGGGGTAGACCCTTCACAGCATTAATCGTCTGGCGACAGGAGATAGGTTCATGAGAGGGGGAAGCCCCGCTTTGCTCACTTTGTAGCTGCGAGAGAGACTTCAGGCTATGCCCGAGGCTCCGACGTCGTTTAGCCCGTGGTCGTTTGCTCGGCAACCTCTTATATTGGATATGGATCAGTCCGCCTGGGAGAGATGGATGGCACAGCTTGGTACGCATCAGATCCGTTAGTGGGGTCCGTACTGGCGGATTGAGACTAGGAGGGCCTTTCAGGAAGGGTCCTATGTTGTCAGAGTTCCAGGTTTGTCTTGGTCCTCCTTCTACATTCTGTCGCTTGTTTCCCGGCAGTTCGGGATGAGGCAGGAGCCTTTGTTGGGCTGGGATGACCTTGCCACTGCGGAAGTGGCTCCTCTTTGTATGGCAGCTCCAGGTGCTCTTTTGTATTTCCTGAGGGTATGGAAGTATTCCGCTTTCCCTCCTGTTGTGCTCCTTCGACGTCGGGAGAGCGTTGTATTGACTATCGCGTACCTGGATTGGTACGAGCAGTGCGTTGGGAAGTCCCAAGTGATTTTGGGGAGCAGGCATAAAGCGATTCTGGGGCCCGATTGTCGTCGTAGCTATTGCCTTAGGAGTGCCGAAGCCTGGTCTGACCCTCAGGATGTTACGGGAGACACTTTGTTTGACTACGAGACCAGAGTTGACCGAGTGACGGAGAGAGGTCCTCTCTTGCAGACTCGCAGGGAGGAGATCCGAGCTGAAGCATGGGCAAATGAAGCCCTGCGAGCTACTGGATTGTTTGACTCTACGGGGAGGACCCCTAATCTCGGATTGAGAGAGACAGAGCTGGCTCGCGTGGAGCGAAAGAAGACTCGCCGGGGACGAGGGAAGAAAGGGAAGAATGGCGAGGTGACAAGCGCAGATGGCGCGGAATGACCTCCTAAGTATCCATTCATTGCATTGCAGACGCATTATTTGTTAAATGTATTAAGCTGTCTTTTAGCATGTTGTGAACTTGAGAATAGACCGTGCTTGAACTCATCAAGAAATGTTGTAATCGTTAGTGATTTGTGATTTACTTTTAAAGCTTTTTCGAGATGCAAGATCTCTTATTTGCCTTTTGTTTCTTATGTGAACCATGGCGGCGTCCAGCTTTGGACCTTTCTGTTGCATTTGAGGACTGAAGCAGCCTGGGCCTTGACGGCAATCCCTTTTCGCCTGGGTTTTGTATTTGTATGGGAGGTTGAATGATCCCTTGACAAGTCATTTTGACCGTCTTTTCCGTGGCTTCCTTGCCTCTTGTTTGTTGGTGTCGTGCTCTTGACCTCTTTTTTGTAGCTTCTGCTTGAGCTTATTATTTTATTTTATTTTAGAGCCTTTGCTCGAGCTCTTTTTTTTTTTTTTTTTTTTTTTGAAGCGCGTGAGGGCGAAGACAAGCCCCTGGCTTGGAAGTTGACATGGGTCAGTCGTTTGACGTTGAGTGACCCTCGGATGTCCTTTGATGCTGCCGCCGTCGTTTGACTTGGTCAAGGTGATGTTGGGGGCTTGCTCTTGGAAAGTGTGTAGTTTGATGGAGGTCTTGATTGACATTCAAACTTTTGACTTTTTTGTGTGTTTTTTAGACCGGACCAATTAAGGTTGCCTACGTTCCCCCGGACTAGAGGGCTCAGGTCTCCGTAGTTCGACACTACATGGAGTGCCAAGAGATGCATAGTTGTTCTTCTTTAGGCGAAGTATCTGCGAAGTTTGCTTCCGTTGACTGGATTCATGAAGGGATTGCCGTCTAGGTCTGTCAGCTTTATGTCACCTCCGGAGAAGATCTTTTGAACCACGAAAGGGCCGATCCATGTTGGTTCCCATTTTCCCAGTGGGTTGGTTCGAGTGGGAGGCTTTTCTTTGAGTACTAGATCGCCTTCCCTGATGTCTCGGGACTTGACTTTCTTGTCGAAAGCTCTAGCCATCCTGCTTTGGTAGGCTCGGACGTGTTCCATGGCCTTTAGTCATCGCTCGTCCAGTAGAGCCAGTTCGTCGTGTCGGCTTCGGAGCCATTTGACTTCGTTGATTTTGTTTTCCAGCAACACTCGTAGTGAGGGAATTTCCAACTCAACGGGCAGTACAACTTCCATCCTGTATGTCAGGGCGAATGGAGTTTCTCCCGTGGCTGTTTTGACTGATGTTCGGTAGCCCCAAAGTGTAAGGTGCAGATTTTCAGGCCAATCACGTCCTCGGGTGGTCATTTTTCGGATTATCCGTTCGAGGGTCTTATTTGCTGCTTCTACGGCACCGTTCATTTGTGGCCGGTAGGGAGAAGATTTGTGGCGTGTGATCTTGAATTCGGCCAGCAGTCTGTCGCATTCACCTTCGAAGTGGGAGCCGTTGTCTGATATGACCTCGATTCCCCATGTGACGAAGGGCCAGGGCGTAGTCATGCAGCAGAGATCGTGAGGAGGTAGATGATTGAGGTTGGAGAACCATTGACACTTGTCGCAGCTTCGGACAAAGTGGATACAGTCTGCCTCCATGGAGATCCAGTAGTAGCCCATCCGAAGAATGATTTCCATCAGGGCTCTGGCGTTCATGTGGGGGCCGCAAGTCCCGTTGTGGACTTTGTTCATGAGCTCACTTGCCTTTTCCTGGCTGATGCAGCGTAGGAGCGGTCCTTGGTAGCGTTTTTTGTATAGCATGTCCCCAAGGATGACAAAGTGAGAGGCTAGACGTTTTAGGGCCATGATGCTCTTGGCTTTGGCTCCTTCTCTGCGTTGACCTTCCTCGTTCATGAAGGCGGTTTCCCCATTTTTGAGGTATTGGAAGATCTGGTTGTACCATGGCTCATTGATGGGCTTGGGTTCTGGTTCGATCTCACAGGAGTAGGCGGGAATTTCTTTTCACCCGACTTTGAATGGCTTGATTGCCTTTCCCTCGGGGATCTCCACGATTGAAGCCAAGGTGGCTAGGGCATTTGCAAACCGGTTTCGGTCCTTGGCAAGTAATGGAAGGTGACCTCTTCGAATTGCGTGATGAGGTCCTCCATGCAGGCGTGGTATTTTTGCAAGCTTGGGTCTATGGTTTTCCACCTGTTGGGAACTTCATTAATGATCAGGTCTGAGTCCCCATAGACCTTGAGTTTCTGGACGTTCCTTTCGAGTGCGGCCTCTAATCCGGCGGCGCAGGTCTCGTATTCGGCGACATTGTTGGTTACCTCGAAATTTAGCTTTATGGCAATTGGGGTGTGCTTGTCCTTAGGGTCATCCAAGAGCATGCCGATGTCGTTTCCTCTTTTGTTAGCTGCTCCGTCGAAGAACAGTTGCCATCGATTTTCGCCTTCGAGTGCGAAGATTCCTTCGTCTGGAAATTGTGGTTCAGGGCCTCGAGCCTCGTCGGTTGGGAAGTCAGCCTGCTGTTCGGCCATTACCCGTCCCTTGATTGACTTTTGGTTCACGTACTTGATGTCAAATTCCGCTAGGAAGAAAGACCATTTGGCGAGCCTCATTGACAGAGATGGTTTGTCGAAGAGGTATTTCACTGGGTCCATTTTGGAAACCAAGTGCACCGTGTGCGACTGCATGTAGTATCGTAATTTTCCGACGACCCATACTAGAGCTGTGCAGGTTTTCTCGAGGGCTGAGTAGTTGAGTTCGCTGCCTTGAAACCTTTGACTGACGAAGTAGATGGCGTTCTCGACTCGTGACTCTTTCTTTTCTTGACAGAGCATGGCTCCGACTGCGGTGTCGATCACAGTTAAGTATAGCAACAGTGGCTTCTCCTAGTAGGGAGGACAGAGAATCGGAGGACTCACAAGGTACACCTTTATTTCTTCAAAGGCATCTTGGCATTCTGAGTTCCATTCGACGTCGGTATTTTTCTTCATCAGTTTGAAGATTGGCTCGCACATGGAGGTCAACTGATTGACGAAGCGGCTGATATACTGCAGGCGGCCCATGAAGCTTTTCACCTCTGTTTGAGTTTACGGTGGTCTCATTTCGATAATGGCCTTGATCTTTTGAGGATCAACTTCGATGCCTCACTCGGTGACCATGTATCCTAAGACTTTGCCTCGGCTGACCCCAAATGTGCATTTGGCAGGGTTTAACCTCATCGAGTGTTTCCGGAGGCGGTCGAAGAACTTTCTCAGATCCGTGAGGAGTTGTCCATTTGATCCCTTTGAGTGGATGATCATGTCATCGACATACACTTCGATCTCTTTGTGGATCATGTCATGGAAGAGGGCGGTTGCTGCCCGTTGGTAGGTAGCCCCAGCGTTCTTTAGTCCAAATGACATCACTGTGTAGCAGTAGGTTTCCCAGGGGGTTGTGAAGGCTGTTTTTTCTTGATCTTCTTCGGCCATCTTGATTTGATTGTAGCCGACAAACCCGTCCACGAAGGACTTGACCTCAAAATTGGCTGTAGTGTCTACCAACATGTCGATGTTTGGTAGTGGAAAGTCGTCCTTGGGACTTGCTTTGTTGAGATCTCGGAAGTCCACGCAGCAGCGCACTTTTTCGTTGGCCTTGGTGATCGTGACTATGTTGGAGAGCCATATAGGGTACTCGATCACCCTGATGAAGCCGATGCGGAGCATCTATTCGATCTCTTCCTTGCCTTGTAAAGACCATTCTAGTTTGATTCAGCGTAGCTTTTGTTTGACAGGCTTAGCCTCGGGATTCAAGAGAATCCGATGTTCTACTATGTTTGGATCTAATCCGGGCATGTATTGGTAAGACCAAGCGAACACGTCCACGAACTCTTTGAGCAGTGCAGTCAATGCGTTTTGCTCTGTGTCGGTGAAGAAACTTCCGATTTGCGTCTCTTTTGGCTCTTCGGCAGTTCCCAAATTCACTTTGGTTAAAACCTCCTCGGCAGCTTGGGCCCGGTTTTTCTCTCGTTTGACAACATGCTTAAAGATGTGCTTAATGTATTGTTCGTTTAATGTGTCTGCTTCTTTATCAAGTGAATCGTTATTAACTATTTTTGTGTTAGTTAATTTATCAGTTGTTAAAGATGCAATGAGAGGATACTCGGAAAGATCGAAGCATTCATTAAGATCATACGGGAATACATTATTGGCAATGAGTTCGTAATCTTCTGGCGTGAGGCCAGCAGATGACTCAAGAGACTCGAATTCAAAGATAATGGACTCAGGATGGGCTTTGACACTGGACTCTAGGACGCGAGGGGTCAGACCAAGTTGTTCGATCATGTCCTTTTTGCTGGTGGTAGGTTCGGAGAAGGTGGCCCAGTTATTGAGTGGCAATGAGCTTGATAGGAAGCGGGGGTTGAAAGGCTTCGAGCTGCCGTTCCTGGTTATGTCTATCATAGAGTTATTAGAAAAAAAATTGATTAGGTCTGGCACCTCGATTTCTTCACTGAAGAGCTGGTGGAGCAGTGGCTCGTTCCAGGCATCGTCTGCGGAGTCTTCCGCTTTTGTTTTGGGCATTGCTAGCTCAAATGCAGACTCGTCCCGCTTGTTGGGGGCAGGGGTGTTGATAGAGAGTTTTTTGAGTTCTTCTGCCAAAGAGGAGGTTTTCCCGAACCAGAATTCATTGTGAATAGTGGTGGTCGTGGGTCCCAGAAGAGTTGGCGCATCGAGAAATGCTCTTCTGACGGGAATTGCCTTGAGGCCTCTGAATCTTGCCAGGATCCGCTGGAGCTTATCCACGGTTGTCGGCCATCTTTGTTGGGCGTTGATCAGCTCTGTTCCCTTTTCTGTGTCTTCGTTTGAACCGTCGGTTTTCTTTGTGAAGTACCTGGTCATGTCGAAGCTATAAGGGTGGAGATCGGAGATTACGTGCAAGCCTCTTTTGCTATTGGCGGAGCATTTCCGTGCAGCTTTTCTATCTTCCGCCGCGTCTTCGGGAGTAGGAATGTATCCCAGGCCATGGAGGGTATTCTATTCCTTGATCTTGATGATTTGTTGGGTACCCTGATTGCGTTTTCCCAAACCAAGCCCTGGGATGTAGGTCATGCGCTTCATCATTTTCATCGGGGGAGGGATCTGGTCCCAAATCAAAGGCAGGTCTATGTGGCACACCTGCGCTTTCGGGCTTTCGATGGTGAACCCGGTCAGCATCATGCCGTCATTGTCGTGTTTGATCTCCAGGATCGGGACGCCGTTCGTGTCGGTCCCTTCGGTGGTTATGTTATCACCATAGATGATGATAAGGTCTGTTCCTTGGACGAACTTTATGCACTGGTGGAGGGTGGAGGCCACCCCCTTGATCTGGTGTAGCCAAGGGCATCCTAAGATGGCAGTGAATGTGATCGGGATTTCGATGACTTAGAAGTCGGTCAGGATCATCTACTTTCTGAAACACAGGTTCATGGTGGCTATTCCCAAGACTGAGTGAGACGTTGAGTCGTATGCTTTGATGGTCTGAGTTGAGGGTTTCAGATCAGTGGTCTTGATCCCTAGCAAATCCATCATTTTGGATGGAAGGATGTTCATGGCTGATCCTCCATCTACCAAGACCCGAGGGAGGTGGCGTTCGTCAAGTTGAACTGTTATGTAAAGAGGCTCGTTGTGGTCAGCCCCAAATTTTGGGAGGTCGAGCTCCGTGAACGTGATGATGTTGCTGTAATGAATGTTGCCGATCATCTGAACCGCTTCATCTGGTGTCACGGTGATGGGTACCATGGTCTGGGCCAGGCTTTCCTCCAACTTGAGTTTGTGCGGGTAAGAGGAAGTGAGTAAGGACCAGAGTGAGATGTTAGCCTGAGTACGTTTGAGCTGAGTTAAGACAGGATCTTCAGCCTTCGGGTCAAGGAGGGCTCAGGCACGGCTGGCCTTTTGTCTGCGCGCAGAGGATTCGTCAGGATTTGACAGGAACGTGTCAGTACGTTCACCCCTGGCTTGGCTGCTTTACTTGTCTCTCCTATCTCTGTAATGGGAGGGCCTTGGTTGGCATAGGGCCATACTGCGCATTTCCGTTCGTTTACCGTCATTGCTTTTGTTGTAGCGTCCACAGTGGCTTTGAGATCTTCCCAAGACAGGGGTTGGGTATCTGGACTCTCGGGCCATTGGTGGCGGTGCGAAGCTCGTCCCAGCTGATCATGGAGCAGACGTTGCAGTGGTCTTGTGCAGAGCTAGGCTGAGGAGATTTGCTGGAGTAAATGACATAGTAGTCAAACTTTCCTGATAGTTCTCCAAGGGTCCCGACTGTGGGGTCGCCGACTTCGTATCTCTTCTTCAGTTTTCGTTGAGAAGAGGGTTTCTTCTTTCTTCGAGGGCGATCCTCGTTCATTTCATCTTGGAATTCCATTTCCAGACAAGCGGTGCAATCGCAGACGTCCCACCAGATGTGTTCGTTGTTCTGCGGTGGTATCGGGACCTCAGGATGTTGACCGGACACGTCTTCCCTCGGGGGGTCTTGTGGCTTTAGGTCGTAGCTGCATGGCTTGTACGAGGACAACAGGTTAACTTCTGGGAGACAATGAGAGACGTTAGGAGCTGCGGGAGCGGGCATGTCTTTGGGAGTCCTGAGTGATCGGGGAATGGCTAACATTCCGAAGTGGTGCATGGCACCTTAGATCCAGGCTTGCTGTTCGCCTTGGCGTTTCTCATGAGCCATGAGGACTTGCCTAACTTCCTCCATTGATGGGAGATTTCCTGGGGGTAAGGTCCCGCTTTCATCGTTGTTATCCACCGACTTGGCAATGGGCAGTTGACGGACTGCCCTAGTGACTGTGCTGGGAAGAATGTTGGACCTTGCGGTTTTGACACTGGGAGAATAGTCCCTGGGTACTCTCAATCACTCTCGGTTCACTGGAGGGGGTGACGGGTAAGGTTTAGACACGGGAAGGCCTTTCTGGATAAAAAGGGGGAAAGCTCACGTGACATGCGGTTTTCGCTTTTATTTTATTATATTCTTTTTTTTTTGTTTTAATTTACTTAAAACAGTGTTTTCTCAGAATCCTAGGTAGGTTGGAAAAGATTGCTCTTCTTTTTCGTAACTATGCTAGATCCTAGGTCAGTGGAGACCATCTGTGCGGCTATAAGCCCCTCGTTTCGCACCTGTATTTCGACTTCCCGGGGTGGACAGCCCCGGGCGAGGGTCCTACATGGCAAGCGGTTTCCACCGGCCTAAAAGAAAAATCGAACCTAAGGACCGAGCATGTCATGTTCGTTTTAATGCGTTAGCCATGTGAATAGTGAGCCGAGCTGGCACCTGAGTCAAGATCGGGTCAAGAGTTCGGCATGACCTCTCTTTACCTTGCTTGCGCAAGGGATCTGTGACGTTAGGCCTTGGCTGGGTCATATCGTCATGGCTGAAGTATTAAAGTCTTGATGACATGGTGTCATGTGGGCATGGATGTATATCCGGGACGGAACATCGTCTGGGTGTAGCTTCGGAAAATCAAGATCGGGTCAAGATTTTAGCATGACCTTTCATCACTTTGCTTGCGCAAGGGATCTTGAGTTTCGATCTTCGACTCAGAAAATGGCCAGCATGGGATATGTATCCAGGCTGTATGACACGGACTGGGTAAAAACCAACCGAGTCTGGACAGAGTGTGACGCGAGCATGCATGGTTGACACTGGCTAGGATGGGATGTTTGGAATGATCATGTGCGCGTCCGAGAGGCGTAGGAAGGCCAAACGAACTGCAACTGAGACCACCCCGGGTTGAGGGTTGTAGTGTGCAGTGTATCCGAGGCAGCAGTGCGAGTAGCGTGCGGTGTACCGAGACAACAGTGCGAGTAGTGTGCGATCTCTAAAATTCTTTTTCTGAGTAAAACAGAAGTTTTTGAAGAATTTTAAATGTGTGTACACAGATGTATATTAATGCATTTTTTGTATTTTTATTTTTTTTTGTAAAATAAAAAAGTAAAGCACATGCACACACACAAAACAGTTAAAGAAAGGGGTAAAATGAAAGTTTGACCCTCATCATTGTTTTAAAAATCCTTTATTTTTGTTTAAAAGTTTTTAAAACAAAATATCCCAGCGGAGTTGCCAACTGAAATTACCCGGATCCGAGAGGCAGCGCAATCGCGCCCCGGCATCTGGCATTTCACTTTTTCGTTGCGCGTTGGCAGGGATGGTGTCTCGCTGTTGTTTTTTGCTTGTAGAGTCGCCACGCCGTTTTGTTTAAGCCCAAAACATTGAGAAAAGGCATCAGTTTAAAAATAAACTGTTTTTTTTGTGATGAGATTTTTGAGTTCGTAGGTCAGGTTACTCCTCGGGAAGAGAATATTAGAATATTAGAGCTCACCCGAGTAGCCTCGTAAAAACGAGTCTTTCGACACCCCTTCTTTTTTTAAATGTTGTGTGTGTGTGTGCTTTTAAAAATGCATGCTGTGTTGGATGTCTACATTGTACACTGCTTATTGAAATGTATTGAAATAGTAATGGAAGGAAGCCTTACCAATATTGGTTCGTGTCTGTTCCGCTGAGGAATAGTGTTTGAGGATAGAATAGTGTTCCGGGATGGACCAGGATTACTTCGGGATGTGCCGGTTGTCTGCGGACAGAGCTTCGGCGTGCCTCGGGATTGTCAAGTGTGCACTCGGGCAGAGTTTCAGCGTGCGTTGGGATCGCAGGGATTGTTGGTTGGATTCGGGCAGAGGTTCGGCGTGCGTCGGGGTCGTCGGTTGCGTTCAGGCAGAGTTCTGGCGTGCGTTCGAGTTGCCGGTTTGACTCGGAAAGAGCCGGGACGCCTCGGGAAAGACCAGGCAAGGCCTCGGAGTACCACGAGGGGCCTCAGAGTACCTCGAGAGTGCCTAGGGGCAGTGCGGAAGCATCTCGGGAGCGCTCGGAAGGGCTTAGGAGCACCACAAGGGAGCTCGAAAGGCCTCTGAAGGAACCGAAAGGGGCCGGGATTGCCTTGTAAGGACTTAGAGGGGGAGCCAGAAGGCTTAGGGAGAGAGTAGAAGAGGATGGTGTGAATGAAATGGGAGGGGGAGCCCTCTATTTATAGTGTGGGAAATTTTGCAAAGAGGTCCGTACGGACCTCTTAGGTAATCCAAAATTGTAGTTTTCCCAGATTTAGGGGAATCTCGTGAACTTTAAGGGTATTCAGTAATTATGAGATTTGGTAGCAAGAAGGTCCGTACGGACCTTTTAGCATGCAAAGATGTCCGTACGGACCTTTTATGATTTTCCAATTTCTGCATAATTTCCGTAAAGTCCTTTTGTGTTTTTTTGTCCCAGAAAGGCCCCCCCTTAGTTTGGTTGGTGGTTTTTTGGGCCTTTGAGGGTTTTTGAAGGGTTTTGAGGGTTTTTTGAGGGTTCCGGGTGTTCGAGACTGCGTTTGAGTGAGTCTGCGGTGTTTTCCGGGTGCTCGAAAGAGGGTGATCCAGATTGGGGTACTTACAGTCATGTTTTTTCTTTCCACAACCCCATTTTGTTGTGGAACACCAGCAGTGGAAAATTGTGATCAATTCCATGGTCATCAAATATTGAGCAACACTGTTGTTTTTGAATTATGTTCCATTATCAGACCATACACTAACGATGTCATCTTCTTTTGGGTTTGGAGCCGTCTAAAGAGTGAGGTTAGAATTTCATAGCAATCATCCTTTGTGTTCATCATTTCTACCCACGTATATATTGAGTAATCATCCACTACTACTAAAGTATATCTATTTTCTCCAATTCTAGCAGTGGTGATGGGTACAAACAAATCAATGTGTAGCAGTTGTAAACATCTTGAAGTTGATGGAGCAGTCTTGTTGGTGAAAGACGAAGTAGTTTGTTTACCAAGTTGACACGCACTTTTCTTCATGATGATCAGCCACTTTGGGTAAACCACGAACGAGGCTTTCCCTTCCAATTTTTGCAAGATACTTGAAGTTCAAGGAATTTAAACGCTTGTGTTATAGCCAACTATTTTCACTCACAAAATTGAGAAATTGATAGCAGGTTGTGCTTGATTCCTTCAACAAGTGAAACATTCTCAATGGTGAGGTTTCCTCTTCTTATTGTTCAATAGCCTATTGTTTTTACTTTGTTGTTGTCGCTAAAGGTTACAGATGGACCGCTTGCATCAATGACGTTTTTCAATAAAGATCTATTTCCAGTCATGTGTCTTGAGCATCCACTGTCAAGATATCATTCATTTGATTTTGCCTTTGAGTGACCAGCCATTAAGCAGAGGACCTGAAAAATAAACATTAAAAAACGAGATCCCCTTTATTCTTTTGGGTCCTGAGGTTAGCATTTTTTAATAACCCACACCTATTTGGCAAAAGGAGGATTATGATTTTTGGCATTAGGTGTGAACCTCAAAAGGCATTCTGCAGTCTTGTGACCAGAACCATCACACACAGAGCAGTGATGAAAGCTATAAACAAACTGAGGTTTAACATACTCTTTACTTTTCTTTGGATCAGCATTTGTTTTTGGGACATAGGTTTTAGCCTTGACAAATGTGGTCATTTTAGGTTTGACCGCGGTTTTTCTATTAACGCTAATCTTGCTTTTAAAGGCAGGATGTGTGGTCAAAGAAGAAGGGCGGTCAGCCACAAATGGACCCTCATCCGCAGTTTCATCCTCTGAATATTTTACCCTTTGAACCAGAATGCTTTTCCTTAAGAATTTCATTAGTTTGCTTTGAAAATTCCTCATTCTTTCCACAACAAGATGCACACTTCAAATTGTCACCAGTTTGGAATCCCAAGCCTTCTTTGTCACCACTAGACTTTTGGGATTCAAGAATTTGATCAATGGTAACAAGAGATTTGGTCCACTCATCAATTAACTTTTGGAGGTCATTTTTGAGCAAGCAAGTATTCGTTTCTAATTTGAAGTGCAGCAACCTTGGTTTCCAAAGTGAGGTTTAGTTCAGTAAGAGGAGACATGCATTTGACTTGATCCTTCAGAAGTGCAACTTCAGACCTCAATACAGTTTTCTCGGTATTAAGCTAAGTAATTTCATCAGTTGCTAAATTGCTAAAGACAAAGTTGTATTAACATTTTCAAATTTTTGGATCATTACTTCAACTTTATTGAACATCTCTTCATGTTCCAAGGGAGAAACCTTATCTATCTTTTTCAAAAGTTTTGGAGTTGAAATTGTTTTTTAAGAGGTTTCATTTTTAGATGGAAAAATGGGATGAGAGTAATAACTATTTCCAATCTTATAACTGGGAGTTAGTTTTACATCTGTATAGTCCTCACTACTGACCCTAGTCTTGGTTTTCTTAGGAGTAACCTATTCCTGTATGTCAAGTGACTCGATAGACTCATTATCTAAATCATCAAAAGCATCCTTGGCAACAAGGCAGAGATTAACCTCTTCGATTTCATCTTCGCTTACTTCATCAAAATCAATTTCAATCCAACTAGCTAACTCTTTTGAATTCTCTTCTTCAGCAACCATTCCCTTACGACGAGAAAATTTTGCAGGTGAGGTATTCTTTTTCAAGTATTCAAATCTTGGTTGTGGGCACTCAGAATCAAAGTGACCAGGCTTTCTATAGTTGTAGCAGACGAGGTCACTCTTTTTCTTTGTATCAGCAGCCTTAGAAAAAGTTATTGGAGGTTTGTCTTTTGAAAATGGTTTTGAGGTTTTTCGAAATTTATGAAACCTTCTTACAAACATGGAAAATTCATCATCATCCATATCGATGAGTGATGAGGTTGAAATAGAGGAATCTGAGGTTTGTTTAGATGAAAAAGGTTTCTCCACATATTCAACGACAGACATAAAAAGTGTTTTGACTTTTCCTTCAACCTCTTCAATATGATATATCTTGAGTTCATGGACTTTAAGATTTGCAAGTAATGTCATATTGATTTATTTGTCAGTTAAAACCTTAACAAGAGATAGACAATAATTTACTACCACAACATAGAGATCATAAGTTTGACGCAATGTCTCGTTGGCTTTCCTGTTGAAGTTGTTGTATCTCCTTTCAAAAGCAAATTTCTTGTTTTCCTTGCAGAGATCATCTTCTTCAAGATAGCTTTCAATTGCATCCCACATCTCTTCTGCGGTTTTGCATTTCATGACTTTTTAAAGAATTGAGACAGTCAAAGTGCCAGTGATGATATGTCTAGCTTTGCTGTCCAAAGCAACTAATTTCTTTCTTTATCAGTCCACTCAGCTTTCAGTTTCTTGACTTCTGGAGTGGCAGTGTTGGTGGCAGGATTGGTGTTGGCCTTCATGGGAACAAAGGGGCCATTGATCACGCATTTCTCCAATATCTCATCAGTAGTTTCCAAATGAATTAACATTCGAGTCTTACAGATGTCAAAGTGATCTACATCCAGTAAAGGAATGTGTGAGTAGTTAATCGTTGTCATGGTTTTTGAGTTTGCCATGACGAATCGAAACCCAAGCTGTTAAGCTTGAAAAAC
This sequence comes from Adenophora triphylla var. japonica, assembly GCA_022495995.1. Classification (NCBI taxonomy): domain Eukaryota; kingdom Viridiplantae; phylum Streptophyta; class Magnoliopsida; order Asterales; family Campanulaceae; genus Adenophora; species Adenophora triphylla. Next base: position 319,505 of record JAFEMH010002310.1, on the reverse strand, counting down.
AAAAATAGTTTTATAAAGGTGTTTGCTCTGATACCACTTGTTGGTCCCAAAGGAGGCAACAAGGGTGAAAAACATCTAGAGGGGATGAATATTTGTTACAAAATTTTCGACCCTTTTTGAAAATAAACCTCTAGCTTATAAAACCACCCTTGCAATGTATCAAAACCGCAAGTGAGGTTTGTAAAATGCACTGCGGAATTTCTAATTAACAGAAGTGAGGTTTAATAGTGAGGTTTAGAAAACATTAAAATGAAGTTTGACAATGATTAACTTTAAACATCTCAAATCTGGTAAACATATTAAGATCAAACAGATAAGACAAATTAGTTTGAACTATGAACAATAAAGAAAATGCAGAAATTAAGAAACACAAGATTTGTAGTGGTTCAAATGTAAATGATCTACGTCCACTACCAAGATGGTTAGTATTTGATTTTCTAACTACTAGATTTTGTATTAGATAATGTGTGAGATTACAAGGTTACAAGAATCAAACTCAAAACTAAAATCTAAACAATAAAGCAAATCCTATACTATAACTGGTGTATCTCAAATGATTTAATATATGTGATTAATCAAGTGAGGTTTGTGTGTGATTTAGAGCTCAATAAATTTGAAGTATTACAAAGGCTTCTGAGCTTGGAATTTTGTTCTTAAAATTATGAAGGTTTGAAGATGAAGATTCAAAGGATTCTGGAAATCTGAAAAAAAAATCAAATCTTCAAAGGACTCTCTCAAATGGATATTCTCAAGCAATTTTCAAGTGATGAAGATTAGGGGTATTTATACCCATCCACCAAAAAGTAGCCGTTTGGAACAGCTGTAGCAAGTACAGTGCTGACGCGGTCTGATTGCACCACGTGTCCTTTTTTGTACTTTTGTTCAGAAGTTGTTGATAAGTTTGTACGGACCTCACACGACAATCTGGAATGAAGGACATCTGTCACCTTTTCAAATTCTTTTAAACTTTGAGTGACTATTAGACATGTTGATTGAACTTGTAGTTAACTCAACGTTGCTGACGTGGATCAATCAATCAAAGGTGTTCCAATTCTTTAAGTCTTCAATCATTGTATGAGGTTGGTGAGATGCGGTCTTATGACGTGCGGTCTCACAAATGAGGTTTGCCATGCGGTTTGCTGAGTGAGGTTTCAAGATGAGGTTTGCACAAGTGGTTTGATAAGTGCGGTTTCATTCATGAGGTTTGCACTAGCACTGCGGATTTGCATGACTTCAAAACCTCTTGACTTGAAACCTCATGTCCAATGTATTTGTGTCAGTCTTCAAGCATAAATAATCCTATTTTATAAATTGGACTTGTACTAAAAAATTGAAGTCTAAGATTCAATACATATAGGCCTAAAGTCTAGAAAATATAGATAAGGTTATTATATCAATCAAATTAAATATAAAGAAATGAGGGTTAAAGTATGTATACCCAATAATGACATTTGTGGTACATCAGCTCATTGAAATTTTTTCTTGGAATAGTTGTTACTGACTTGCTTCCTATCAGAGATTTGGTTAAGATATCCAGATCTTCTTGGTCAAGCTCCATTGGGTCTGTCTTGATGATGGGGAGGCCTAGGACTGTAGCAATGTCCACATAATCGATGCCAAGAGTCACTCCTTGTATCTTGGTTCTGATAAGCTTGATTGTTCTTCCTATGTCATCCTTCACTTTCACATCTCTTGCATAATGGAAGAATTGATCCACTAGAGATAGGATGTGGAATGTCTGCTTCATATTGAAGAATTGAGGACTATACTCTCTTTGAAAGCCTTAAGCAGGACACGTCCCATTTCATCTTATGATATATCCCTTGTCTATCACCCATCCATGGATGAAATGCCTTGAATTCTGAAAAAAAAATGTGAGTAAGAGTAGTGCAAGTGCTGTAAGTACTAAGCTCAAAAAGAGAGCAAAGCACTTGGCAACTTTTGACAGAGTCATGTGCGGTTGACCGTGAGGCTAACAATTAGATGCGGTCGACCGTAGATATGCACATAGAGTGAGTTAGAGGTAAAACATAAAACAAGTTACTGCAGGCATATTTTTGGATCAAAAACATAAACATGATCAAAATGAATCAAGACCCAAAATAAAAAGAAATTTTGAAAACTAGGATGAACATATGAAGAACAGTAAGAACTTCACGAACAAATTTTCCAGAAATTAAGAAAACTGAGTAAAATTTACATTTTCATGTTCCCAATAGTTAGAATTTCAACAAAATGTCATAAGAAACATGAATCAAACACATAAATTTTCAGAAATCAGTTATGAAGTTTCGAAAAACTCGAAACTTTTCTTCTGAAGAATCATCTATTAAAGCATTAAAATACCAAGTAAACATTAAATCAACCTCATAACGAGTTGTAGAATCATAATCCAAGCAAGAATGTTGAAGAATTTCATAGTAAATATCATTAAACAGATGTAAGTACCCAAATTCGAATCATTACAATCCGTTAAAAGTTAAATGGAATCCGTTAACTGGCACTTTCCAAGTTAATCAGAACCCATTAATTCCCCCTTTCTGAGTCAACGAGACTTCCCAAGACTGCCCCGTGCATCCAAATTTCAAAGTGTACTCAACAAACGTTATCACGCGTAAAAGTACCACTTTCCTCAAAATACGCTATTTTTGGGATTTTTCGGGACTGTTTCGGACAGTTATTTAAAAAACAGTCAAAACCGGGATTAACGGGATAAAAACCCTATCTTGGTGACTCACAGGGACACGTGGCATACATGCACAGCTTCCCAAATCAACTTCAATCAAATTTGAGGGTAAAAAGACCAAAATACCCTTGAAATTGAGAGTTTGGCCGTCCGGCCTGTTCTTCCTGAAAAACCAAATTTCTCAGCCAGCCCTTGCAATTTCCAAAATGCCCAAAAACCCCCCAAATTGAAGTTTAGGCCGGACGGCCTGTTCTTCAAATTTACCTCCTATAAATACAGAGGCTGTCATTCAGTAAAAGGAGGAAAAAATATTAACTTTCATCAAAACCCCACGGTTCCAGCCAACCAAACACCCTCCCGAGCCCCAAAAATGCCTCGATTTGCGTGAAAACCACGTTTTCCGACCAAACACGAGTCAAACACTTCCGAAACACCCTCCAAACACCAATTCATATCCCGTATATGCCTTTTCGAGCCAAAGAATCAATACCTAGTAATTGGTAACACACTCTCTCTCTCTAAACTTTGTTTCGTCTCGATTTACGCGTCATATGCTACTTTCGATCCAGTCTAAATTCTCAAAATGTAGATGGAACGCCTTCTACGGGACTTTATACATTTAAGTCCTTAATCATCTTCTCTCCCGTAAGAGAAGTAATTTCGGGTTAAAATGGCGTTCAAGTCCCATTTTTTACTTTTCTGTCATTTATCATCCGGATCGTTCGATCCGTTGATTCGCATGTTTTACCGTCCGAACCGTTTGGTTCGTGATTGTCATTTAGAAGTCCGAATCGTTTGATCCATCGATATTGCTATTTACTTTACGCACCTTTATAAATCCGAGTTGTTTGGCTCGTCGATCGTATTTTTACCATTCGAATTGTTCGATCCGTTGATAACGCATTTCAATACTGTCATTTACAAGTCCAAGCCGTTTGGTTTGTTGATAGTATTTTAATTACAAATGTCCGAGTCACAAAATGACTCATTGATCGCATCTCATTTACTACCATTTTCATAAAACTGGTAACATCGTAATGCCCGGTTCAAAACCGAAATTTCGTTATTCGAACTCCTTTTCAAAACCCCTCAAAATTGACGTTTGTCATTCAAACGCTCATTTCCGATTCAAAATCGACGTTTGTCATTCAAACGCTCATTTCTAACTCAAAATCGATGTTTGTCATTCAAACACTCTTTTTACCAAAATCGACGTTTGTCGTTCAAACGCTCTTTTCTAACTCAAAATCGACGTTTGTCATTCAAACGCTATTTTCCGACTCAAAATCGACGTTTATCATTCAAACGCTCATTTCAAACTCAAAATTGACGTTTGTCATTCAAACGCTCTTTTTACCAAAATCAACATTTATCATTCAAACTAAAGATTCCAGTTCGCCATTCGAACTCCTTTTCAAACTCAAAATCGACATTTGTCATTCAAACGTCTTTTTACCAAAATCGACGTTTGTCATTCAAACGCTCTTTTTACCAAAATCAACGTTTGTCATTCAAATCAAGATTAAAGCTTGTCATTCAAGCTCATTTTCAAAAGCAACACAAACACACAAACATGCACACTTTTCGAGAAAGGTAGAAAGACTCGTCATACGAGGCATTTCGGGTGAACTCAATATACTCTTCCCGAAACGTAATGTGACCTCCAAACCTAACAATCTCTGTTCAAAAAATCCTTTTCCTATGTTTTGGCTACTAATCAAAATGACCTCCTTTTCAAAGCCTTTTCCTAAGTTTTGGCTACCAATCAAAACGGCCTCTTTTTCAAAGCCTTTTCCTAAGTTTTGGCTACCAATCAAAACGACCTCCTTTTCAAAGCCTTTTCCTAAGTTTTGGCTACCAAGCAAAATGACCTCCTTTTTCAAACCATCAATTTTCAAAGTTTGGGCTCATAATACAAAACGGCGTGGCGACTCCTCTCTTTTCAGCGAGGCCCCAAGTTGCGAAATGCCGCTCGCCGCGTTCCCCCGCGCGCGATCCATGTAATTTCAATTGGCGACTCCGCTGGTGAAATCAAGCATGTTTTTCAAAACTGCCATTGTTTTAAAAACATTCTGTGGGTCAAACTTTCGTTTATCCTTCCTCGTTTTGTGTGTGTATGTATTTTCTTACTATCACGTGTTACTTCTTTTTTCTTTTCAAAAAAAAAAAGGAAATTTCAAACAGCTCCGATTTCAAAGCATTGGACTATTCCGAAAAAAAAAGATGTTGCTTTTTCATCTCTTTCAAAATCATAACATGTTCGTGCATTATTCCGTTCATATTTGATTCTTTGTGCTATATTTTGAAATGCGCATAAATTCTTTAAAACAAATTCTGAAAATCTCTATTTTACTCAGAAAAAGAATTTAGTGACCTCACACTACACGCACTGCTGCCTCGGTACACCGCACACTACGCACTTGCTGCCTCGGTACACTGCACACTACAACCCTCAACCCGGGGTGACCGTTCAGCTGTAGCTTGATTGGCCTTCCTACACCATTCGAGCGCGCACGGGGTCATCCCAAACAGCCCATCCTAGCCCTTGTAATCCATGCACTCTTTGTGTCACACTTTGTCCTAGACCTTGGTTGGTTTTTGGCTTAGTTCGTGTCATAAAGCCTAAGTGTATGCTTTTACGCCGATCTCCTTCACAAGTCAAACTTAAAAGTTGAGATCAAAGGTCGTTCTCGACCCGAAGTCTTAGATTTTTAGCCTTGACTTTGACGCAGAACCGCGCTAAAAACATACCCGAAGGTTCAATATGATGCAGTGTCATCAAACCCTCAACGTATGCACCATGCCAGCCACAACTTGGCCAACGCCAAAAGCTAAGGCCCCTCGCGCAAGCGAGTCAAGAGAGATCATGCCGAAATTTTGGCACAATTTCTGCCTTAACTTAAGGATGTTGACTTCGACCGTGACCCGTATGTCATATGCGTTGAAAGTTTACATGACCGGCTAGCCTTAAGTTCACTTTTCCCTTTGTCGGTGGAATCTGCTTGCCCTAAAGGACCCTCGCTCGGGATTGTCCATCCCGGGAAGACAATTTACAGGTGAAAAATGAGGGGCTTATAGATGTAGTGCTTGGATCCACTAATTCAAGCCCTAGGTTAGTTGCAAAAAAGAAGAGAAATCTTTTCCAACCTTTTAGGACTCTGAGAAAGACATGTTTTCAGTAAACTTGAACAATTAATAGAATAACAATTGCATGGTCCCATTTCGGGAATCTTTCAAATCACGACCTTTCCCGGTCTGATCTTCAATCGTGACCTTCGCGTCCAATCCTTAATCGCGACCTTTCTCGGTCCGATCTCCAATCATGACCTTCGCGGTCCGATCTTTCAAATCGCGACCTTTCCCGGTCCGATCTCCAATCGTGACCTTCGCGGTCCAATCCTTAATCGCGACCTTTCTCGGTCTTATCTCAAATCTCGACCTTCGCGGTCCAATCCTCAATCGAGACCCTCACGGTCCAATTTCAAATCTCAAATCTTGACCTTCGCGGTCCAATCCTCAATCGAGACCCTCACGATCGTAACCTTACGGTCCAATCCTCAATCGCGACCTTTCTCGGTCCGATCTCGAATCGTGACCTTAGCGGTCCAATCCTCAATTGTGACCTTTCTCATTCCGATCTCGAATCGTGACCTTAGTGGTCCAATCCTCAATCGCGACCTTTCTCGATCTGATCTCCAATCGTGACCTTCGCGGTCCAATCCTCAATCGCGACCTTTCTCGGTCCGATCTCGAATCGTGACCTTCGCGGTCGCACCCTCAATTGCGACCTTTCTAAATCCGATCTCGAATCGTGACCTTTCTCAGTCCGATCTCCAATCGTGACCTTAGCGGTCCAACCCTCAATCGCGACCTTTCTCGGTCAAATCATCGATATCAACCTTCGCGGTCCAATCTCTAATCGAGACCCTCACGATCCGATCTCAAATCTCCAATCGAGACCCTCGTGGTCCGATCTCCAATCTTCGATATCCACCTTCGAGGTCCAATCTCTAATTGAGACCCTCCGGTCTGATCTCAAATCTCCAATCACGACCTTCACGGTCCGATCTCCGATCTCCAATCGAGACCTTCGCGGTGCGATCTCAAATAGTCAATCCCGACCCTCACGGTCCGATCCCCGATCTCCAATCGAGACCTTCGCTGTCCGATCTCAAATAGTCAATCCTGACCTTCGCGGTCCGATCTCTGATCTCCAATCGAGACCTTTGCGGTCCGATCTCAAATAGTCAGTCTCGACCCTCCAATCGAGACCTTCGCGGTCCGATCTCAAATAGTCAATCCCGACCCTCACGGTCCGATCTCCGATCTCCAATCGAGACCTCCGCGGTCCGATCTCAAATAGTCAATCCCGACCTTCGCAGTCCGATCTCCGATCTCCAATCGAGACCTTCGCGGTCCGATCTCAAATAGTCAATCCCGACCTTCGCGGTCCGATCTCCGATCTCCAATCGAGACCTTCGCGGTCCGATCTCAAATAATCAATCCCGACCTTAGCGGTTCGATCTTCAATCTCCGATCTCCCATCGAGACCTTCGTGGTCCGATCTTAAATAATCAATCCCGACCTTCGGTCCGATCTCTGATCTCCAATCGAGACCTTCGCGGTCCGATCTTTGATCTTCAATCGAGACCTTTCACGGTCCGATCTCAAATATCCAATCGAGACCCTCATGGTCCGATCTCCAATCTTTGATATCGACCTTCGAGGTCTAATATCGAATCGAGACCCTCACGGTCTGATCTCAAATCTCCAATTGTGACCTTCACAGTCCGATCTCCGATTTCCAATCGAGACCTTCGCGGTGCGATCTCAAATAGTCAATCACAACCCTCACGATCCGATCCCCGATCTCTAATCGAGACCTTCGCGATCCGATCTCAAATAGTCAATCCCGACCTTCGCGGTCCGATATCTGATCTCCAATCGAGACATTCGCGATACGATCTCAAATAGTCAATCCCGACCCTCACGGTCCGATCACCGATCTCCAATCGAGACCTTCGCGATCCGATCTCAAATAGTCAATCCCGACCTTCGTGGTCCGATCTCCGATCTTTGATCTCCAATCGAGACCTTCGCGGTCCGATCTCAAATAGTCAATCCCGACCTTCGCGGTCCGATCTCCGATCTGTTGGTGTAATGCCCTAGGCTTTAGTTATGTTTAACTTAAAACCGTTATGTATCGTCTTTATCGTTTAAGTTTATTATTTGATTATTATATTTTGCATATTTATTGTAATAATCTCCGTCCCTAATTATTAAGAGAATAATTAGTATAATTGTCAATGGATAATCATATGATGATTATATGCATAGAGATGCACATTGAAATATGGGTACTTGTTAGTGAACAAGTGACTGGACTTGACCCGTATGAGATTTATGTCATGGTCAAATGTCATAATTAAATCTCATATGGTCACTTCATTTAGTCCCTAGACCTGAAATTATCATGACCTTACATATGATGAAAGTCATGTTTGATTTTAGTCAAACGATATCTTAACACGATATTTATAAAGGCTAATTTTGGCATGATAGGAATCATGATGGGAAGGATGATAAGTCAAGATGAAATTTGTCCCTTGAAAGAGAGATGTTTTGCTTGGGCACCTCGATGAGTGATAATGATGGAAAGTGTGTGGCCACACCCCAATGCGATTGGATTATCATTATACTCCGAGAAAGCATTGAACAAATACAAGTTGACGAGGACCATGACTTGTGTTCAATACAACATCGTGAGACAAAGGGAGAAATGGAAGTGTACCATTGGAAACGTGAACTCTTACGTTATATTATTTGGGTAGACATAATGGCTTACTAGAGTCCGCTTATGTCTTATGAGGGTCGATATGATCGAGCTCATTGCCAACATATTATAATCCTATTGGGTCACACACAACTAGAATGAATTGGTTAAACCAAAGAAAGAATGATTGAGAGTTCCTGAATTGGCTTCATATATCGTGCGACAGAACTTTCCATTTGGAGTCCTGAGTCGTGCGACGGACCTTGCCATATGGCGTGCTGGGTCGTGCGACATATTAAGGCCTAAGGCGTTTGACAGACAGTTTCCTAATAAGATTAGGAAACTAATACCAATACTAAGGTAGTATAAATATGCAATCTGTAAACCCTAATAAGTTAGCCGAATTTTCTAAGAAAAATTCACAACAAAGGTTTCTCAATATCTCTTTCTAAGGTTTAAGAATCTAGCAATTCTCAAGAACTGTTCTTGGTTCATTCTAACGTGTGGATACTACTAGAGGGTCTTCGCTCGTACGACGATCAAGGCATAGAGTTCTATTGTTCAAAGCAATATGATGATTCAAGTTTTTGAAGATCGAAGTTTGTGATTCAAAATCACATTGATTATTGTTCGATAGCTCAAGAACGGAAAGCAAAAAAAGGTTGGTAAATTCTATCTCATAGGAATTCAATTTAATCGTATAGCACGGATCTTAGGGCTTGGGTTTTGCGTCATTTAGATGCTTATTCCGCTGCGCATGGACCCATAAAACTGAACAGTGGTATCAGAGCCCCGTTTGTATGATTAAATTTGAATTGGCATGCTAGAATTAAGATATAAATTGTTTATATGCTTATTGCATGTTTTGTATGCGATAGTTTTTATTGTTTATGAAACAATATGTCTAAATCGTGTTCTATTCATATTGAATTAAATCGGTTAAAAGCTGTTTATTTGATTTAATTGCTCTATCTTGGAATTGATTGAAATTCAGAAAATCTGCCAAACTGGCAACTCAAGTCGTGCGACAGAGTTGGACACGAGGAGAAAATCTGGTAGTTGGGCTTGGTATGTCACGCGACAGATCTGGCCAACTGGCTGATGGCGCCGCGCAACATAACTAGCCAATCTGGGCAGTATCAGTTTTGTTGAATTTTCATGCTGATCTGTGATTATGTTTACAAACTGATATGTTTATGTTTTGATCTGGATGCTATAAATTTCTGGAAAATTAAATTTATAGGGCTATGCTAGATTAATTCATTGTTTATGCATGCTTAATTAATTTAAATGTGTTTTTATTAATTGTTTCGATGCATGAATTATATGGTCCTAAGTGTTAAGAATTTTATTAGATGTTTAGTTGAATCATTGATTCATAATTTCCTAAATGTTTAGTTTAAACATTAAATTTTGGTTTTCTGATTGTTTATGAGAAACAAGTCAGTTTACGCAAAATTTGAAGGAATCTGATTGTTTATGAGAAACAAGTCAGTTTACGAGTCTGATTGTTTATGAGAAACAAGTCAGTATACAAAGTATTGATTATGTTGCATTCAAATTGGTATTATAATTGTGCATGACTAGGAGAGTTCTGTCGAAGGAAGATTTGGTACTTAAGCAGTCCTTGTGGCTCACCTATTTTCTTGGGAACTTACCTGGTGTACGATTATGACTATCTTTGTTGATATGCTTATAATCTGATTTAAAGAATCTTCATTTAACTTTTCAGTTCTTTATGCCAATCCATGATTAAAACACTTGAGACCACTCGGATAGTATTGGGTGGGCTTGCCATAGCAAGGTGCTTTGATTCTATTTCGTTTGCGAGCAAGATGAGGAAATGGTGGTTCCTATACGTTTAAAATGGATGAACTTAATTGGGTTATCAAAATGATTTTGGACCTAAGGCATAAGATGAGATTAAAATATGCTTAGACATATGATGTCTTAAATAAATCTCATAAAAGATCTAAGAGTCATATACGATATGATTGATGTTTTCTTCCTAATTAATTTAGTCTTGAGCGATGCGTCATAGCGTACTTGAGATTAAATTAAAGTTGGATCTTAGCCCATTAAATGCATATTATGCTTATTTGCATTAGAAGGTGTATGATTTGGTGGGAGTATTTGTAAAATACATTATTTGCCCTTAGATGATAAATGTGTTGATATTGATATGTGTTCATATTATTTGTATATTTTGTTGTAGAAGTAGCATTACATAATGATAATTGCGATTCATCCTTATGAAGGACAAAGTTCGAAAGGAACGATACAAATAATTCTGATTGGATCAGAAGCCTAAAGAACGGTTCTTGGGTAAATGTGTACGTTCTTGACGAATTCGTTCCTGCTAGACCCACTGCAAATGTTGCAAAGGGCAAATAAGGAGCAACATTAGAAATATGTTGATGATTCTAATAGCATTGTGTAAGTACCCAAATCGGGATCGTCAAAATCCGTCAGAAAGTTAACCGAAATCCGTTAACTGGCCCGCTCCAGGTTAATCGGAACTCGTTAAACTCCCCGTTGCCAAGCCAACGAGACGTCCCGGGACTGCCCCGAGCATCCCAACGTCGAAGCGTACTTGGCACACGTCATCGCACGTAAAAGTACGATTTTCCCTGAAAAAAGCACTTTCCGGCACTTTTAGGGGGTATTTCGGACATTTTCCGGACTGTTATTTTAAAAAACGGACAAAATCGGGACCGGGGAACGAACTCCCACACATTTGGTGAGTCATGGGACACGTGGCAGCCATGCCACAGCCCTCCCATCAACCTTCAGTCAGAAATCAAAGGGAAAAGACGAAAATACCCCTGGATTTCAGTCAAAGTCCGGCCGGACTCCGTGTGCAAACTTTCTGAAATTGCCAGCAAGCCCCTCAAAGTTCCAAAATACCACAAAACCCTGGAAATCAGTCTAAGTCCGTCCGGACTCTTACTGCATTTTTCACCTTATAAATAGGAGGGCTGTCAAAGCCAAAAGAACAACAAAATTACTCCAAAAAATCACTTCACCCACGGCCCAAACTGAATTTCACCACTTCCGAGCTCCCGTTTTGTCTCGATTCGCATGAAACTTCCGTATTTCGATCAAATAAGCCCCTCACCACTCCGAAGCACCTTTTCAAACTACTTTTTGTGTCCCGTACACACCCCCGAGCCAAAGGAGTCGACCCTAGCCATAGGTATAACTCCCTCTCTCTAATCTCTCGTTTCATCTCGATTTACGCGCCAGTCGCTACAACCGTTTCGAATCACATTATTGAAATGTAGATGCCTCCGTCTAACGGGGTCCGATACGTTTTAGCCCCTCGATCCTCTTCTCTTCCCGTAAGAGAAGTAATCACGGGTTAAAACGGCGTTCCGACCCCGTTCCGTTTACTTTTTATGTCATTTACAACTCCGGATCGATCGATCCGTCGATCGTCATTTACTTTTCCATCATTTACAATTCCGAGCCGTTTTCGCTCGTCGATCGTCATTTAGAATTCCGAGTCGTTTGGCTCGTTGATCGTCATTTACGATTCCGGATCATTCGATTTCGTTGATACTGCTTTAAATACTGTCATTTACAAAGTCCGACCCGTTTGGATCGTGATAGTATTTACTTTTCAAAGTCTGAGTCGCAACCCGATTTGTTGATTGCAAAATCATTTAATACGCTTTTTCCCGTAAAAATCGTTAACAATGTAATGCCCGATTTAAAACCGGAGTTCGTCCTTCGAACTCTCTTTCAAAAACGCGCGAAATGACGTTTGGCATCCAAACGCTCATCTTCAAACTAAAAGCCGCCATTTGACACTCAAAATCGTTTAATACGTTTTTCCCCGTAAAATCGTTAACAATGACTCGCCTGGTTCAAAATCGGAGTTCGTCCTTCGAACTCTCTTTCAAAAAAGCTCAAAATCGACGTTTGCCACGCGAACGCTCATTTCCGTCTCAAAACCGACGTTTGTCATTCAAACGCTCGTCTTTTCAAACAAAATCACCTAATCAACGTTTGACATTCAAACCAAGATTAAGCTTGTCATTCAAGCCCCCCATTTCAAAATGCAAACACACACACACACGCACATGTTTTCGAGAAAGGTAGAAAGACTCGTCATACGAGGCATTTCGGGTGATCTCGTAATACTCTTCCCGAAACGTAATGTGACCTCCGAACCTAACAATCTCTGGTACTAAATAGCTTTTAAATCGTTTTTGCTACCAATAAAAATGATCCCTTGTTTTCAAAGCCTTTTCCTAAGTTTTTGCTACCAATAAAAACGACACCATTTTCACTAAAGCCGTTTCTCAACGTTTTGGGCTCAAAATACAAAAACCGTGTGGCGACTCCTCATTTTCCTTCCCAGAAAGCGAGGTCTCAGACACCAACCCTCCGCAAAAGACAACCGCTTTCGCTCGCGCGAATCCGGGTAATTTCAGTTGGCGACTCTGCTAGGGAGGAGCGATACTTTTTTCAAAACTACCGTTGTTTTCTAAAAAGCCTTCCGTGGGTCAAACTTTCGTTTACCCTTCCTCGTTTTCGTGTGCGTGTGTTACTTTAAAGCTCGAACGGTTTTTTTTCAAAGGAATTACATTGTCGACTTTTCAAAATCATACCATGTTTGTGCATCCCCATTCATGTTTGATTTTCATTGCTATCTTTTGAACTGCGCATCATAATGCTTTAAAACACATTCTGAAAAATCTCTGTTTTACTCAGAAAAAGGAATTTTAGTGACCGCACACTACTCGCACTTGCTGCCTCGGAACACCGCACTTCACGAGCACTTGCTGCCTCGGTACACTGCACACTACAACCCGTAACCCGGGATGGCCTTATCAGTTGCACCCCGATTGGCCTGCCAGATGCCTTTCGGGGGCGCATGGGGTCGTCCCAAACATCCCATCCTAGCCCGTGTAAGCCATGCACTCTTTGTGTCACACTTTGTCCAAGACCCCGGTTGGTTTTTGGCTTAGCTCGTGTCATAAAGCCTAAGTGTATGTTTTTTACGGCAGGCCCCACCCCGAGTCAAGCTCGAGAGGTTGAGACCGAAGGTCGTTTCTGACCCGAAGTCTTGAGCTTTTCAGCCTTGACTTTGATGCGGAGCTCTGCCGAAAAATATACCCGAAGGTTCAATGTGACGCCGTGTCACCAAACCCTCGTCGTATGCACTGTGCCAGCCACAAACTTGGCCAACGCTAAAAGCTAAGGTCCCTCGCGCAAGCGAGTCAGGAGAGGACATGCCAAAATTTTGGCACGATCCCTGCCTTAACTTAAGGACGTTGACTTCGACTGTGGCCCGTGCGTCACATACGTTAAAAGTTTGCGTGATCAGCTAGCCTTAAGTTCACTTTTTCCTTTGTCGGTGGAACTCGCTTGCCTTATAAGACCTCGCTCGGGATAGTCCGTCCCGAGAAAGATGATCTACAAATGGAAACGAGGGGCTTATAAGCGTAGTGACGAGATCCACTGATTAGAGCTCTAGGATTAGTTGCGAAAAAGAAGACTCGCTCTTTTCCAACCGATTAGGACTCTGAGAAAACACGCTTTAAGTAAACATTAATCGGTAACTGCACATTGCACAAGCCCGAAACCTTGAGCCAAATACCCTTTTCCGAAGCCTAAACCCTTCCTTTCGTTCCCTGCAGCGAGCAGAAAGTGGTTCAGATTTCCGGGTCAGCGCCTCGCCAGAATCACCGTTACGGCAGCGTCAGACAGTTCTTCAGTTCCCTCGGTTCCCTCGTAATTTCCGACATGTCTAGCTCACCGAGAAATCGTGACGGGGATGGACCCCGCCACCGGTAACGGATATGACTTTGGAAGAAGCCATCAGGGCTTGTGAGGTTCACAAGAGGCGAGAAGAAGATCGGCAGAATTTCGTGGTACGGCTTACGAATGAGCGAGGTATAGCGGCTATCCCTAGTCGGACGGTACTTTTGTCACAGTCGAGGATGACGATTCCCGAAACCAGTTCACCAAACCTTCAACCAGGTTCCTCCCCCGCCAACATATGGGATGACTTCTAACCAAGGAAACAGCCGACTTAGGCTCCACATTGCCACCTCTCTGGGCAACCCTGGTGTATATGGCCAGCCCAGTGCTAACCCCATCACTCAATACCACCAGCGCTGGCCGACCATCTCGAGGATGCAAATATCCCTCAATACCCTCCCGGGTTCATCCCATTGCCTATACATGAATCCCTAAACACCGGGACAAACCCCGTCTGATTCGAGAAAAGGCCCCCATATATCCGCATATATCAAGCCTTCCACCTCCAATCACTACTGCTCACGTGGTAGCACCCGGCGCCGAGCCTCACAGTCCATCACTGGACCCAACCTTAGCCTGGATGGTCGAATAGATGAAAGACCTGAAAGCCACCATGAGCAGCTCAAAGCAGGAAACGCTCAAATCCACGAATCCGGGAATGGTCACGCCTCTCCCTGCCAAGTTCAGAATGCCGGAGATGGACCGATTCGATGGAACCGAATGTCCTCAGACGCATGTCGACACCTACGTTCTCGGCATGAGAGCGAAAGGAGTAACCCTCCAGCAAATGACCGACCACTTCCAGCATACGCTCAAAAGTTCAGCGTTACGATGGTTTCTAAGGGTCAAGTCTGTGGATTGCCACACCTGGGATCAGATCAGTAACATCTTCCTGGAACGGTACCGATCCAACTTAGAGTGGGAGACGAGTCGCGAGGACTTAATCACCACTGAACAAAAAGCGGATGAAAGCGTCGGAGAATTCTACAAGAGGTGGAGCTGGAAACTCTCCGAGATCATGGAGCCACTATCCAAGGATGAACATATGCGGATCTTCAAGTCCTGCTTAAGACCGTCCATCAGAACTCTCATCAGTCACCATTTCTTCCCAGATCTCCGGGCC
Source organism: Adenophora triphylla var. japonica (assembly GCA_022495995.1). Taxonomy (NCBI): domain Eukaryota; kingdom Viridiplantae; phylum Streptophyta; class Magnoliopsida; order Asterales; family Campanulaceae; genus Adenophora; species Adenophora triphylla. The sequence continues at coordinate 304,151 of JAFEMH010002310.1, read as the reverse complement.
ATGGTCAATGCCGGCTCACAGTTCGAGAAGCATCTCAAGGAAAAGTTGGCTCTTTGCACAGCCATACAGATACCGCTCAGCAGTTGCATTCAATCCCGCACCGGCCCCGGCAAAGGGAATGATACGTGCATCAACTACATCCATCGGGGACAACGGTCGGGCAACGAAACCCGGTCCCACAAAGCAACAATTCTACTCGAAGCGACTGCCGTACACTTCGACAAGTTTGGACATGCCATTGAGCAAGATCTTGGAAGGGTTAATCAAGGAAGGTCTCCTTAAACCCGTTGCAAATTACAAACCCAAGAATCCCGTAGCCAATGCGGACAAGAACAAATACTGCGCCTTCCATCAGTATCACGGCCATACCACAAACAAGTGTTTGGGGTTACGATACGAAATCTAGAACTTGATAGAAGAAGGCAAATTGGAGCTTCCGCGTGGGCCCAATACAGTCGGAAACCCTTTTCCGAACAATAACAGTGTGAATTCCATTGAGTGGTTGCCCAAGAAGATTGCCAGAACCGGTTTCTCCGCCTCTTCCAGTGGGTCCTCCTCTAATGTCCACATCGGCTACGATGTTTGTGGCGCTCCGCTTTGCTGGAGTACGAGTCCCGAGACATGGTCGGAGCAATCCTCAGAAAACCGAAGAAGAAGTCCTCTCAACAGAAGCGAGAGAAAGATACGAAGTGGAGACACCGGTGTGGGTACACTCGGAGAGCCATTCCGGGAGGTTCGACTACTACGTACTCTACTCCGGCCAGTCCTCCTTGCCTCCGGGCCATGCGGCTTTAGAGCGAGACGGGGTGGGAAAGCCGAAAAGTCCCGCCGAAACAGAATTCGAGACCCGGGGCTCCAGAATACCTCGGATCTTGGTAATCTTGCGCGGTCGAAGCATAACCCCGCGGGATCGGCTAAGATTCAATTTGTCCGGCTCCGAGCTCGGACCGGTAAGGAAGATCAAAGTCATCTTGGCACTCGCACTCGATCAACGTGCTAACCAAGGGCGGCAACCGCCACAAACGGCCTCAACGCAATCCCGAGGCTCCAGGCAAAGGCTTTACCTCGCAAGAGGAAGACAGAAATGGATGGCTTGATGACTCTCCTTCTCAGGATAGAGACGAGATCTACGATTCCCGGCGTATGGCGGCATGATCACGTTACGTGATGAAGACCTACCGAGAGATGCCTCGGGGCACAACGAAGCTCGTACATCACTCTCAAGCTCAACACCATATCACTCCCGGAGTATTGGTAGATAACGGGTCAGCCGTTAATGTTCTCCCTCTCGGCATGATGCGAGCCCTCGCGCATCAACGAAAGCCATCGATTCCGTCGGTTCGGACTATCAAGGCCTATGACAAGGTCTCGTCCCATCTTGGGGACGGTGACTCTGGAACTCTGGTTCGAAACCCAAATGGTGCCAGCAAAATTCCACGTGATGGACATTCCGTCCGGGTTCACAGCTCTTTTGGGACGCCCTTGGCTACATCACATGAAAGCCATAGCCTCCACTCTCCACCAATGCGTTAAGTTCATTAACCGGCAGGGAGATCTTGAAGTCATCAGAGGGGATAGTTTCCTCATAGGAAACGAAGCCGAGAGCAATAGCCAAGCGTGCCCGCACTCGAGGCACGGGGCTACCTCCTTCGAATCAACCGAGGGACTATCGGGGCAAATCTCATCGAGAATCCCTCGAAGTCAGGAGATGCTAACTATGTAAACGTACTCGAGCGGGCGACCACAGAAGGATCCGATACATCAAGTTCAGCATCGTTTCCAACATTTGGAGGCAGATTGGAAAGAAACACTGAGCATCGCCATGATGCGGGCACGTAAACCCCCAGTCTCCAATCGGAGATTCGTCAGCATTCTTCAAACCAACTCTCTGGCCCCGCCAGGCGAGGAGATCTTTGTGATAAAGGTTAACAAGCACCGTCATTCTCGGGATGAATGCATGGAAGTCGTATGGGATGTCCTCCACGAGGAACTACCCGCTGCACCCCTCTTCTCCAATGAAGGGCATGATGTTTTCCTAGCAGCTCCAGCAACGCACCCGGACGCAATACGTCCCTACGTTTGGGTTGAACCGTCAGATGATGACGAATCAGGACTCTCCGGAGTCGAGGATGCGGCAGACCCGCGGGCAGATCTCTGCATTCACATGCTCTGTTTTAAGGACGGCACCAGTTCCAGAGATGTCACCTATGACCAAGGCTCCAATACCATGGAGATTGTCAAGCTCAACGTCCAGTACAGGAAGCTATCCGACAATTGGAAGCAACTGGTTCACACGACAAAGAATCCCTCTGATCAGGTGGCTGACGACGACTTCGTCAACATCATCTATTCCAGATATCTGATGATACCAAGGATCCGGTCCTTATCGTCGGATTACGCAATGCCAAAGTCACCCTCGGCATTGCTGCTCATGGTAAACGAGGCTTTGGCCAAGCGAGCTCGAGCTCATCATTACTTAGAGTACCGGCCCCGGTGGCAACCGGCCCGTGCCGTCGGTCAAGCTTATACCCTCAAGCGCCGCTAAGGTCGAGGGCAACGAAGGAGACCAAGCTCCTCACCTGCTACGAGTCGGATCAACCTCGGGAACGCTTCCGGCGGCCACCGAAAACATACGTGAAGGTCTTCCCGCAAGACAGTCGGCTTCCGACATAGGAAACGACCACCTCGGCATCAACATGCTCCGGTTCGGTCTGCTCCCAGCCGTCACGGTCCCGGATTCGAGACATCCCGCAGGGCGCTAGCTCACGATAGACTTGGCGATCGAGCGAGATCACGAGGCTGTCAACATTGCAATTCAACACCCCCGTGGGGTCAATCAAGCAGATATGGGCACATTTCTTGGTAATCGAGATCAAGGAAGGCCGCATGGAATGTCCCAGTCCGACTTCCTTCGTCAACGTAATCCAAGTGTTTCCGCCATTTGGCGATTTGAATGTGATCACGGTTCTGGACACTAGTCAGACGGTGTGTACCTACGGAGACTGTTTAGCTCTCGCTAGGAAAGCCCTCATGGAACTAGCCGCTCAAGAAAGCCGTCTTTGGGACAAAGACCAAGCTCGAAAGACCTACAGCGACCAAGCCCTTAATGTGTCACAGGCGGCTTCGGACGAGAAAGCTAGAGGCCACTCTAGACCGGTTCGACCTCGGGGTTTTGCTCACGGCAACTTCCTGGACTACCGTCTGTTCTCATCCAACCCCCTCCGCCAAACGAGGGTGGTCAACGGTCCCGATGACCTAGGAGATGGAATGGCACAAAAGAACAACTCCCAGCGTTTACCTCCCCGAGGAAAGCAAGTTCTCCATGAAAGCGACGACGAAGACGATGAAACTATTCTCTTCCAAGCCGGGCATGAAGTCAACAAAACCGGACTCCCAAGGGTCCTGGGAGGATGGGAGCGGATCATTTCCGTACTCAAGTTGAAAGGCCAACTCGGGGAGGAAGGTCTATTCAAAAGAAACAAGAGGAAGATGAAAATTCGTCTCGAGCAACTACTCGGGAAATTCCACAGGCTGCGGCATTCGTTTACGAAACGATCAAGCTGGGACGGCAACCGATCACATGGGCGAGATGTTCGGGAAGCCGTGTACTCACCTTCGACATACCCGCCACTCAGATAAAACAAAGGAGGAAACTCTCCCCGCTGGAGGTTTACCTAGACTGCCGCACGCAGTTCAAAGAAGCACTGGCTATTCTCACATGGGAAGAAACGCAGGCACTAACTCTCGACGCGAGCTCATTGCAAGAAAGTTGATTCTGGGCCAAGAGCGGAGGAAAACTAGCAAACCATGAGTATCGCCAAACCCAACTCCAGAATGCCCTGAGTATGCTCAGCAAGAAGGAAAGGAACGCGATATACCATGAAGAGATCAAGGAGACCGTTTGCTTAAGCCGAGAACTCTCCAACCTCCCCCGGAGGGTCGGCGCACGGTTCGGTTCGGCCACCATTGTGCGCGACGTTCGAGCAAGTGCGGCAATCCGTAAACTACCTCCCCATGAGAGGCACCCAAGCCGGTATCTGGGACGAGAATCCGTCAAGCTGCCGAAGCTCCAGGAAATACATTTACAATCAATGAGTTGAGGGAAGACATATGGCCCTATGCTACGAGGAATCCTCCTCTAACTCTGGCTCAACTCAGAGCGGCTTGTTCGGAAGGATCCAAGCCTGATGTCAGCGTTCTAACCCGATCGGGTCAAATCCATGCACCACCACCTAAGGCCACAAAAAAGCCGACGGAGCCAGAACTGCAATCCGGCCAGCCCGAAGACGCAAGTTCCGTGAAAGAGGACCCGATCCTCACTCAGCTCAAGCAGACTCAGGCGAACATTTCCCTGTGGTCTCTGCTCACCTCTTCGTATCCTCACAAGCTCAAGCTAGAGGAAAGCTGGCCCGTACCATGGTCCCCGTGGGCGCAACCCCGGATGAAGTCATTCGGATGATCGGCAACATCCACTATGGCAACATTATCACCTTCACGAGATTTGGACCTTCCAAAATTTGGGGCTGATCACAATGAGCCGCTCTACATCACGGTCCCGGCTGGACGAGCGTCGCCTTCCCCGCGTGTTGGTAGACGGAGGTTCCGGAATGAATGTCTTGCCCACCAAGATGATGGACACCTTGACATCAAGCCCACGGATCTGAAGCCTTGATCCATCTGTCGAGGCCTATGACTCTACTTCCCGTACGGTTCTCGGAGTTGCTACTCTCAATATACGGTTCGGCAAGCGGATGATCCCCACCGAATTCCAAGTGTTGGACATTCCAATCACTTTCCGGACCATCTGGGGCGTCCTGGCTGCATCAAATCAATGGCGTGGCATCCACCCTTCATCGGTGCCTCAAGTTCATGCAAGGCAACGAGCTAACCACGATGCGGCGACGGCGTCACCATAGGGGACCGGCACCAACGACATTCCGGTGTTAGAAATCAAGCATAGTGACGACATGCCATTAGCTTGGATTCACTCACGGAGACCTCCAAGATCCAAATATGCAACGTGGACCTTCCCTTTGTCTCACGATCGATTCCTCCCGCCATGAAGATGATGAAACTCATGAACTTCATCCCGGGGGCGGGGCTCGGCAAAAGGCTACAGGCCGGCACCAAGTCATTGAAGTCAAGGACCACACCACGGTCCGGGGGCTTGGCTACGTGCCAACACCGGGCGACATAAAGGAAGACAAAGGCTCGCCCGCACCAAGGCGGCGGCCCGCAAAGGGAACCTCAGACGGCACACCCAACCTCCGGCCTTACGGTTTCGACCTCGCTCATTACTTCACCAAGGGAACCAGCAACGGGCGAGGGACCGACAAGGGAACCGGCAATGAGCTAAGGGGACCGGCAAGCGGAACCAACAGAGCGAGGGGGACCGAAGGCGGGATCAAGCAGCTGAGGGACCAGAAGCGGTGGAACTGATGAAGATGAGAAAGAAGCAGGGACAGTCAGCACAGAGACTACAGAAAGAATGGAACAGCTAGCACGGGACCTCAAGCGTTTCAGAGGACTCAAAGCTAATCCGATAAGGGGAGCGTTCCTCGACATCACAACTCTACCTGGACCAACTGCTACCACAGTCCAGCATGAGTAGACATTCAAGGGAATCCCAGATGCGGAAGAGCAATTCAAGGTACTCTTCGAGGGAAACAGATTGTTCGGATCAGCTGCCGAGGCCACATTCGAGACAGTAACTCCAAAGAAGAAGGAACCAGAATTCATAGAAGACGCTCTCAGTGGACCAGCTCTACAGAGTCTTTTTGAAGAAGTCATGGAGGTGCCAAACCTGATTGACCTGGGCTCCGAAAACAGCATGATCGCCATGATTGGGACAACGAAGCCAAGCCTCTCGATCCCCGCACCCTCATCAAGCATCCAGCAATGCCCGAAGAATTGGGTAACTTTCAACGGACGAGGGCAAGCCGGGCGAAATGGAAGACAAGGCTGGGCCCGCACCCACATCTCCTTAAACCCGGTCTCAAACCCTGCGAGTCGAGTCCTTGTAAAAGTCCGAGTCCTGCGAGTCATCCAACGGCCTTACGCCAGGAGGACTATGATAATGTAGCCAACCATGTATCTCCGTTCTTGTTTAATGAAAAGTCGACCTTTCGGAGTATCCTCTCATTGCCACTTTAACAAGCGATAAGTTAACAAACAACTTAAAAGACGTTAATAACTCAATTGATAAAGAAGCGAGACACATTAAATGAGCAATACATTAGAGAAGTTCTCGAGCGTGTAATCGACCAAGAGGACAACCGGGCCCAAGGCTAGAAGAGGTTATGACCAAGGTGAACACAGGGTCGGTGCAAGAGCCTAAAGAGACACAAGTGGGCGGTTTCTTCGCCGATGCGAGAAAAGAAGCCACGATAAGCCTCCTCAGGGAGTATGTTGACGTGTTCGCACTGGTCATACGGGACATGCCAAGACTCGATCCCTCGATCGTAGAGCACTGAGAATTCCCCTGGATCCCGAATCCAAGCTTGTCAAACGGAAGGCTGCGCAAGATCAAGCGAGTGGTCCTTGCAAGTTAAAGAAGAGATTGAGAAAATGCTCCGAGTTGGTTTCATCGAGTGATTGAGTACCCGACTTGGCTCTCCAACATCGTGACGGTCACCAAGGCCAATGGAAAGGTCGAGATCTTTGCGTAGATTTCGAGATCTCAACAAGGCTAGCCCTAAAGATGATTTCCCCTTGCCTAACATCGACATCTTTGGTCGACACCACGGCAAATTTCGAAGTAAAGTCCTTCGTGGACGGGTTCGCTGGATACAAACAGATCAAGATGTCGAGGAGGATCAAGCCAAGGCTGCCTTCACCACTCCGTGGGGACATGCTGTTACACGGTCATGCCGTTCGGTGCGAAGAACTGGGGCTACTTACCAACGTGGCTGCAATGCCCCTCTTCCATGACATGATTCACAAGGAAATCGAAGTGTATGTCGACGACATGATCATCCACTCGAGAGGATCGGACATGCGGCACATGATAGATGCGAGGAAGTTCTTCAACAGACTCGAAAGCACTCCATGAGATTGAACCTGCGAAGTGCACCTTCGGCGTCAAGCGCGGCAAGGTACTAGGGGTACATGGTTACGAAAGAGGTATCGAAGCCGATCCCAAGAAAATCAAGGCCATCATCGACATGAAGCCGCCTCGGACTTTGACGAAGTGAAGGGCTTCATGGGAAGACTTGATACATCGATCGCTTCATCAACCGAGTTGACATCTCTCTGCGAGCCCATGTTCAAGCGATGAAAAGAATGCCGACATCAAATGGGACTCAGAGTGCCGACGGCTTTCGAGAAAATCAAGACCTACTTGGTAAATCCCCCAATTTTGTGCCCGCCACATGAAGACAAGCCACTACTCCTGTATCGACGGTAACAGACACGTCAATCGGAGCAATCTTTGGCACAAGAGCAGAAAGATTCCAAAGTTGAGCATGCAATCTACTTCGTGGCCAGGAAGCTTCAAGGAAGTGAACTCGGCTACTCGGCATTAGAGAAAACTTGTACCGCCTTGGTATGGGTAGTCGGGAAAGCGAAACACTACATGCGGTCACATTCGGTGCTCCTGGTCTCCAAAATGGACCCCGTCAGATATCTCTTTGACAAGCCGTCCAGTCAATGCGACTAGCCAAGTGGTCATTCTTCTGGTGAGTTCGACATCAAGTACATGGTCGAAGAAAATCAACAAAGGGCGAGTAATGGCAAGATCGGTGGCCGACTTCCCAAGCAATGAACCTAAAGGTCACGATCCGCAATTTCCGGACGAAGGAATCTTTTCACTTGACGGCGCAAACCTCCGGCAACTCTTCTTCGATGGGGCAGCCAACAAGAAGGGAATGGTATTGGAATGCTCCTTGTCGATCCCAGGACGAGCATACTCCCATAGCCATCAAGTTGAATTTGAAGCAACCAACAATGCGGCGAGAATACGAAGCTTTGTGCGGCCGGTGCAGGAAGCCGCCCTCGGCGCTTGACATCTCGGAAGCGGATGTATACGGAGACTCGGCATTGATCATCAATCAAGTGTCCAACAAATGGAAGACGGTAGATTCGGCCTTCGAAGTACCACGCGTACATGGAGGAGCTCATTGCTCGGTTCAAGGACATCTCTTTTCACTATTTGCCAAGAGACAGGAACCGCTTCGCGAGCATACAGCAGCCCTCGCCTCTCTTGTCGAAATTCCCGATGGAAACGGTAAAACCCCTCGAGAATAGGCAGACGGGAAACACCCGCCTATTGCTGTGAGATCGAAAAAGAAAAAGAAACGATCGACGAACCCTGGTACAATCAAATTTACCAGTACCTCCAAAGCGGAGAAGCTTCCTTCACCAATGAAGAGGGAAAATACAAAGAAGGGATCAAAGCCAAAAACATGATGGCATTAAAATGCCTGGCATCCCATTTCGTCATTCCGGGGGGTATGTTGTACAAGAAGCGCCACCAAGGACCACTCCTTCAGTGTGTAAACAAAGAAAAAGCCAGCGAGCTAATGAACGAAGTTCACAACGGAACCTGTGGTCCGCACATGAACGCCCGAGCATTGTTACAGATCATCCTCCATATGGGATACTATTGGATATCGATGGAAACGGACTGTATCCAATTCGTCCGAAGCTGCGACAAATGTCAACGGTTCTCCAACCTCAATCACATTCCTCCACATGAACTCTATTGCATGACTACACCATGGCCTTTCGCCACATGGGGAATCGACGTCATCGGCAAGATCACTCCACCAGGGAGCAATGGTCACGAGTTCATTCTAGTCGCAGTCGACTACTTCACCAAATGGGTAGAAGCCAGATCATACAAGGTACTGAATTCTAAGAAGGTGGCCGAGTTCATCCGAGAGAACATCATGTGCCGATACGGAGTGCCCAACGAGATCATCTCCGACAATGGGACCCACTTCGAAGGAGATTGTGACCAACTTCTGACCGAATTCAGAGTCACACGTCACAAGTCCTCTCCTTACAGACCACAAACCAATGGCGCAGTAGAGGCAGCCAACAAGACTCTCGCCATGATAATCAGGAAGATGACCACCAGAGGTCGGGACTGGCCCGAAAAGCTACATCTAGCCCTCTGGGGATACCGAACATCAGTCAGAACCGCCACAGGGGAGACTCCGTTCGCGCTTACCTACGGAATGGAAGCGATGTTACCCATGGAATTGGAAATTCCATCCCTCCGAGTCCTCTTGGAAAAAGGGGATCAATGAAGTCGAATGGCTACAGAGCCGTCATGACGAACTTGCTCTACTCGACGAGCGCAGATTGAAAGCCATGGAGCACACTCGAGCCTACCAGAGCAGAATGGCCCGAGCATTCGACAAGAAAGTCAAAATCCGAGACATCAGAGAAGGCGACTTGGTGCTAAAGGAAAAGCCTCCTACGCAGACCAATCCCCTCGGAAAGTGGGAGACTACTTGGATTGGACCGTTTGTGGTACAAAGAATCTTCTCCGGAGGAGCCATGAAGCTAGCAGATTTGGACGGGAACCCTTTCGTTAACCCCGTGAACGGAAGCAAGCTCCGCAGATACTTCGTTTGAGGAAGAGCACGAGTCAACTCTCCTTCCCCATACACCGTCCCCCTCAGTAAATTTAAAGTGCTAAAAGAGTAATACCCAACTGGATACATTCCCGCTAATGATCCAGGTAAAAAACAGGGTCGCACTTCTTTTGTCTTCCTTTTCTCAAATTCACCTAAAGTGTCGAACTACGGTGACATGAGCCCCTTAGTCCAATTGTAAAAGGGGAACGTAGGCAGCCATCATTGGTTCGGTCTCAAAAACAAAAAAAATATATAATAAGCATCAATTGCTTGTGTTTCGAAAAACTCTTTTCAATTAACCTACAAATTCATTACGGTTAAAACAATCTTTGATGAGTTCAAGCACGGTCAACTCTTGACTCGCTACACGCTAGCAAAACTACAATAAAACATTAATCAGTTAATGTGTCTGCAATGATAATGGGTGGATACTCTGGACAGCAAGGTCAACCTAGTTTCCCGTACTTGGTCCTTCATCCTTCTTCCCCTTCCCTTTCCCGCGGCGAGTGTTCTTCACTTTCACAGGAAATATTCCGGTAGTCCTTCTACCTAGCTCAGGGACCCTTCCCGACGCCTCCGTCAAGCCTGTGGCTATCAACGCAGCCCCTTCTCTAGCTCTGTCTCGAGCTGCCTCGCTTCGAGCCATCATAACAGTGCTCTGATTGGCCTCCCGATCAGCATTGGCCACATAATCAGCCATGGCATCGCCAGTACGATTCCCAGGGTTAGCCCTCGCTTCAGTCCTCCTAAAGGTCGAGCTGTCCAGGTGATCAGCACCCAACAGCTCACCCCGTCTCTACAAGATGGCCATCTGTGTCTCCCCTATACACTCCTTGTACCAGTTCAGATACTGCGTCAACAGAACAGTGCCCCCTCTTCGGTGAAGGAGAACCATGGCAGGAAAGGACGTGTATTGCCACAACCGCGTGAGTAGCAACAGCGTCGAAGGATCCTCCATCAGCAGAGATCCCACCTCGAAGGTAGCAGCATAACTCAAATCCGTCAATGGCACCTGCTCCGGCCTCGCGTATTGTCAGCAGTAACCAACGATGGAATGTAGAAAGATGTCTGAGACAGCCCCGGCACTCTGACAACCAACAGACCCTCCTGAGTGGTCCGACAAGTCTGTAACTTCCAATGGGGAACCCACCATCGCAAGTGATGCGTGCAGAGTCTAGCCATCCAGAGCTCCAGCTCAGCCTGATCGCCCCTATCACCAAAGGACGTCGAGAGAAGGACCAAGCGTCACAGGACATTGGCACCTCAGGCATCATCTGCAATCTCTCCCTCAACCACATGGTAAGCATAGCGGGACTCCCTCCCCACATGTATCGGCTACCGGTCGCCATCCGACCTATGCCCAGGAACGTCTCGCCTAAGACCAACGGCACGATGTCTCCCCCGCTCCGGCACTGCCTCACCAGGTCCAGTACACTGTGATGGCACACACACAGAGATGTGAACGTGAACAGAGTAGCAATCGCGCACAGAGCAAACGCGTCCCACGAAAAGATGCTCCCCTCAGCTCCGGCAAATCTTTCGGGCAGTCTCGAAATGTCAACATAATCAGTATTCAGTATCAGCATCCCGTATGCTTCTCCAGCCGAGATACCAAGCAAAGATACTAGCTTCTCAACAGTGGCCATGCCACCAGCATACGGAAGAACTAGCTGTTCCGTCTCAGGTCCTCCCAGAATGGCCCGGAAATCTTCAAGCGTAGGAGTAATCTCGTTGTACGAAAAGATGTACACGTTTCTCCGTAGGTCCCAGAACCAAGACGCTGCTCTCAAGAGATCCCAATCTGGCATGAGCTCCTTCAAAGTCCAAACAGATTTCATCCCGTAACAACCTTCGAAAAACCCTTTGTTCTGCCTCGTGTGGTTCCGTACCCACGACTGAAAGTTGTCCAAATATCGCTCTTGCATCCGAGACGGTAACTTGGGAAAGGGAGCCATGAAAAATGAAGGAAACCTTGGAAGTTTGAGAAAATGCAGCTGACTGATCAAAAGCAATGCGCAGTTCTTTACCAATTGCAAAGCTGAAACTGCAATTTAAAGAATCTGGAAATTCAATCCTAGTCCGGCCGGACTCCCTCTGCAGTTGACTTGGTCAACTCTGCAGCCAGCTGCCCCTAAATTGGAAACATTTCCAAACAACTCCCTGTTCATCCTTGATGAAACCTGCGTGCTGCCCCTAGTTTCGTTTAACCAATATCAATATCCCTTCCGCCCCGGGCTCGTGCAACAGTTCAAATAATTAATAATCAGTGCATATAGGCTTAATTTTTGACCCGCTCAAATTTTAATGCATGTTTCATTTTATTTATTTTTGATTAACCTACTTCCTTATTTGCCAAAAAAATAACAGAAGGTGATCACAGAATAAATGTGCGAAGTACAGGTTCCGCCCCACGGGCGCCTTTTTGCAAATACAGTTCAAATCAAATCGTTCCGGACGATACTAAAAAAAGAGAAAGAAAGCAGTAAAATAGGACTACTCCGAGTCCTGCTTGTCATCCGAGCACTCGACGCACTGCTCCGCCGCTACCGGATCCGTCGCAAACAGGAACTCGCCAAATTCCTCCAGGCGGGAATATGCAAAAGGCCTCCTCGGCGTATGCGAACTCGAGGACTCCCCCCTCTCGTGCCCCGAGTGCGAAGAAGAAGGAGCTCCAAATCCAGCCGTTCCGCCCGCGAACTGGCCAAATCCCTGTGCAAAGTCCTCCCCACCAGCCGTGGGAGCAGGCGAACCTCTCGGCCTAGACGGCCTCGGCTCACGAACGTCCAAGCTCCTCCGGGAACTGCACCGCATGAACTCCACGAGCCTCCTAGCATAGGCGGACCACCCATCCACCAGCCTCATAGCCTCGTTGTACGTACGGCCAGACACCTGCGAACCAGGAAAGTCATCAGAAAGCAAGCAGAAAGTACAGATGCAACATTTGCAGAATGCTACTATGAATGCAGAAAATCAAAAGAAATGCTCACCGAAGTATTAGGGTCAACCCTGTATCGTGGTCTCGGCTCATCCGGGAGCGGGATCACAAGTCGCCTGCGCGAACCGTCCAACCCCTCGTACGCTAGCCTAGCGCGTGGGATCGGAAGATCTCGGGGACACCCAGGGATCTCTCCCTCCCTGTGCTGCACCTGTGGGCTCCTCAGCCTCATCCTCAGGAAAGTATCATAGGCGGCTCCCGCTATGATGTACTCGGTATAGAACGCGCCCTGCAGATACCTCTCCAACTCATCCATCGGCATCTCCCGAGGATGCTGCATGTACATAGGAGGATCCACCGGCACCAACGGAATGGACCCTAGGCCATGCTGACGGGTCACCCGCTCCCCCAGATACATAGCGTCGCAATGAAGTCCCACCAGGAGCATCCTCCGCCGCGTCACCTTGCTAGCAACCTGAACCACGCCATGGTGGAACCGACTCCACCAGGTCAGCTGGATCCTCTCGGAGAACTCCCGGTTCAGTGCCAGAGACACCTCCTCGTATGACACTCGAGTGCCAACTCTCGACGAGACCGCCCTCCTTGCTTTCTTACGCCAAGCCGGCATGGCGAACGGAGGTCGATACGGCTCCTTGATGTCCCAATCCTGCGGGATTGAACACCTCATAGCACCCGGTTTTGTCAAGCAAATGGAAAGTTATGTCAGCTACAAAGCAGATACATACGAGTACATAAGAGAGACAAGGAAGAGAAAAAGGACGTGAACTTACATCCAAGACAGGTGTGAAGCAGCTAAAGGAGTGCTCCTCTCCCCGCAAGAACCTGTCCAGGGAATGGTAGAGCTCGGCCAGTCCAGGCTCCCCCCATGCGAACCCCCTCACGGCATCCAGATTTGTCAGCGACCCGAGTAGAGGGAAGTGACAGGATGTGTCGGAAGTCGGGAACAAAGTCGCTGACAACGCGAACCAAAGGAACCCTCGAGCCAGGCGCTCCGCGGTCATCCTCAAAGACCCATCCAAGTAATCGGCGATGCCATCCTCCAGATGCCTCTCCATCGGCCTGTATCGAATGCCTAAGCCCCTGGCATCGGTAATATCAAAACCCAGCAGCTCAGACAACTGCTCCGGGGTGTAACCATCAACCCACACCAGCGTGTTGCCATAGCTCGGCAACCCAGTGATAGCGGCAAAATCCGTGGGAGTCACCGTCGCCTCCCCCCATCTGAAATGGAATGTGTGGGTCGTATCCCACCAATACTCGCTCAGAGCAACATACATGGACCTGGACCTCGGCGTATCAGCTGTCGCAGCTACCGCACTGATGAACCCAGCCAACCCGGAGTCAAGCACCAGCTGCCGCGGACTCCTCTTTCCCTCTCGAGCCACGTCCGGGATGATCTCCCACAAGGCTCTCACCGCCTCAAAGGCACCCCGACTCTTCTAGTTGTGGGTATCAACCGTCCCTATCCCCCGCAGGATAAACCCGGCAGCAGCAATAAGCCCGAACTCCAAGGCACGAACGCCTTGCAACAATCCCTCTTCGACCATCCTCGTGAGCCCGAACATATTTTCACTTCAATAAGTGAACACATATATCCCCGGCAGTAGCAATAAGCCCGAACCCCAAGGCACAACGCCTTGCAACAATTCCTCTTCGGCCATCCTCGTAAGCCCGAACATCTTTTCACTTCAATAAGTGAACGCATATATCCCCGACAGCAGCAATAAGCCCGAACCCCAAGGCACGAACGCCTTACAACAATCCCTCTTTGGCCATCCTCGTAATCCCGAACATCTTTTCACTTCAATAAGTGAACGCATATATCCCCGGCAGCAGCAATAAGCCCGAACCCCAAGGCACGAACGCCTTGCAACAATTCCTCTTCGGCCATCCTCGTAAGCCCGAGCATCTTTTCACTTCAATAAGTGAACGCATATATCCCCGACAGCAGCAATAAGCCCGAACCCCAAGGCACGAACGCCTTGCAACAATCCCTCTTCGGCCATCCTCGTAAGCCCGAACATCTTTTCACTTCAATAAGTGAACGCATCTATCTCTCCGGCCGCCGTAAGCCCGATCATTCCACCTCAGCGGCCATCAAGGTAAGCCGGCACAACAATCCCTCTTCGGCCATCAAGGTAAGCCCGAATGCTTATCCCCAGCAGGATTCTAAAGAAGAAACGTTGATCCCTCCGTGTTGTTAATAACGCTAGTTTAACACAACCGTTCTCATCATTGCCGCCACATCCCTCAAGGATAAACGGCCGGCAGTAAGCCCAGTACCCAAGGCACGAACGCCTTCATCCCAGGATAAACGTATCCTCGCAACTCCGGTTTGAGGCGCCACACGCCCTCGTATGATCCAGCAACTCCGGTTTGAGGCGCCACACGCCCTCGTTAGCATCAGCAAATCCGGTTTGAGGCGCCACACGCCCTCGTATGATCCAGCAACTCCGGTTTGAGGCGCCACACGCCCTCGTCAGCATCAGCAAATCCGGTTTGAGGTGCCACACGCCCTCGTCAGTATCAGCAACTCCGGTTTGAGGCGCCACACGCCCTCGTCAGTATCAGCAACTCCGGTTTGAGGCGCCACACGCCTCGTCGGTAACAACGGTTTGAGGCGCCATACGCCCTCGTCAGCATCAGCAACTCCGGTTTGAGGCGCCACACGCCCTCGTATGATCCAGCAACTCCGATTTGAGGCGCCACACGCCCTCGTCGTGCTCGAAGAACTCTCCGGTTTGAGCGCCACACGCCCTCGTCGGTATCAACAACTCGGTTTGGCGCCACACGCCTCGTCAGCATCAGCAACTCCGGTTTGAGGCGCCACACGCCCTCGTATGATCCAGCAACTCCGGTTTGAGGCGCCACACGCCCTCGTCAGCATCAGCAACTCCGGTTTGAGGCGCCACATGCCCTCGTATGATCCAGCAACTCCGGTTTGAGGCGCCACACGCCCTCGTCAGCATCAGCAGCTTCGGTTTGAGGCGTCACACACCCTCGAAGGTTTCAGAAATCTCAGGTTAAGACGCCTCCTAACAGTCTCGCTCAGGTCAAGGTCCCCACGCGTGGCCCTTGCACCTTCGAACTACGATCGGCTTGATTCTCGCTCGGGATACGTAGGAATCCTTTCGCTAAGGGTCCAGCCAGCTGACCGCCCAGGTCTTTCGAAGTAAGGCATCCCGATTTGGATCCTTATCTTTTTTCAACGACCCCACCTCCTGCGGAGGAGACGTCGCTGAGGGGCTAACTGTAAGTACCCAAATCCGGATCGTCAAAATCCGTCAGAAAGTTAACCGAAATCCATTAACTGGCCCGCTCCAGGTTAACCGAAACTCGTTAAACTCCCCGTTGCCGTGCCAACGAGACGTCCCGAGACTACCCCATGCATCCCGACGTCGAAGCGTACTTGACATGTGTCATCACACGTAAAAGCACGGCTTTCCTTGAAAAACGCACTTTCCGGCACTTTCCGGGGGCATTTCGGACATTTTCCGGACTGTTATTTAAAAAACGGACAAAATCGGGACCCGGGAACAAACTCCCACATAGGCTGGTGACACACAGGGCACGTGGCAAGCATGCCACCTCCCTCTAGTCACCCTTCAATCACAAATCAAGGCCAAAAGACCAAAATACCCCTGGATTTCAGTCAAAGTCCAGTGGACTCCTGTGCACATTTTACGAAATTGCCGTGAGTCCTCGAAATTCCAAAATACCCCAAAACCCTGGAAATTAAGTCCAAGTCCGTCCGGACTCCTACTGCAATTTTCACCTATAAATATAAGTTGCTGTCAAAGGCAAAAAGAGGAAGAATTTGACCCCAAAATCACTCTACCCCACGGCCAGAACCAGTTTTCACCCCTTCCGAGCTCCCGTTTTGTCTCGATTCGCGTGAAACTTCCGTATTTCGATCAAATACGCCCCCCGCCACTTTGAAACAACCTTTCGAACTAATTTTTGTGTCCCGTACACACCTTCCGAGCCAAAGGAGTCGACCCTAGCCATAGGTATAACTCCCTCTCTCTAAATCTCTCGTTCCGTCTCGGTTTACGCGCCAGTCGCTATAACCATTTCGAACAACGTTACTGAAATGTAGACGTCTCCGTCTAATGGGGTTCGATACGTTATAGCCCCTCGATCCTCTTCTCTTCCCATAAGAGAAGTAATCACGGGTTAAAACGGCGTTCCGACCCCGTTCCGTTTATTTTCTGTCATTTACCATTCCGGATCGATTGATCCGTTGATCGTCATTTATTTTCTGTCATTTACCAAATCCGAGCCGTTTGGCCTCGTTGATCGTCATTTACAATTCCGAGCCGTTTGGCCTCGTCGATCGTCATTTACAATTCCGAGCCGTTTGGCCTCATTGATCGTCATTTACAATTCCGAGTCATTTGGCTCGTTGATTGTCATTTACGATTCCGGATCGTTTGATTCCGTTGACACTGCTTTAAATACTGTCATTTTCAAGTCCGACCAGTTTGGATCGTGATAGTATTTACTTTTCAAAGTCCGAGTCGCAACCCGATTCGTTGATCGCATATCATTTAAAACGCATTTTCCCGTAAAATCGTTAACAATATAATGCCTGGTTCAAAACCGGAGTTCGACCTTCGAACTCTCTTTCAAAAATGCGCGAAATGACGTTTGGCCTCCAAACGCTCATCTTTCAAACTAAAAGCCGCCATTTGACACTCAATATCATTTAAAACGCATTTTTTCCGTAAAAATCGTTAACAATGGCTCGCCCGGTTCAAAACCGGAGTTCGTCCTTCGAACTCTTTTTCAAAAAAGTTCAAAATCGACGTTTGCCACGCAAACGCTCATTTCAAACTCAAAAATCGATGTTTGTCATTCAAACGCTCGTCTTTTCAAAAGTCACCTAATCAACGTTTGACATTCAAACCAAGATTAAGCTTGTCATTCAAGCCCCCATTTCAAAACACACACACACACACACGTTTTCGAGAAAGATAGAAAGACTCATCATACGAGGCGTTTTGCGTGATCTCGTAATACTCTTCCTAAAACATAACGTGACCTCCGAACCTAACAATCTCTGGTACTCAAAGCTTTTTACTCATTTTTGCTACCAATAAAAATGATCCCTGTTTTCAAAGCCTTTTCCTAAGTTTTTGCTACCAATAAAAACGACACCATTTTCAAAAGCCATTTCTCAACGTTTTGGGCTCAAAATACAAAAACCGCGTGGCGACTCCTCATTTTCCTTCCCATGAAGCGAGGTCTCATACACCAACATCCTCCGCGAAAGACAACCGCCTTTTCGCGTCCGCGCGAAAATCCGAGTAATTTCAACTGGGGGAGATCAGAATGCCGAGATGATGGCTATGTTTCGGGTATTCCTCTAGAATATGGCAGCTCAGGGTAGAGCACGGGCAGAAACCTGAGGTAAGGCCAACACAGGGGTTAGAGAAGTTTATCAAATTGTCTCCACCAAGCTTCAACGGAGATCCAGATCCAGATCCATTGGTTGAGAATGATATTGATGAACATAAGGGTAAATCAGAGGCAAGTGGAAGCAAAGTTAAGTCTCAAGGCCAGAGTTCAGGGCAGGGCAAGAGTCAGACTAAAGCTTCAATTTCTAGAGTGGCTAAGGGAGGAATAGTCACAGTCTCAACAAGGCATGTATCCCATAAATTTGGGACTATTTGCAACTTTTGCAAGAGGATAGGGTATTCTGAAGACAACTGTTGGAGGAAACATGGTAAATGTCTAAACTATGGAATGATGGGGCACTTCAAGAAAAACTGTCCTAAATTTAAAAAGGGTCAAGATCCGGGTGGTAAACAGCAAGGTGACCAGCCCAGAGGTGGTGTGAAAAGAGATGTCGAGGGGAAACCAAAAGAGAAAGTGCAAGGCAGAGTGTTTGCCTTAGGCCGAGGTGAGGTAGATCCTACGGCGGTGATTTGAGGTATTGTCCCTGTCTCAGGGGTCAGGGCTCGTATTCTTATCGACCCTGGATCGTCCAATTCATATGTGGCATCTCATTTTGCATTTACATTGCATAAGTTGCCTATGTTGTTACCTTATGTGTTAGAGGTTTCTACTCCTGTGGGAGAGCACCTCGAATCCTCTTTGATCTATCATGACTGTGAGGTGATTATTTGTGGGCATGTATTGCCAGTGAATTTGGTAGAGTTACCAATCTGAGATTTTGATGTTATTTTAGGCATGGACTGGTTGAGTTCTTGTCATGCCTTGGTGGACTGTCGCAGAAAGTGAGTCACCTTTTCTATGCCTGATGTGTCTGTGTTTATGTTTGATGCTGATAAATCTTTATTTGGCATTCATGTTATTTCTCCACTAAAGGCTAGGAAGTTGTTATCAAAATGGTGTGAGGGTTACTTGGCATATGTGTTAGACTCTAATAAGAAGTCTCCTGATCTAGCTTGTGTTCCAGTTGTGAATGAGTTCAGTGACGTATTTGTGATGATGTGCCGCCAAAATTTTTCCGAAAGGGTTAACTTTGAAATTTTTCGTTTCTTTGAAAAACCTATCGAAAAAGACCGGAGTCGCCATGCCATTTTTGTTTTAAGGGCCAAAACTTTGAAAAATGCCCGAGATTAAAGATTTGGGTTCGGAGGTCACGTTACATGCCGGGAAGGACGTTAGTGTGCACCCGGAATGCCTCGTAAAATGAGTCTTCCAAGCTGAAAATCATTTGTGTGTGTGTGTGTGCGTGTTTTGGCCAAAATAAGTTGAAACTCAGAAAAGTAAAAATTGGGAATTCTTTATTAGACTTTGGACAGATTCCATGATTTTTGGTGTGATTTTTGGGTAGAGTTTTGGTACTCAAAAGATTTTTGGAAGTTGAAGAACACTTCTGCCAGAATGAAAAAGGCAGTGGACACTTGATTTTGAAATAGGTTTAAGGGCTTCAAAACTTCATAATCTGAGAAAACTCAGAGAATTAAAGTTGTTCCAGACACCTTAAATAAGATTTCTTTGAAATAATTTTCTATTTTGGAGAAGATTTGAGGACCCAAAACCCTCTGGAAATCTCAGATATGAGATCTGGACTCCCAGAGACTGGTGATCTGACCTTCAAAAGAAAATTTGTAAAAGGGAGTTTTACTCACGCAAAAAATAAAGTAAAAATATTTCTAGAAAGCTCTGAATGTTGGCTACAAAAAGTGTTTTGTAGTCAACACCAAATTCCTAGTTTATCTGTGTCCAAAAATTTAGACCATGGACTGGGGTCTTAGAAAATTGCTACTGGACAGCAACTTCTCAAGAAAGAAAATGTGATTTTAAAGGGGGGTTGGGCATCCATGCTTGTCCCCATTTCCATATGTTTTTATTAGTGATCACTTGACATTTTAGTGGTGAATCAACTATATCAAACCATCCTTGGGGTGCATTAGGACTAAGCACTTCATTTGCTTGGGAAGGGGAATTTTATCCTTTGAAAATGAGATTTGATGTATGAAAATGAGTTTTAGGGTTTTGAAAATGTGTTTTCTTTGCAAGAAAGTAAGAACACTTTGAAAATAATGTTGATCCTTGTAGAAGATCATCCATGGAGATGAACTTCCATGGTGATCTTCTTGGATCTAAGACAAGAAGATGAATGAACTACATTTTGTAGCTTGAAAATGCATGCATGGATAAGAGATTTAGGGTAAGAAGAGGGAGGTTATACCTATCTTCTTTGTATTTTGTATTTGAAGGCTTGAATGTAAGAGTGTTTAAGGCTTGAATATGAGAGTGTTTGAGTGAGTGTGATTTTGGTTGAATAGTTGAGAAAAAGGTGACAATTCTATGGAATTCTCACTGTTTTCTCTCTATTTTCGCCAAAGTGCAGTTGAGGAAATGTGTTCTTCCCCTCTATTTCTGAGACTGGAGGGCTCAATTTATAGCCCTCTGAAAAATGCAAACATGTCCGCGCGGATGGGATCTTCAGCGTGCACTGTTCATTAAATGCTACTTCAGGCTTTGGACACAAGGAATATTTTTTAAAAAAAATCAAATTAACAGTCAGTTTTTGTTCTAGCAGTTTCTTTTTTTGGTTTTCTTTAATTTCTTTTGCTTTTTTGATTCCTTTCCTTGGTTTATCCTTAAATAACAATGCCCACTTAGCCCTTGCTTTGTTAGAAATGTTAGGAATGTTAGGAATTGTTAGGAATGTTATAACTTTCGTTAATTTTCTAATGAAAATACTAACAAGCTCAAATTGGAGCACTTACAGTAGCCCCTCGGCGACGGCGCTTTCGAAGGAAGCGGTGTCGTCGATAAGAGTAAGGCTCCATATTTGGCAGGATGATCAAGTGATCGAGTGGCTGAACCTATTTAATAGGCTACCTACGTATCCTTAAGAGGAATCAAGCCAGTCGTAGTTCGGGTCTTTGACCCTGGAGATGATGGCGTTTTAGGTGCCTTGAACCTGATGAGCGAGTTCTGCAGTCGGTTGCTGGAGAGAAACTCTGCTGGGGGTAAGAGATGACCATTTTGGTCGGATGGCTGAAATTGTATATCTGCTCTGCTGGGGATAGGAATGACCATTTTCGGTCGGATGGCTGAACCTAATGATAGGCTTCCTACGTATCCTTAAGAGGAATCAAGCCGGCCGTAGTTCGGGTCTTTGACCCTGGAGATGATGGCGTTTTAGGTGCCTCGGACCTTGATGATGATGGCGTTTTAGGTGCCTCGGACCTTGATGATGGCGTTTTAGGTGCCTCGGACCTTGAAGATGGCGTTTTAGGTGCCTTGAACCTGGATGATGATGGCTTTTTAGGTGCCTCGGACCTTGATGATGATGGCGTTTTAGGTGCCTCGGACCTGGATGATGATGGCTTTTTAGGTGCCTCGGACCTTGATTTGAAATGGCCTTTCGGTGGACTTCGTCTGCTGCCGAAGGAGAGGGTGACCGTTTTGGTCGAGGGGCTGGACCTAAAGATAGGCTACCTACGTATCCCTAGTGGGAATCAAGCCCTTTCGTAGTTCGAGATTTACTCGAGATTCCGTTGGCTTTTTGGGATTCCGTTAACTTTGCTCGGGATTTGGTTAGCCTTTCTTTGAGGAAAATCGAGACGTATTCGTCGGGGAAATCGGTCTTACATTTCACTGCCGGGGAATAATTTTGATGAAATATACGGGATCTCGTTATCTTTCTCGGGGAAATCGGTCTTACGTTTGATTGCCGTTGAATGATTTTGATGAAAGATACGGGATTTCGTTATCTTTCTCGGGGAGATCGGACTTACGTTTGACTGCCGGGGATGATTTTGATGAAAGATACGGGATTTCGTTATCTTTCTCGGGGAGATCGGTCTTACATTTTACTGCCGTTGAATGATTTTGATGAAAGATACGGGATCTCGTTATCTTTCTCGGGGAAATCGGACTTACGTTTTACTCCCGGGGAATGATTTTGATGAAAGATACGGGATCTCGTTATTTTTCTCGGAGAGATCGGACTTACGTTTTACTGCCGGGGAAATGATTTTGATGAAAGATACGGGATTCCGTTATCTTTCTCGGGGAAATCGGTCTTACGATTGACTGCCGGGGATGATTTTGATGAAAGATACGAGATTCCGTTATCTTTCTCGGGGAGATCGGTCTTACGTTTTACTGCCGTTGGATGATTTTGATGAAAGATACGGGATTCCGTTATCTTTCTCGGGAAGATCGGTCTTACGTTTGACTGTCGGGGATGATTTTGATGAAAGATATGGGATTCCGTTATCTTTCTCGGAGAGATCGGTCTTACGTTTTACTGTCGTTGGTGATTTTGATGAAAGAAACGGGATTCCGTTATCTTTCTCGGGAAGATCGGTCTTACGTTTGACTGCCGGGGATGATTTCCTTGAAAGGGGGTCGACTTTGGTTAACTTTGGTTAACTCTGTTAAGTCTAGGATCAAATTGCAGAGTTCCGGATTTTTAAAGGGCAAAAGGGTCATTTTGACCCTTACAAATCCATTCGCGCGGATAGGATTGAATTCCCAGGCTGTTTTAATGAGGGCCAACGCCCTTCTTCTTCCCAAGCAGTTTTTTCAGAAAATTACGAGGGAGAGAGAGAAAAATCGCCCAAGCCGCCATTGTTGTCCAAAAAGCTCCAAAATTCTTCCGTTTTTCTTCGATTTTCGAGCAATGGAACACGGGGGAGGTGCTTTTCAAGGCCAAGGACGTGGCCCGGTCGCGGAGAGACGATTGGAGCTCGTTCGAATGAGGAGACATTACACTCTTTCGCAATCGATTGCGGAGGAGCATTACCCCGATGCGTGGCAACATTGGGCCACTGATCCGAGTCTCCGAACGGTATACTTCGAATCTTTTATTTTCTTTGTTGATTTCTTGCTTGAAATTGATTTTTGGTGATTTTTGATTTTTTTTTTTTTTGAATTTCGAATGATTGATGTTCTTGGCCTTGGATTTTGATTTTGATGCTTTGCATGTTGTAATGAGTATATGGGTAACTCAAATGTGCATTTTGCTTGGAAAAAGAATTGGCATTTTCGCCATTTTTTTTTTTTTTTTGAAATATGAGACTATGATGAACGATTTCCCGAATTTGGGACGGACTTCTTTTGTTGCAATGTAGGATTCTTGCACTGTTGATATGAATGTGTGCATGCTCCTCTTTTTTTTTGAAAAAGTGGGACGGATTTATTGACTCCGTGTATGAATGTATGATTTTTTTTGAAAAATGGGACGGAGTTTTTACTTCCGTTGGATGCATGTATGCATTTTTTTGAAAAATGGGACGGAGTTTTTACTTCCGTTGAATGAATGGATGATATGCATGTATGCATTTTTTTGAAAATGGGACGGAGTTTTTACTTCCGTTGACTCCTTGTATGATTTTTTTTTTCATGTATGAATGTTGATTGGGATTTCTTTGGCTTGCTTTCTTTTGTGTGAGAAAAAATGGGGCTAGGTTTATTGCATGCCGTTATCTTTGCCGAATTTTCTTCAAAACCTTTGTGATGAATGATGCATGTATATGCTTTCTTTTTTGTGCAAATGCAAATGCAAATTTTTTTGACATTTTCTTTTTTTTTTTTGTTTTATTGCAGGGTGGAAACAACTACGTGACGGAGCGGTTGAATAAGATGAAGACTCGAGGATCGGTGGAGTCATGTAGTTGACCTGTGGGACCGGCTTTCGAATGCGGGCCGAGGAGCTTTGGTGAGTCCGAGGCAGTTGTCGTTGAGACCGGGCTTTGGGAGTTCATTGAGTGCTTGAGGGGTTGGTTAAGTTCCCTAAGAACAAGGGCACGATGTTTGCTTTGGCGCGGCATTGGTGGGATGCGACCCACACGTTTCACTTCTTACGGGCGAGGCTACGGTTACGCCTTCCGATTACGGCTGCGATCACGGAGTACGTCCTTCAATGGACGCGGCATTGAATGGCGGGACGGCTACGGCGATGTGGACTGCGAGGCTCTTACAGGCTTTACTCCCATTCCCAAAAGGGGATGGGGATGGAGTATGCCATGGTTTATGGGAAGATTGTGGAGACCATCGGGAGCTACGAGGCTGGGGATGAGAGAATAGGCGCTGAGCAGATTGCTAGGGCCTTTTTATGGTTTGCTTTCTCGAGCACTCTCTTTGGACACGCCGAGGGGACGGCGGTGTTTGCTTTGCTGAGGAGTTTGGAGGATGTGGAGATGGTGGAGATGTCTCTTGGGGAGAGGCCGGGCGCGAGCTTTACTTTGCTCTTGATAGATACGGCGGAAGGCTGTGAGCTCCTATCTTGCTTCGAGTTTGCTACGGAGGTATAAGCTTTCTTTTTGCTTTCCCCTTTTTCTTGAAGCACACACTTTTCTTTTGCCTTTGGATTGATTTGATTTTTACCTTTCGCGGTATGGGCGTTGGAGTTCTTTCACGTCACGATGTGGCGACAGACGGCGGAGTACGTCGGGCGTATCCGGCCATGCGTTCTGGTCCAAGTTTGCTCGAGAGAAGAAAGGTTCCGGAGGGCGCATACGACTCTCGGGTACTCGGATTGCCTTCCTTTGACGAGTTTGAGACGGATGAGGAGATGATATTCTATCCACAGGATCGTTTCGAGTGGCGCAGTGAAGGGCGCCGAGATATGGGCTGTGCGGCGGAGGATTACGAGAGGTCGACTTGCGGCGTCTATTATACGGGAGAGAGGGTGACGCGCCCGGCATGGCGTGGTCGCCTTTGATGACACCGGTGGAGCCTCCCGCCGATATGATGCACCAGTGATAGATCTGCGACTGGGATGATTATCGAGCCGGCGGCACTTCTCGGCATTTGTGGCGATTGAGCCGTATCCGGTATTTGTCTTGAGGAGGCTGAGGATGCCCCGAGTTACGGATAGAGAGGGGTTAGGGGTCCCGCAGTACCCTCGGACGGACTTTTCATATGTCCAGGATGGGGTCCGATTGAGGGTGCAGATCCCTCAGCCTGAGCGGCTTCCACGAGCTTTCCGGCCTCGTCCGGGTATGAAGGTATGGCTTTTCCTTCCCACCTCTTTTCTTGCTTCTGTCTTTTCTTTTCTTTCCTGTCATCAATTTTTTTTTTTTTGCTTCAACTATTTCTGACGCTTTTGCTTTTGTGTAGTTTTCGGAGGTGGTCGTGGAGAGACTGACGAAGCAGGTGATCGGGGCTAAGAGATTCATCAGGAGGATGGTGGCTTGTGGAGCCCCTCGGGCTAGAGCGAGGCGACCACAGCCGGCGCCTGCCAGGCGGGAGGCTTCCCCTATTCCTTCGGAGACTTCCTCCGAGACTCCTCTTTCTCCTCTCCTTGATCCTCGCGCGGTACTACCTTCGGACCACGTCATTCTCGGAGATCCTTACGGGCAGGGACACGTGCGCGGCATGGTGGATCTTCTTCGCACGTCAGGAGTCTCGACGCCTTCACCTTCGGATATGATTTCTTCGCGAGATCTTGGCTTGCCCTATCAGAGCGTGCCGGTTGGTCTGGCGAGCCTTCTTCGGGGGCGAGGACGATGATTCCGAGCACGAGATTTTCATGGCTACGAGAGGAGGCGGGCCCGAGCCGCAAGAGGGACCGGGGAAGGGCCCGGCCGGGGACTCCGATTGATCCTTGAGGCGATTTTTTTTTTTAGATTGATTTTCGAAGATTGTATTTAGACAGATACAGTTTACTTTTATGCACATTTTTTTTTTGCTTTTTTTTTTCTCTTTTTTTTGGAATGTATTAATTCAGGTTTATTGTTATTTATTATTATTTTGTTTTTTTTTTTGAATGCAATGTCTTTGTATGAATGCAATGTTGCATGAGCCTAGGTTTTTTGGCAAGGGTGTAGATGTTTGGTGTATGGCTTGGTTTGGACAGGCTTTGGCTGGGACAAAATATTCCTTTGGTGCAGCGGTTTGGTATTGCTAAGATTTTTTTTTTTTTTGATGGGGAGACAAACATATCCGCGCGGATAGGACCTACATCGACATTGTCCTTTAATTTTGCTTGAGATCTGGTCTCCCTTTATTTCAAATTCAAATACCTTCTTCAACCACCGGTTCAAACAGCCATTTTCGGGAGAAGGAGAGAAAAACCATGGAAAATTGTGAGCATGAGAAATCCACCCAAATTGTTCCAAAATTCTCAAATGCAATTCTTCACCAAGTTTAAAGAGTGGTCTCGGGAGATTATGCATGAAAGGAGGTCATTCTTTGAAGAAAGGTACAAGGTGAAGTGCTTATGGTCCCTCAAAGAATTGGTTCCGGACTACGACCTCTTGAGAGCTTCTTCATCATTTTAGGATACTAGAAGGCATGTCTTTTGCCTTTCTTACAATGAGATTGTTCCGACCGTGGAAGAATTCCGGGCTTTGCTTGGCGGTCCGGAGGTGGAAGAGATTGCGGTTCCTTTGCCCGGAGGGGCCTCTTTTGTTGACAAGTTGTGCAACCTTCTTCATCTTTCCCCGGAGGAAGCACAAGGTATGATCTGTGGTCCCGATCATTTTAATATTTCCGGTCTCCCTAATAGATTTAGGGGCTTAGGCTTGCTTGACGATGCCTATTGGGATGCCTTTGCACTTTGCATGTTCGGGACCTTGTTCATGGTCTATTCTTTCGGGATCTGTCATCGGTCCCTGCTGGATGTAGTAGTTCATTGTCGCTTGGGCAGAGACGTTGTACCTTTGATCCTGGGGGAGACTTTTCATGCTCTCGATAGGCTGGCTACTGGGAGACGGTATATGCACGGGGGCAGCCCGTTCCTCTTGACTCTGTGGCTGATGGAGCGCTTGGTGATTCTTCGGGAAACTCCTGATATGATCAAGCCTTGGACATTCGCCAGGAGAGGGGTTGCTGTAGATTTTGTTGACCAGGGCTCATGGGAGCGTTGGATGGCTGGTCGCCAGACAGAAGATATTAGATGGTCAGTGCCTTGTTGGCAGGTGGAGACTCGGAGGGTACTTTAGGACGGGTCTCATGTGGTCATGCTTCCGGGGCTTTCTCGGTCCGGCTTCTATATTCCGTCCTTGGTTACGAGACAGTTCGGTTTAGAGCGGGTTCCTTTGGAGGACTTTGATGATATAGCCACCAGGGTGGTGGCTTCCGCTTCTATGGATGATCCTTCGATATTTCCTTTCTGTCCCGAGCATGGAGGTATGACGTCTTTCCTCCTCGGGTTATCCTCAGGCGTCCGGGACCTGTGTTCTTGACCACTTGGTACCTGGATTGGTACGAGAGGCATTTGGGAGAGACTCAGATGGCTATTTTGAGACGGCGTGAGGCCATTGTGGGTGTGGAGGACTGGCGGTTTCCGAGAGGAGGAGGGCCGAGGCGAGGGCCAACCCTCTTGACGGGAGCGGAGATGTGGTGACCGATTATGAGGCTTATGTCAAGAGGCGGGAGAGGAGGACTCCTATGCTACCGGCTAGGCTACGAGGAGATGAGAGATGACGCTAGGGCTACGAAGGCCACGACGGAGGCTGGTCTAATAGATCTTGTTCCTATACCAGAGCTCGATAGGAGGAAGACCGACATTTTTTCTGTTCAGAAGAAGAAGACTCGAAGGGGGAAGAAGAGGGGAGAGGCCAGTTCGAGTGGCATGGAGTGACTCTGAGGTTTCCGAGTATCCCTTTCTTGTCATGGCGAGACACATTAGTTTGATTATGTATCTTAATTTCTTTTAGCAGGTTGCCAGTTGTAGGAATGAATCGGGCTTAGACTCATCAAAAAGTTTTTAACTTGTAATGAATATTTGAATTGCTTCAGAGTTTTTCGAGACGCTTTCATGATCTGATCAGTGTATTGATGTCAGATTTTGACTTTTATTTGTGCTTTAGATCGCACCGTTTCCGTCTGCCTACGTTCCCCTCATTTTGAGGAGCTCGGGTCTTCGTAGTTCAACACAGTCGATTTTGTTGTTTTTTTTTTTTTTTTTTTGTTTTTTTTTTTTTTTTTTTTGTTTTTTTTTTTTTGGTGCAACCCTGTCTTTTACCTAGGCCGCCCTTTTTCGGGTTTTCAACCTAGTTGGGTATTACTCTTTTAGCACTCTTTGTCTTCCTTTTTTTTTGTTTCTTTTTTTTTGACTTCTTTTTTTTTGTTTTACGCGTAGTATCTGCGCAGCTTGTCACCATTCACTGGGTGTACAAAGGGATTTCCGTCGAGATCTGCAAGTTGCATGGCTCCTCCGGAGAAGATCTTCTGGACGACGTATGGCCCGACCCAGACAGGCTCCCATTTGCCGAGGGGGTTGATACGGACTGGGGGCTTCTCTTTTAAGACGAGATCACCTTCTCGGATCTCCCGATGCTTTACTTTCTTGTCAAAGGCTCTGGACATTCTCCCTTGGTAGGCTCGGATGTGTTCCATGGCCTTCAATCGGCGTTCATCTAGCAGGGCCAATTCATCATGGCGACTTTGGAGCCATTCGACCTCGTTGATCTGGCTTTCCAACAGCACACGGAGTGAGGGGATTTCCAATTCGATTGGGAGCACGGCTTCCATTCCGTATGTGAGGGCAAACGGTGTTTCCCGAGTTGCCGCTCGGGACCGATGTTACGTAGCCCGAGTGCCAGTGTAGCTTCTCGGGCCAATCTCTGCCTCGGACAGCCAGTTTCCGGATGATGTTTTCCAAAGTCTTGTTTGCTGCCTCGACGGCTCCATTGGTTTGGGGCCTGTAGGGAGATGACTTGTGACGGGTTATTCGGAATTACGCGGCGGACTGTCGCATTCCCCTTCGAAGTGGGATCCATTATCTGAGATGATTTCGGCTGGCAACCCGTATCGGCATATGATGTTCTCTTTGATGAAGAGGGCAACTTTCTTTGAGTTGAGGATTTTATAGGATTTTGCAAGGCATCCTTTCCAGTTCCTTCGAAGAAATTACCAATCTGCGTCTCTTTAGGCTCTTCCGCAGTTCTCAGATTCACATTCGTCAAAATCTCTTCGGCAGCTTTGGGCTCGATTTTCCTCTTTCCGGACAACCTCCTTAAAGATTTTTTTGTTTGATTTTTTTTTTTTGTTTAATGTGTCTGTTTCTTTATCTAATGAATTATTATCAAATGTTTTTTTTATTAATTAATTCATCATTAGTTAAAGTGGCAATCAAGGGATACTCAGAAAGGTTCGTCATTTCATTAGGAACGAAAGGGAGTACAGCCTTTGCTACAGACTCGCAGTCTTCAGGCGTAAGGCCATCGGACGAACCTAGAGACTCGACCTTAACAATGAGAGACTCGGAGGACTCTTCCTAGGTTGACACAAAGGGATGGGGGACCAATCTAGGTTTGGTGATCATTTCTCCTTTGGTCGCGGACGGGCCTGAGGGAGTTTCCTGATTCTTTAATGGCATTGCTGTCAGGGGCGTCATGTCTCGGGAATTGTGTTGTGCTCCTTCCTCGATCATCGCTACCATTTCTTTCTCTGAACCAGGATCAATTGTGTCCGGCGCCTGAAAACTGAGCATATGAATGTAGGGATCTTCTGCCGCATCCTCAATTCTGGGGAATTCTATCTCGTCACAATATGACCGTTCAATCCAGATGTAAGGACGTATTGCGCCTTGGTGTGCTGCTGGAAAAATCTCATGCCCCATGCTTGAGCGGAAAGGCTTAGCAGGCAGTTCAGCAAGGAGGACGTCCCACACGACGTTCATAGATTCGAGTTGAGTATGACGATGCTTGTCGATCTTTATCATGAAAACTTCCTAGCTTGGCAGGGTCAGAGAGTGGGTTTGAAGAATGGTGACAAGGCTGTTATTAGGGATCGGGAGTTTGTATGCCTGTATCATGGCGGTGTTCAATGTCTCCTTCCAGTATGCCTCCAAATGTTGGAAATGACAATTGAATTTGATGAATCGAACTTCTTCGGAGTCTGCTCGCTTGAGTGCGTTGACATAATTGGCATCACCGGATTCTGGGGGATTCTGATGAGACTTGCCCCGATAGTCCCTTGGTCGAGCCGGAGGAGGTCGCCCCGGTGTCGGCTAAGAGCATGCTTAGTGACGGTCTCGGCCGTTCCCTATGAGGAAGCTGTCACCCTTATGACTTCAAGGTCCCCTTGTCGGTTAATGAATTTGACGCATTGGTGGAGGGTGGAAGCTATGGCTTTCATGTGATGCAACCAAGGGCGTCCTAATAGGGCTGTGAACTCGGATGGGATATCCATTACATGGAACTTTGCTGGCACCATTTGGGTTTCGTACCAGAGTTCCAGAGTCACTGTCCCCAGGATGGGACGAGACGAGCCGTCATAGGCCTTGATAATCCGGGTAGATGGGATCATATGCCTTTCATTGATGCGCAGGGCCCGCATCATGCTAAGGGGAAGGACATTAATGGCCGATCCATTATCCACCAATACTCCAGGGAGCGATACGGTGTTGAGCTTAATGGTGATGTACAAAGCTTCGTTGTGCTGGGAAACATCTCTTGGCAAATCTTCGTCGCAGAAGGTGATCATGCTACCATATAGGCGGGGATCATAGATTTGGTGCTTGTCTGGAGAAAGAGAGTCATCTAGCCAGTCACTTCGTGCCTTTTTCTTGCGAGGTAGAACCTTTCTTTGAAGCCCCAGGTTATACTGAGGCCTTTTGTGGCGGTTGCCATCTCCAGTCAACATGTTGATTGAGTGGGAGCGCCAAACTGGCGTTGGTCTTTCTTCGTCGATGTACACTCGGGAGCTGGACAAACTGAACTTTGGATGATCCCGCGGGGTAGATTTACGATTAGCAAAGTTACCTGGGTCTACGATGATACGGTGTCCGAAGGTCTCAACTCTATCGTTGGCAAGGCTTTTCGGCTCTTCTACCCCTTTGTTTGCTTTGGGGAAGATTTCTGGAGTAGAGTACATAGTAATCAAATCCCCCGAGATGGCTCTCCGAGCGTACCCACACCGGTATCACCCCTCGAACCTCTCTTTCAATTTCGCCGGGAGGAAACTTTCTTCTTCTTAGGAGGACGGTCCTCGTGTATCCGATCTTGATAGTCCCTTTCAAGGCGGTCGGGCGATCACGAGATATCCCACCAAATGTGTTCTACGGCTGGTGGTGGATTTGGGACCTCGGGTTGAGCGTTCTTGGAATGACTTTGAGTTGAGCTGGTCAGGGAGATCTGGCTGTTGGGCTCATCTGGAAGCGAATGGTTGGACTCTGTCGGATAATGAGAGGTATTAAGATCCGGGGAGCGAGGCACATGCTTGTCCTTCAAGGTAGCTGATCGGTTGGGAGATTGTTAATGTCCCGAAGTGGCGTGTGGCCTCTTCAATCCGAGCTTGCTGTCTATTGCAGCGTTCCTCCAAGGCTTTGATGGGCGACCATATTTCTTCCACTTGTTTCCCGATCTTCATTACCTATGCCGATATTTGCGGGATCATCACTTTGAGAGGGGACAACCGACGGTATGCCGAACTCTTTCATCCACGGCTATTTGTTTGGGGCCGGTTTGCCACGTAAGTCGACGGGCAGGAGTCCGGCGGTGGAGACATAGGAATCTTGGGGTAGCATCTTGATGTATCCGGGACGGTTAAGAAGAGGAGGAGAACTTTCTTCCTGCCTTGCGGTAAAAGTGCCATCGGAATTGAGACTGATAGTCAAACCATGACTTGCGACAACCCCCGGAAGGTCGTCAATTTGAGCCTCATGTCGAAGTCTCATCTGTTCTACCAATTGGATCCAATCTTTGAGTGCATTTGAGGATTTTGGAAGATGGAGCGACGTTGTCCCCATCATTACCGGGCGATGCGGACATTACGAAACCCGGAGTCGGAACAAACGGCGAAGGCGATGACGCGCTTGACTCTTCCCAACTAATCAAACGGTGACCGGTGTCCGGAACCAACCTTTGTGAGGAGGCTGCGGGGAAAGGCACGAGGGTTCGAGACTTAGGGATTGAAGGAAGGTAGGTGTTTGGGCTTTGGGCTCATGCAACATGCAGTTATTTGTTCTTGTTTACTTAAAACATGTTTTATTAACCTAATCGGTTGGAAAAGATTTCTCTTCTTTTTCGCAAACTACTCTGGATCCTGGATCAGTGGGCCCCATCACTACGTCTATAAGCCCCTCGTATTCCACCTGTATTTCGACCTCCCAGGGTGGACAGCCCCGGGCGAGGGTCCTATAGGGCAAGCGGGTCCCACCGACCGAAATAAAAACGATCCTAAAAGTCTGGCGGGTAATCGAGTCTTAACGAGCATTCGATGTAAATTACGGACAAAGCTGACGTCAAAGTCAAGATCATGTCCGAGGGCTCGACAAAAAGTCGGCATGATTTGGACTGATAAATGTCCACGTTTGATCTTGACTTGTCGTCAATTAGGCTGTAATTAGGCATGGAATAATCATTAATCCTTGATGACTCAGTGTCAATGCTGGGAGTCAGTGTATAATTTGTGCTAGTCAGAGCCGAAGTCAAGGCGCCGGTCAATATCTTGGTCAAAGTCTGCGGCGGAAAACCGGCAGAACTTCGACTGATTAGGGTCCCCGAAAGATATTGAGTCGGTATGCCGACAAAGGCTTGAAAGGAAAGGTCTATACACAAACAGGGCATGACACAGACCAAACTAAAAACCAACCGGGTCTCGGACAAAGTGTGTCACGGACAAGTGCATGGTCGACACGAGGCTCCATGGGATGTTTGGGTAGTCCTGTGCTTGCACCAAGAGGCGTAATAAGACCAAACGGGCCGCGACAAGGATTTCCCCGGGTTAGGGACGTAGTGTGCAGTGTACGGTCACGTGCGCGTAGTGTGCAAGCAGTCTATATTCTTTTTCTGAGTAAAATAGAAATTTTTTATGTGTCTTAAAAATATGATGCATGATTTTTTTTTTGAAAATTTTCTTTTTTTTTTTGAAATTTTTTTTTTTGAATTTTTTTTTTTTTGAAATTTAATGAACATATAAGCACATAAGCACAAGAATTCCGATAGTTAGGGACATGATTCCGACAGTCAAAATTTTGACTTTTTTTGAGGCGGCCAAAACAACACGAAAATGTGCAAAAATCAACACACACAACAAATGATTTTTTAAAAGCCGGGACGGAAGCTTGACCCTCAAAAGCTTTTCCCTTTTTTTTTTTTGAAAACGATGATACCGGTACGTGGGATTGTTAAACCACAATTTATCCCCGACTCGTGTTAGGAGGCGATAACGGGAAGTTTAATGGTTTCCACCAATATACCAAATATCATTTTTTTTTTTTTTTAGAAAAATCTTGATTTGTCCCCAGCGGAGTCGCCACTGTGATGATGTGCCCGATTTTTGAAATCAAACGGAGTCGCCACGCCATTTTTGTTTTAAGGGCCAAAACTTTGAAAAATGTCCGAGATTAGAGATTTGGTTTCGGAGGTCATGTTACACGCCGGAAAGGACGTTAGTGTGCACCCGGAATGCCTCGTAAAACGAGTCTTCCAAGCTGAAAATCATTTGTTGTGTGTGTGTGTGTGTGTGTTACTTTGGCCAAAATAAGTTGAAACTGAGGGAAGTAAAAATTGGGAATTCTTTATTAGACTTTGGACAGATCCCATGATTTTTGGTGTGAGTTTTGGGTTGAGTTTTGGTACTCAAAAGATTTTTGGAAGTTGAAGAACACTTCTGCCAGAATGAAAAAGGCAGTGGACACTTGATTTTTAAATGGATTTAAGGGCTTGAAAACTTCATAATCTGAGAAAACTCAGAGAATTAAAGTTGTTCTAGACACCTTAAATAAGATTTCTGTGAAAGAATTTTCCATTTTGGAGAAGATTTGAGGACCCAAAACCTTCTGGAAATCTCAGATATGAGATCTGGACTCCCAGAGACTGATGATCTGACCTTCAAAATAAAATTTGAAAAAGGGAGTTTTACTCACGAAAAAAATAAAGTAAAAATATGTATAGAAAGATCTGGATGTTGGCTACAAAAAGTGTTTTATAGTCAACACCAAATTCCAAGTTTATCTGTGTCCAAAAATTTAGACCATGGACTGTGGTCTTAGAAAATTGCTACTGGACAGCAACTTCTCAAGAAGGAAAATGTGATTTTAAGGGGGGTTTGGCATCCATGCTTGTCCCCATTTCCCTAGGTTTTGATTAGTGATCACTTGAAATTTTAGTGGTGAATCAACTATATCAAACCATCCTTGGGGTACATTAGGACTAAGCACTTCATTTGCTTGGGAAGGGGAATTTTATCCTTTGAAAATGAGATTTGATGTATGAAAATGATTTTTAGGGTTTTGAAAATGTGTTTTCTTTGCAAGAAAGTAAGAACACTTTGAAAATAATGTAGATCCTTGTAGAAGATCATCCATGGAGATGAACTTCTATGGTGATCTTCTTGGATCTAGGGCAAGAAGATGAACAAACTACATTTTGTAGCTTGAAAATGCATGCATGGATGAAAGATTTAGGGTAAGAAGAGGGAGGTTATACCTATCTTCTTTGTGTTTTGGAGTTTTTGGCTTGAGAGTAAGAGTGTTTGAGTGAGTGTGATTTTGGTTGAATAGTTGAGAAAAAGGTGACAATTCTATGGAATTCTCACTGTTTTCTCTCTATTTTCGCCAAAGTGCAGTTGAGGAAATGTGTTCTTCTCTTTTATTTTTGAGACTGGAGGGCTCAATTTATAGCCCTCTGAAAAATGCAATGATGTCCGCGCGGATAGGGTCTTCAGCGTGCACTGTTCATTAAATGTTGCTTCAGGCTTTGGACACAAGGAATAATCTTTTGAAAATTCAAATTAAACAGCCAGTTTTTGTTCCAGCCATTTCTATTTTTGGTTTTTCTTATTTCTTTTGCTTTTTTGATTCCTTTCCTTGGTTTATCCTTAAATAACAATGCCCACTTTGCCCTTGCTTTGTTAGAAATGTTAGGAATGTTAGGAATTGTTAGGAATGTTATAACTTTCGTTAATTTTCTAACGAAAATACTAA
Source organism: Adenophora triphylla var. japonica (assembly GCA_022495995.1). Taxonomy (NCBI): domain Eukaryota; kingdom Viridiplantae; phylum Streptophyta; class Magnoliopsida; order Asterales; family Campanulaceae; genus Adenophora; species Adenophora triphylla. The sequence continues at coordinate 269,293 of JAFEMH010002310.1, read as the reverse complement.
CAAGCTCAAATTGGAGCACTTACATCTCCCACTTTGAAAAATCTTTTCTTGACCTTTTTATCATGGTATGCCTTGGTTCGGTTCTTGTAGTTAACCATCCTTAGTTGGGCATCCAATCGTCGCTCATCGAGGAGGTCAAGGTCGACCTGCCTATTATGAATGTTCTTCTCAACGTCATACAGGGCAACACGGTCGGTCGGGAGCTGTAGCTCGGCGGGAGCCATGGCCTCAAAACCGTAGGCCAGAGCAAATGGGGTTTCCCCAGTAGGCCCTCTGGTGGTTGTACGGACTGCCCAAAGAGCCGACGGGAGTTCGTCCAACCATCTCCCATCTCGTCCTTCAAGATTCTTACACATGGCTGATAACACTAGCTTGTTTGCAGCTTCAGCTTGCCCGTTGCCTTGTGGATAGGCAACCGACGACTTCGAATGTGTAACTCCCATCCTGTTCAACTCTTGTTCAAACTTTTTTGAGAACTGAAGGCCATTGTCAGAAACGATTACCCTTGGGATCCCAAACCGGCACCAAATTGAGTCGTGGATAAAACTTAGGGCATTTTTGGAGAAGTAATCCACCGCCACAATCACATACTTCACTCCTCCCTTGCCCTTGGAAAAAGGCCAATTAGATAAACACCCCACATATCAAATGGCCAGGCTGCCATCACAGGGGTTTGCTCGGTCGTAGGGAGTTTTAGGAGGTCAGCAAATCATTGGCATGTGTCACATTTCTTCACAAACTCTTTTGCATCTTCTCGAAGGTGAGGCCAGTAGTACCCCATAGTAATCAACTTGTCTGCCAATGTACGAGATCCTGGGTGGCCCCCACATTCTCCTTGGTCGACTTCATACAGCAGATTAACCTTATCAGGGTGCACACATTTCAACAAAGGCCTGGTGATGGACCGTCGATAGAGTTCGCCGTTGACGACCGAGTACCTTGGAGATTTCATTTTGATTTGACGAGCTAGGATCTCGTCAGCTGGTAACTCTCCGTTTTCAATAAAAGCCTTCATCTCATCAATCCAACACCTGGGTCGTCCCCAACACACATTATATTCACTCTTTCATAGGAGGGTTGCTCGAGGTAGGCTAAGTGGTGGCCATGCTCGTCCTCAGGGAGTTGATCGGTGGCCAGCTTTGAGAGCAGGTCTGCATGCTCATTGTCTTCTCTTACAATTCTTTGAATGGCCCAAAATTCTAACTCCTGGATCATCTCGCCGACTAAAGAGTGATATTTCTGCAAAGTTGAATCGACGACCGCATAATCTCCACGGATTTGGTTGACGATCAACTGGGAATCACAATAGGCTACAATCTTTGTTGCTCCAAAACACTTAGCATATTCTATTGCTGCAATGAGTGCCTCGTACTCTGCCTGGTTGTTTGAGGCCTGAAACTTGAATCTCAAAACTTCTTCAAAAACAGTTTCACTTTCTGGTTCTACCAACACAATTCCGGCCCCACTGAGCTCTCTAGTCGCCGACCCGTCTGAGAAAATTTTCCAACACCCAACGGGCAAAGTCAGTTGCTCTGGTTGGTCATCGACTTGCTTGCCCTTGCTAGCTTTCTGGGGTGGCACTCGTTGATCATCGTCATAGCTGAACGATGCTTCGATCAAGAAATCTGCCAGGGCTTGGGCTTGCAAAGTCTTTCGCGCCCGATATTGAATGTCAAACTCCGTCAATTCAATGCTCCAATTCATCAAATGACCAGAGCTTTCAGGTCGATGTAGGATCTTCCTTAGTGGGGCGTTGGTGTAAACAACGATTGGGTGGGTCGAGAAATATGCTCGTAGCTTTCGTGCTGCAATGACGAGAGCATAAGCAATTTTCTTTGCATTAAAGTAGCGGGTCTCAACATCAGACAGTGCCTTGCTCACATAGTATACCGGCTTTTGTATTCCATCCTCCTCTCTAACCATTACGGTGGCAACGGCCTTGTCTCCCGCCGAGAGATAAACATACAAGTCCTCCCCGGCTACGGGGCTACTGAGGAGAGGTGGAGAGCCGAGATACTCTTTGATCTGGCTAAACGATTGGGAGCATTCTTCCGTCCATTCAAAATTCTTTGCACCACGAATGACCTTGAAGAAAGGCAAAGATCTTTCCGCCGATATTGAAATAAAGCGACCCAAGGCCGCCACTTGTCCATTCAATCGTTGGACCTCCTTGATACATGTTGGCTCGGCCATATCCATCAATGCCTTGATTTTCTCAGGGTTAGCTTCAATCCCTCTCTGAGAAAGCATGAACCCTAAAAACTTGCCAGCAGCAACACCAAATACACATTTTGCTAGATTGAGGACCATGTTATTGGCTCGGAGGTTGGTGAAGGTCTGTTGCAGGTCGTCAACATGCTTCCTTTTTCTTGACTTGACGACAATATCATCTATGTAAGCCTCAAGATTGTCACCCAACTGTCCCTTAAAAACTTAGTTAATCATTCTCTGATAGGTTGCCCCGGCGTTCTTCAACCCAAAAGGCATCTTCGTATAACAATAAGTGCCACCAGCGGCTTGGAAGGCTGTCTTTGGAATGTCTTCCTCGGCCATCTTGATTTGATGATAGCCGGAATATACATCCAAGAAATTGAGGGTCGTATGCCCTGCCACTGAATCAATGAGCTTGTCAATTTGGGGTAGGGGGTAACTATCTTTAGGGCACGCCAGGTTAAGATTCGTGAAATCAACACACAATCTCCACTTTCCGTTAGGCTTTTTGACGAGCACAACATTTACCAACCACGTCGTAAATCCAGCATCCACAATGATTCCTGCACTAAGCAACTTGTCAATCTCTTGCTTTATTGCTACCTCCTTTTCAGTGGAAAAAATTCTCAACCTCTGCTCTTTGAACTTCATTGTTGGATTCACACCAAGTCTATGAACAACAACATCCTCCCTTATCCCCTTCATATCTTCGACCCTCCAAGCAAAGATATCGAGGTTATGTTTGAGTAGAGTGATTATCTCATCCCTCTCCTCAGTTGTTAGCTGAGACCCCAGTTTAATCTTTTGCTCAGGGTAATCTGGGAGGATGTCTATTTCACTTAGCTCGTCGGCAGGCTTGAGCTCAGGTGCCTCATCATGGAAATTCATAGATTCAATTACAACCTCCTTGATTTTCTTCTTGGCTTCTAGGGTGAGGTCAAGCACTTCATCCTCAATTAGCTTATCCAGCTCTGCCCCCGAGTCCTGGTTGACCAAAGCTGCGTAGTTGTTGTTTGGTCGTCCAGGAATATCTCGTCCATATAATTCTCAGGATCATCCAATCTGACCACTGGCTCGTCAATACATTTAATTATCGAGACGTTGGAGCAGGAGGTTGTGGCCCGCTTTATCGATTTTGAAAACTTCACAATTTGCTCAGGGTCGTCAATTTCAATGGTCCTTTTGCACTTCAACACATGCTCAAGGAATTCTGGGGCCGTCCCCAATATAGGGACTTAGCCGACTATCAGGTAGACCCATTTTTTGGTAGACGCTATAGAACAAAATGTCTTTTGCCGCCCCTGTATCGATGAGGATCCTTCTTGATTCACAGTTATCAATGAAGCCTGGGACGATCAAAGTCTGTTGACGAGCTATTGCATTGGTTGAAAATTCATACGGGTAGAAACTAATTACATCATTTGGAACATCTGTTTTTGGAGGGACATGGAGGGCCTTCTTCAAGTGGTATATGGCACTTTTGATTTGGTTTTTGCTTGATTCCTCAGAAATAACTAAGACCAATCTTGGCTGCCTTTCAGGTGGGTCGTCATTAGCGGCTCGATTATTGGCTGCTGGACGATCCCTCTTTATATACTGGTCGAGGCGACCGTCGTCGATCCACCGTTGTATGATCTTTTTCAAGCTAAAACACTCCTCTGTACCATGCCCCCTGTCCCGGTGGTACTCATAGTATTTGTTCATATTTTTCTTCCCCTTTGCATTGGGGTTCATCTTGGGTGCTGGTCCAAAATCAACATTGCTAAGAATTTCTGCACGGGATACTGTTAATGGGGTGTACGTCTCAGGGACCTTCTCAGCTTTCTCCGACTTGTTTTTTCCTTTGTCTCCAACCTTGTCTTTCTTAGATTTCGCTGTCTCATCATTGAAGATGGCCTTTCCATCTCATTGCATTTTCCTTTCTTCAGCTTCGGCCACTGCATAGGCCTTGGCGTAGAGGTCCTTTCTTGACTTGGCTGGATGGACTTGAAGCTCGTAGTCCAAGGTCGAAGAGACGATCCCATGCATAAGTCGTTTACTGTCTTGCGACGATCTCCAGCAGTCGCGAACCTACCCAAAAACTTCTTACGCATGTGTTTCCATGAGCCGATGCTCCCCTTTAGAAGGCTTCTAAACCATCTCAGAGCTGCTTCAGTCAAAGTACTAGTGAGAGCTTTACACATTACATCGTCGTGCCTTGAGTACCTTGACACTAGTATCATCTGAGCCTCAAGATGCTGCATATGGTCCAAAGCACTTGTTGAGCTGTCATATTTCTGTAAGTCAGGTAGTTTGAAACCTGGCTCTGGTGGTCCCAATTCAAGCATCCATGGTGCCAAGAGTTTCAACGTGCCAATATCATCCTCCGAGTCATCACTATCAGCATTCTTTCTTGCTGTCAACTCCTCAACCTTACGCTCGAGTCTGAGCACCTCACGCATGTCAATACCTTCTGCTCGGTCGGCATAGGAAGCCCTATATCGACGATGCCTTTGGGAGACTGAATGTACGCTCGCCGAAATTTACATTTTTGAGAGTCTCCACGCCATTTTTAAGGAAACATTGAAAACCTTTTGAGAGAGAAAATGGGTTCGGGGGTCAGGTTACGTGTTGGGAAGAACCGAGAGTTCACCCAACACGCCTCGTCCGTAGACGAGTCTTTCTATGTTTAACATTCAAGACATTCAATAAGTGTGTGCAAATGTGTGTGACAAAATATGTGACAAAATGTATAAGATTGCTTTGTTTTATTGCTCAACTCAGGGAATTACAACTTGTGAACCATTGACTCTGGGAGGCCACATCCCATTTTACAATGAGGACTGAACAAAACTTACAATTGAAATGAATCTGCTGCAAAGGACTAATTGTGTCGCGTGACACAGGATCTGATGGATCAATTGTGTCGCGTGACACAACAAGGCACCTTGCAGAGATTTTACAAGGCTCAGATTACAGCAATCAATTGAACACAATATATGATTACAGCATAGATTTGAACATCAAAGGGCAACACAGTCACTTAAAATGAGTGTGGATATTGAAGATCCACTACTTACAACTGAAGGATGATCTCTGCAGATGGACACGATGTGTCGCGTGACACAGGACATGCTTAGTCCGATGTGTCGCGTGACACAGGTTTTCTATATGCAGAGATCTTACAAACTGCAACCAGAATCAACAGAGACCAATTTAAATCAAATAACAACACCCAAACAACTCAGAGATCAACGAATTCACAATGAATTGACCAAGGGGATGTGGATATAGGGAGATCCACACTCCCTTGGCCAATAAGCAACAAATCCAATGAAATCACATCATGAACATGCAATTAACCAAGCAACTCAAGCTTAAACAGAGAGATGGCGATTGCCACTTGATAATCAGAAGCGGATGGAGCTTGATTATCAAGTGGAGGAATAGAAATTGAACTGAATTATGCGAAGTAGCAAATGATATGAGAGAAGGATGGAGGGAATTTCGTTACCCTTGTAGATCCACCACCACTACACCAAGTTAGGTATAGTGGCCTTCGAATCAGCTGCAGGAGATGGAGTTGAGCACAGATGGAGTGCTAGTCTTCAGATCTTCAGTTGGTATGGGTTGTATGAAGGTAAGTGGGTGAATTGGATGAGATGGAGGTTGAATTGGGGTGGATTGGTGTGTATGTTGGTGTGGAAGGAGGAGAGAGAGAGGTTCTGGTGCGAATTTGGCAGAGTGACTTTAGGGTGCTGGAAAAGGATCCTTGAAATGAGAGGTGGAGGGTCTAATTTATAGGCTGCTGGTGAGGGCTTAGTTGTGTCGCACGGCATTCTGTAACCAATTTCCATGCCTCAATTTGTTGCGTGACACAAGGTGACCATAACCGTTTCTGGCGCCAAATTGCTGCTTCTGGAACATTCTGAGATAATTCCTTAAAAGTCCAAAGCAATTAATTCCCTGTAGGTCCTTCTGTACATAAAAATGACTTAAAAGTACTTCCTTCGCGGGAAACTTATAAAAAGTTCCCGGAAGTCTCGGAATGGACCGGGAATTTACCAAAACGCCCCTTAATGCAATTTTATCATATTAAAATGCATCTAAAAGGGTCGCGAATTGGATTGGCGTACTTACAGAGCCCCTCGGCAACGTCACTTATGGAAGAAGTGAGGTTGTCGATAAAAGAAGACCCAATTCCAATGAGCGGCTGGGGATATGGCAGATGGAGGAAAATGATTGACGGGATCGGATGGCTGGACCTTTGCAGAAAGGATTCATACATATCCCTAGGAGGGAATCAAGCCGGTCGTAGTTCTAGGAGAAGTGAGAGCGTACGGCGTCTCGAACCGAAGTGACAATGATATGAGACATAAGGTGTCTCTAGCCGATTTGAAAGTGACGCGAGACCTACGGTGTCTCGAACCGATTTGAAAATGATGCGAGACCTACGGTGTCTCCAACCGATTTGAAAATGATGTGAGACCTACGGTGTCTCGAATCGATTTGAAAATGATGCGAGACCTACGGTGTCTCCAACCGATTTGAAAATGATGTGAGACCTACGGTGTCTCAAACCGATTTGAAAATGATGTGAGACCTACGGTGTCTCGAACCTATTTGAAAATGATGTGAGATCTACGGTGTCTCCAACCGATTTTGAAAATGTTGTGAGACCTACGGTGGCTCGAACCGATTTGAAAATTATGTGAGACCTACGGTGTCTCGAACCGATTTTGAAAATGTTGTGAGACCTACGGTGTCTCGAACCGATTTGAAAATGATGTGAGACCTACGGTGTCTCGAACCGATTTTGAAAATGTTATGAGACCTACGGTGTCTCGAACCGATTTGAAAATGATGTGAGACCTATGGTGTCTTGAACCGATTTTGAAAATATTGTGAGACCTACGGTGTCTCGATCCGATTTGACAAAGAGAACATGATGATTTGTAGCTTGAAAGAGATATACGTTCATACCTGTGCTGTGCTTACCTGTAGCTGCCGGAGGGACTGATGCTACGACTGATGATTGTGGAGGGTTGTAGCGGCCGGAAGGTCTTAAGCTACAACTGCGGATGATCGTGGCAGCCGTAGGGTTACCATTGTAGCTGATAATCGTGGCTGCCAGAGGGACTTAGACCACTGTTGATGAAGGATCGTGGCTGTCGGAGGGACTTAGACCACTATTGCTGATGATTGTGGCTGCCGGAGGGATTTAGACCACTGTTGATGAAGGATCGTGGCTGCCGGAGGGACTTAGACCACTGTTGTTGATGATGAACAGTACGGACCCGAGAATTTTTGACAAGAGGGGTGGACCCAATGATTCTTTGCAAGAGGGGTGGACCCGATGATTCTTTGACTTGGGGGATGGCCCGATGATTCTTTGCAAGAGGGGTGGACCCAATGATTCTTTGACTTGGGGGATGGACCCGATGATTCTTTGCAAGAGGGATGGACCCGATGATCTTTGCTGTCGCTGAGGCTGATGAGCGCTATTGCTTAGATATTGAGACAACTGGAGCTCTTTTTTGACAAGCAATGCTTGGAGACTGAGGCAGCTAAGGCTCTTTCAGATGATGCTGATGAGTCCGAAGATGACGAGCCTGATGAAGATGATAAAGGCGGGGTATGCCACCTGCAGGATTTGAAATCTTTGTCCAAGATTGTGATTCGAGGAGCAGTCCTCACGATCAAATTATGATTACTTGATTATTGTACCCTGCGGGGGGAAAACACAACACTCTAGGCACTTTGCATTTTATTTGACTTTTTTTGCTTATGCATTATTAATCTTTTGTTGCACGAGTCCATCTCAGCTGGGGATGGAAATGGAGTGAGGACTTTGCATGGTTTGGCGAGCAGATATGGATGTAGCAGTTGATGGATCGTGTATGGAACGAATGTGTATATATGATGATGAATGGGGTGGACCCTCTCCCATGAGGTGGGGAAATGTATGAGGATGATGCATGGATGACAAGGTTCGGCCTAGGCAAGTCGGGGACGCTCCCGGGTGTACAGATTGCAGTAGATTGATTCGTTGCTGATGAGAACAAAGGTGTATCGCACGCCTGAGACGGCAAGCAGCAGAGAAAGCCCTGTCTTTGAAGAGATGTCTAGGCGAAGCCCCAGTTCTTGATGAAGTGACCATGGCGAAGCCCCATATGAAGATCCAATGCAGCCTTATCGCAGACAGAATCATTTTGTGGCCGAGGAGACAACCCATCATTTCAAACCGCAGTCAATCAGTCGCTGGACAAGACTCAAAAATGTATATGTGCAGGGGCACATCTTTTGAGAAGTGGAATGAATCCCGATTTTGTGTAACACTCGCTTTTGGGTTTGACTCTTTTGGGAGAGTATAAGCGTCACAAGGTGTGGAAAAGTGTATGGAAGCCCCTACTTGACAGAAAATAGTGTTTGACTCTATCTTCCTATGATGTAGAAAGAGAATACTTGTCGAGACACTTGAAAACCTGTCTTATTCATGATGATCACAAGGCTGCTAAAAACCCTTTATTAATGTTCGGGTTATTCAATCACCAATCCTGATATGAACAAATATTTTGATTAATCCTAAGAAAAAAGCCGACTGATATCGAGGATCAAATTTGGTGAAATGGAAAGAGAATCTGTGTATAGGGACGGCCCTTGAGGAGACCGGATTTTCTGAGATTTGTTTGTGATTTCGATCGGACCAGTTATGGTTGCCTACGTTCCCCTCCTTGGGAGGAGCTCAGGTCGCCGTAGTTCGGGCTTATCCCGATTGAAAGAGAATGAATGTTGAAATTCGGGGATCTGAGGACCTTTGAGGATTTTGAGGATTTGAAGAATTGAAAGACATGTCCTTCTGGAGTGTCAATGAAAGATACGGATGCGGAGCCCCAGTGGGACATCCACGGCAAGTATTTGTGGAGGCGAAATGAAATATGCTCACATGAAGTGTCGAATGAATTGGATTGAATTTGCACAATCTTTGATTGATGATCTTGAACCGAGATGGATTTGGCTCCGATTTAAGCAAGCAACAAAGCGTTAATCTGATTTATCTCTCAAAGATATTAGAATGAAACTGCTATCTGGTAGGGACAACAGCTGGGTTTCAGGGCTTCGATCGGCCATCGGGTGATTTGGAATGTCATGACCTCTTAAGATTAGAGGTCGGCTGGGCTTTTTGCTGACTGAACCTCTAAAGATGAGAGGTTGGCTTTTTGGGATGTGTTTGGGATTTCTAAGGTAAGGGAATTGATTTGCCTCTAAGAATGAGAGGTCAATCTTGGCTTTGGCCAAAGGCAAGGATAACGGTAGTGGGAATATCCTCTAAAATCGAGAGGATGGCTTGGAATCGGTCAAGGTATTGGTGAGAGAAAATCCAAGCTATTGAGAAAGTTTGCGAACTTGTGAGGATTCAGGCTCCTTTTTGAACATTGGAGAGCTTCTTGAGAAGTCGGGGATTTTTGCTGAACTGTGAGGATCTAAAGTCCTTCTTTTGAAAAGCCTCTTGAGACGTTGAGGATTCTTGCTGAATTGTGAGGATCTAAAGTCCTTCTTTTGATAACTTGAGTATTTTATGCGCCTCCGACTCTCGAAGCTGACTTCTTGGCCTTGCTTGAACTTCTCTTAGCATGGAGAACAGATGATGGCTAAACGGGGTTTCAAAACACGCCGATCTGGAAATGAAAGGGTATTGTTTAGTGAGGGTGAGGTAATGGTTTCCCTATGGGTGAAAGGTTTCAGCCGCAGTCCATACCGGATGATCTAAACGAGATTAAGTCTTCACTGCTTGCTTAAGCTTGATTGAGGAAGATTCATGCAAATTCATCGAGCAACGAGATGGTGAGGATGATGAAAGAGATGTGAGCATATGAGATGCAAGATGGGGAGTTGATAGGCCCCAATTTGGGAAAGATATCAGTCGATTTTCTCACTCAGATCAATTTAAATATTAGTTATTTCAATGCATTAGTGATTGAGCAGCACAAGTGATCATGTAGAAAAAGACCATTTCAATTAAGTGTAACGTGGGTGTTGAAATTACCCGGATTCGACTCGCGCGCGGGCCCCAGCATCTCGCATTTTGTCGCTTCGGGAAGTCGCCCGAATCCGAGAGGCAGCGCAATCGCGCCCCGGCATCTGGCTTATTCCGTTTTAGCGTGTTAGAGGTGTCTCGCCGTTGTTTTCGCAATTGTAGAGTCGCCACGCCGTTTTTATTAAGCCCAAAACATTGAAAAAGGGCATTAATTTAGAAATAAATTGTTTTTGTGTGATGAGATTTTGAGTTCGGAGGTCAGATGACTCCTCGAGAAGAGAATATTAGAATATTAGAGCTCACCTGAGTCGCCTCGTAAAAACGAGTCTTTCGGTACCCCTTATATTCTTTAACTGTTGTGTGTGTGTGTGTGTATGTGCTTTTAAAAATGCATGTTGTATCGAATGTCTACATTGTACACTACGTATTGAAATGTATTGAAATAGTAATGGAAGGAAGCCTTACCAATGTTGGTTCGTGTCTGTCTTCCGCTGGGGAATAGTGTTTGAGGATGGAATAGTGTTCCGGCACGGACCGGGATTGCTTCGGAAGGGCCGGTTGTCTGCGGACAGAGTTTCGGCGTGAGTTGAGATTGTAGGCTGCGTTTGGGCAGAGGTTCGGCGTGCGTTGGGATCGCAGGGATTACTCGGGCAGAGTTTCGGCGTGCGTTGGGATGGCAGGAGTCACTCGGGCAGAGTTTCGGCGTGCGTTCAGCTACCGGTTTGACTCGGAAAGAGCCGGAACACCTTGGGAAAGACCAGGCAAGGCCTCGGAGTACCACGAGGGGCCTCAGAGTACCTCGAGAGTGCCTCGGGACAGCGCGGGAGCGTCGCGGGAGTGCTCGGAGAGGCTTCGAAGCACCACAAAGGAGCTCGGAAGGCCTCGGAAGGATCCGAAAGGGGCCGGGATTGCCCCGAAGGGTCTTAGAGGGGAGCCTAAAGGCTGGGGGGAGAAGAGAGAAGAGGGAGGTTTGTCCAAATGAGGGAGGGAGAACCCTCTATTTATAGTGCCAGAAAACTGCAAGAAGGTCCGTACGGACCTTCTAGGTAATCTAGTTTTTCGGTTTTCCTCGATTTCAGGAAATGATGAGAATTTATGAGATGATTATGTCCCCTCTGCAAAGAGGTTCGTACGGACCATCTAGGCATGCAAAGAGGTCCGTACGGACCAACCATATAGGGGGGGTAATGATGTTCTCCGGGATTTGAGGGAATCTCGTGGACTTTAAGCGGATTTTGCAATTATGATGTCTAGGAGCAAAGAGGTCCGTACGGACTTCCATGCTTTTCCACATTTTGTAATTGTGATGGCAAGCTAGTTCTCGTCGAGAGCTTTCCAACCATATATGGCACGTCTCAATCGGAGTTCATATGAAGGAGTTATGACCTCCGGAAGTTTGCCCCTGGTTTTGTCGTATGCTTGGATGGAGAGCGATCCAGATTGGGGTACTTACAGAAGCCCCTCGGCGACGTCACTTATGAAATAAGTGGGGTCATCGATAAGATAAGGGTCCTGATCTGGATCGCGTGCTGAGAGAGAAGGTGACCAGGTTGGTCGGACTACTGACCCTTTGATAGGATTCCTACGTATCCCTGAGTGGGAATCAAGCCAATCGTAGTTCGCGTGTGGGGTGAGTGTTGTGTACGAGGACGTGAGCTGTCCTCTAACTGAGACTCTGTGTGTGGATGTGATGGTATCCTATGGGTGACCACATAGGTCGGTGGTAAGGACGTGGAGGCATCCAGGGTGACGTGGAGGCGTCCAGGGTGATCGCATAGGTCGGTGGTAAGGACGTGGAGGCGTCCTGGGTGACCGCATAGGTCGGTGGTAAGGGCATGGTGGCGTCCTGGGTGACCGCATAGGTCGGTGGTAAGGACGTGGAGGCATCCTGGGTGACCATATAGGTCGATGGCTGGACCCTGTGACAGGATTCCTACGTATCCCTAGCGGGAATCAAACCTGGTCGTAGTTCAGAGGTCGTGAAATTGTGAGTGCATGCGGGCGTGATGGTGCCCTGAAGTGTCGTGTGACCGCCGAGGCCGACTGTGAGGACGTGGTGGCGTCTTGAGATGGAAATTTTACGATTTTACGAATCGAGTGATTTAAAGCCTTCCGGGCTACGGATAGTGATGTGGGAGGTTTATACAGTCTCCCGGACTGAGTGATTTAAAGCCTTCCGGGCTGCCTGTGGTGAAGTAGTGAGGTTTGTGGTGAGTGGACGTGGTGATGTCCTGAGTTGAAGTTTGTGTGAAGGCGTCTATACCTAAGTTGAGGCTTAGTTCGGGAGTATGAACCTAAGTTGTGACCTAGTTCAGGAGTATGACCTTAAGTTGGGACCTAGTTCAGGAGTATGACCTAAGTTGGGACCTAGTTCAGGAGTATGACCTAAGTTGGGACCTAGTTCAGAAATATGACCTAAGTTGGGACCTAGTTCAGGAGTATGACCTAAGTTGGGGTTTAGTTTCAGGAGTATGAACCTAAATTTTGACCTAGTTCAGGAATATGACCTAATTTGGGACCTAGTTCAGGAGTATGACCTAAGTTGGGACCTAGTTCAGGAGTATGACCTAAGTTGGGGTTTAGTTTCAGGAGTATGAACCTAAATTGGGACCTAGTTCAGGAGTATGACCTAAGTTGGGACCTAGTTCAGGAGTATGACCTAAGTTGGGGTTTAGTTTCAGGAGTATGAACCTAAATTGGGACCTAGTTCAGGAGTATGACCTAAGTTGGGACCTAGTTCAGGAGTATGACCTAAGTTGGGGTTTAGTTTCAGGAGTATGAACCTAAATTGGGACCTAGTTCAGGAGTATGACCTAAGTTGGGACCTAGTTCAGGAGTATGACCTAAGTTGGGGTTTAGTTTCAGGAGTATGAACCTAAATTGGGACTATTCTAAGGCGTCTGGACCTAAGTTGAGTTTGATGGGCATTTTGTGGATCCTGTATGGAACTTTGTTTGTGGGAATTTTTGGAAAGGCATCATGCCGTGCTGGGATTCTTCTTTTATGTAGGATTTACTACAGCTATGTCTTGCGTTTGAAGTTTATTGACATACCTTTGCTGTGTTTACCTGCAGGAGGAGGGGCCTTTGTCTGGAAAGGCGAAGAAGATGAAGTGTCGGGGGTCACACGAGGCCGTAGTTGAGCTGTGGCAGCATCTGCCGGAGATCTCCAGGGAGGGTAGACCGAGTCCTAAGAGGCTGGTCTTTGATTCTGGTTTGGGCGTGTTCATAGAGAACCTTGTCGGGATTGTGCAGATGAAGAAGAACAAGGGTATCTTCTTGGATTTGTCTGAGTATTGGTGGGACACCACGCATACATTCCATCTGAGCTGGGGAGAGGTAACGGTGACTCCTACCGACTTTGCGGCGATTAGTGGGCTTTTCTTCAAAGGAGGGCCAGTGAGATGGCGGGACAGGATGTCCGATGGGATGCTGGCGGAGCTGCTGGGCTTTGCGCCCTTCCCTCGTAAGGGCCTGGGTATGCTGTATAGCGATGTAGAGTCGCAAATCATGACCAACATCGGGGCCTATCGCCGGGGTACTGGATTGGTGACGGCTGAGCAGCTGGCGCGCTCTTTCTTGTGGTTTGTTCTTTCCCAGACTTTGTTCTCGAATCACGCTTCCTCCGCTCTTTTCCCTCAGCTGGAGAGTTTGGTGGACTTTGGGAGGGTTGGTGAGATTGCATGGGGCGAGGCGGGCTTGGCCGAGCTCTACTTTTCCATGGACCGATTTAGTCGAGGCGTGGCCAGTTCCCTGGGATGCTTCGATTTTGCATTGGAGGTATGAGTTTATTGTTGTTTGTGGCTTAGCAGTTTGTCATTTCTCCGTCTTCATTTTCTTTTGTTCTGAGCCTTATCTGCTTTTGTTGCAGGTGTGGTTCTATGAGATCTTCCGGTGTCAGCCGTGGGACCGGGATGTTGAGGCCATGGGGGCCTATCCTGCTATGATGGGTTGGGCCCGTTCTCTGAGGAGGAGGAGGACGATTAGGGGGAAGCTCACTGTTGCCTATCAGGATGTGCAGGAGTTCTTGGAGAGAGATAGCCCGACGGGGTTTGAGCTATACCCCTGGGTTCGGTATGGCAACGACGAGCTCGAGGGCGGTCCCGCGGTGACACAGCAGAGGAAGATGCTGCGGGGCCTGACTTGTGATGTCATATCTGGGGGAGAGGGTTTTCTGGCAGCATGGCCCAGGTGTGCCCCCCTATGGTTCCGAGGGATCCGCCCTTTGGGATGATGCATCCTCGTGACATGGATGTGTTGGAGTACGAGAGGTAACTGGGGGGCGTGAGTGCCGAGGATTTTATTTTGTATGGCGAGGAGTACGGGGCCTTTGTGAGGAGGAAGTTGAGGACGCCACAGGTGTTGGCGAGGGAGAGGGAGGCTGGTCCGCAGGGTTCCCCAGAGGTTCCGGTGCCTGGGTCGGACTTTACGTATGTTCGTGGGGATTCCTCGAGGAGGAGGGTGTTTGTACCCGTCCCTGAGCAGGCTCCTGCTGCCTACCGAGTGGATCCTGATAGACCGGTGAGTGTGCTTACTCTTTTCCATCTTGGCATCTTTTCTGTATTTTTCTCTTTTTGTTGTTGAGTATGACTGTATTGCTGAGCGTTTCTTTGGCTGCTTGCTTGTGCAGGTCCCGGGGAGGGCTTTTGACATGCTGACCCGCCGTTACGTGGCGATGCGGTCTTTCGCGAAGAAGATGGCGTCGAAGATGTCTTGCCGGTCTTCGCGATGTGTGCCGGCGTACACGCCGATGCCTTCGAGGCATTCTGTAGATGTTCCTCCACCGAGAGCCAAGCCGGAGCCACAGCAGGAGGGACCTTCGCGGGGGCGGCATAGCATGGATGCCGGGACGTCTTCGGGAGCTCCGAGGCCGCAGACCCTTTACCAGTTCTTTCCTCAGCAGGATGCACATTGTGAGGGTTCGTCAGAGCCTTCCTTCTTCGATCTATTCGTCGGATTTGATCCTTCTGATTACTTTGAGTACCGGCCTGGGAGGGGGCTCGGTATTCTGATGACGAGGATATGACTGGCGAGTTCACCGGGATGCCCGACTTCTCGCTTGATGATCTTGGGGAGGAGGATGATGCTGAAGAGTCGGACTAGGGTTCATTTGCTTTCCCTCTTTCCATATCTTCTCTTTTTTTTTAGCAACAGACATTAGATGTACCTGTAATAAAACACTCGTATTTGCATGGCAAACGCATTTTATTTTAAGATGTAATGTCGTTTTTGTGATTCCCGGGAATTGTCCTAGGAATTGTTGCTATTATTATTTTTTTTTATTTTGTGCATGCCACGTGAGCTGAGAGTGCATTTGTGGGTAGTGTATGTTTGCCGGAAATGGCTTTGGCCAGTGTTTGGGCAGTTTGGAGCAAGGTCCTGCTGAGAACAGTGGTTTTTGTACTGTTTGCTGAGAAAGTGGGGCCAAGATGCAATAAGGTCCGTACGGACAGACCTAGGTTGCAAAGAGGTCCGTACGGACCAACCTTGCTTTTGGGAAGGAAATAAATGCTTTCCAGTGTCTGGTCTTTCCCCATTCCCCATTTGCAGCCATTTTCGAGCTTTCTCCCCCATTTTCTCTAGAAACCTCCATTTTTGCCATGGATTCTTCGTACGTTCCCAGAATTTTGCCGAGGCTTTCGCAGGAGAGGCAAGCACGCTTCCTTGAGCAGCTGAAAATGTGGATGCGGCGCCGTATGAGGCATTAGAGACGGGTTTTCGAGGTAAGGTTTCGTCTTTGCTCAATTTGGTCTTTTAAGGAGTTCGTTCCTGATTGGGAGTTGTTGCGGGCTGCCGCGAAGTTCTGGGATGTTAGGAGGCATGTGTATTGCTTTTCCTACAATGAAATGGTGCCCACTTTCAAGGATTTTCGGGCTTTGATTGGAGCACCGGAGGTGGAGGCCATCTCGCTTCCTTTGATTGGTGGTGCTGCTGTGAGCGTGAAGCTTGCAGGCTTTCTTCGTACTTCGTTGGAAGAAGTGTGGCATGATCCTTGATTCGGGTCATATTGACATTTCGAGCCGCCTGAGCGGTTTATGGTTGATGATGAGAGTGATGCCTCTCGGGGACGCATTTGCTTTGTGCGTGATGGCGACGCTTTTCATGGTCAGCTCCCTTGGCATTTGCGATGGCGCTTTGCTAGATGTGGTTGGGCACTGCAGGGCTGGAGAGGATATTGTCCCGTTGGTGCTGGGTGAGACGCTTCATGGTATTGACCGTCTGGCGACCGGGGATCGGTTCGAGAGGGGGAAGCCCCGCTTTGCTCAACTGGGCTGCGAGAGAGACTTCAGTGCCATGCCCAAGGCTCCGACGTCGTTTAGCCCGTGGTCATTTGCTCGCCGACCTCTTGTGTTGGATATGGATCGACCCGCCTGGGAGAGATGGATGGCACGGCTTGGTACGCATCAGATCCGTTGGTGGGTTCCCCACTGGGGATTGAGACTAGGAGGGTCTTTCAGGAAGGGTCCTATGTCGTCAGAGTCCCAGGTTTATCTTGGTCCTCCTTCTATATTCCGTCGCTTGTTTCCCGGCAGTTTGGGATGAAGCAGGAGCCTTTGTTGGGCTGGGATGACCTTGCTACTACGGAGATAGCTCCTCTTTGTATGGCAGCTCCAGGTGCTTTCTTGTATTTTCTGATTGTATGGAAGTATTCCGCTTTCCCTCCTGTGGTGCTCCTTAGACGTCGGGAGAGTGTTGTATTGACGACTCAGTACCTGGCCAGGTATGAGCAGCGTGTTGGGCAGTCCCAAGTGGCTTTGGAGCAAAGGTGCGTGTAGCGATTCTGGGACCCGGTTGCCGTAGTAGCTATTGCCTTAGGAGTGCCGAAGCCTGGTCTGACCCTCAGGATGTTACGGGAGACACTTTATTTGACTACGAGACCAGAGTTGACCGACTTACGGGGAGAGGTCCTCTTTTACAGACTCGCAGGGAGGAGATCCGAGCCGAAGCATGGGCGAATGAAGCCCTGAGAGCTGCTGGATTGTTTGACTCTACGGGGAGGACCCCTGATCTCGGACTGAGAGACGCAGAGTTGGTTCGCGTGGAGCGAAAGAAGACTCGCCGGGGACGAGGGAAGAAAGGGAAGAATGGCGAGGGGACAAGCGCAGATGGCGCGGAATGACCTCCTAGGTATCCATTCATTGCATTGTAAACACATTATTTGTTAAATGTATTAAGCTGTCTTTTAGCATGTTGTGAACTTGAGAGTAGACCGTGCTTGAACTCATCAAGAAATGTTGTAACCGTTAGTGATTTGTGATTTACTTTTAAATCTTTGTCGAGACGCAAGATCTCTTGTTTGCCTTTGTTTCTTTTGTGCACCTTGTCGGCGTCCATCTTTGGACTTTTCTGTTGCATTTGCGGACTGAAGCAGTCTGGGCCTTGACGGCAATCCCCTTTGCTTAGGCTTTGTGCTTGGCTGGGAGGTTGAGTGATCCCCTGACAAGTCGTTTTGACGGTCATTTCCGTAGCTTCCTTGCCCTTTGTTGGCGTCGGGCTCTTGACCTCCATTTCGCGGCTTCTGCTCGAGCTATTTTTTTTTCTTTTTTTTTTGTGAGCCCTTGCTCGAGCTCCCTTTTTTTTTTTTTTTTTCGAAGCTGTAAGTACTCCAATTTGAGCTTGTTAGAATTTTCGTTAGAAAATTAACGAAAGTCATAACAATTACTAACATTCCTAACATTTCTAACTTTCCTAACAAAGTGAGGGTAGAATGGGCATTGCCAAATAAAGATAAACCAAAGAAAGCATCTTAAAAAGCAAAACAAAAGAATCAAACCATAAATAGAAATGCCGGGAAACACAAAACCGGCCGTTAATTTGGTTTTTTTGAATTTTTATTCTTCCTGTCCAAGGCTGGGGCTGTAATTAATGAACAGTGCACGCCCTCACCGACCTTGTCCGCGCGGATGTCTTTGTCACTCACATGAGTGTCCTATAAATTGAACCCTCCTCTCTCGCCTTAAAGAACACATTTTGACACAAAGCAACGAAGTTCTTGGCGAAATATAGAGAGAAAACGGTGGGAATCCTTTGATTGCCACCATTTTCTCTTGAATATTTCCCAATCCACTCCAAACATTCTCAAATCACTCTTAAACACACCAAGCTCAAGCTTGAAACACTACTCAAGAGGAAGATTAGGGAGAAAACATGGAGGACTTAAGTGTTATCCATTTGTTTTCTCTTTGATCAACTCTATCATCAAACCCTAAACACATTCAAGCCTTGAATCCACCCAAACACAAATCCAAACACCAAATCTTGATACTCCTCAAGTCAAAACACCAAATCTTGATACTCCTCAAGTCAAATTCCAAGCCTAGGAAGATAGGGTGTCACCATTGGTAAAGCCCTCCTTCTCAAAACCCTAAAATTCTCTTTTAACTTCTTGTTCATCTTGTTCTTCTTACTTGGGTCTTTTGATGTCTATTTTAACTTAAGTTTTGACCCAAGATGGTCATCTTGAAGTTCATCTTCATGAATGACCATCTCAAATGGTCCACATTTTAGATCTCTAGTTGATTTTTCTCTTAAATTTCATTTCTACAAAACATCCCCTTTCCCTTTGCAAAGGACATGTTTCAACCCCATAAATTCCCCAAGGATGACTTGAATATGATAACCACTTAACAAAAAGTAGTGGTATCAAGTCTAGGGATGAAAATGGGGTGAACATAGATGCAAATCCCCCAAAAATCACATTTTCCCTCAAGAACATCTTGCTGTCCAGTAGCATTGTTCTGAGACCTCAGTCCATTTTCCTATTTTTTGGACCCAGTAAAACTTGGAATTGGACGTTGACTACAAAACACTTTTTGTAGCCAACATCTAGATCTTTCCAAACATATTTTTATTTTATTTTTTGGGTTAGTGAAACTCCTCTTTTCAATTTTTCTTTTAGAGGCCAGTTCATCAGCTTCTGGAAATCCAGATTTCACATCTGAGATTTCCAGAAGGTTTTGACCCCTCAAATTACTTCCAAAATGGAAAGTTTCTTTGCAGAAACCCTATTTAGGGTGTTTTAAACAACTTTCATTCTCGAACTTTCCCCAGATTCTGAGGTTTTGAAGCATTTAAGTCCATTTCAAAGTCAAGGGTCAACTGCCTTCTTTCATTCTGGCAGAATTGCTTTTCAAATCCAAAAATCTTTTGAGTGCCAAGACTCAACCCAAAAATCACCCAAAAAATCATGGGATCAGTTTAAAGCCTTGAAAAGAGCTCCCAATTTTTACTTACCCCAGTTTCAACTTATTTTGGCCAAAACACACACACACACACACACACACAAATGATTTTCAGCTTGGAAGACTCGTTTTTACGAGGCGCGTCGGGTGCACACTAACGTCCTTCCCGACGCGTAACATGACCTCCGAACCTAAATCTCTTATCTCGGGCTTTTTTCAAAGTTTTGGCCCTTAAAACAAAAATGGCGTGGCGACTCCGTTTGATTTTCAAAAAAAAAATCGGGTACATCACAGTGGCGACTCCGCTGGGGAAATAAACAAGTTTTATCTTTTCAAAAAAAAAAGAAAAACTTTTGAGGGTCAAGCTTCCGTCCCGACATTTGAAATCTTTTGTTGTGTGTGTGTTGATTTTTGCACAGTTTTCGTGTTTGTTTTTGGCCGCCTCGGAAAAGTCAAAATTTTGACTGTCGGAATAATGTCCCTAACTGTCGGAATTTTTGTGCTTATGTGCTTATGTGTTCATAAAATTTTCAAAAAAAAATTTTCAAAAAAATTCAAAAAAATCATGCATCATGCCTTTTTAAGACACATAAAAAAAATTCCTATTTTACTCGTAAAAGAATATAGATCGCTTGCACACTACGCGCACGTGACCGTACACCGCACACTACGTCCCTAACCCGGGAAATCCTTGTCGCGGTCCGTTTGGTCTTATTACGCCTCTCGGATGAGCACAGACTACCCAAACATCCCATGGAGCCTCGTGTCGACCATGCACTTGTCCGTGACACACTTTGTCCGAGACCCGCTGGTTTTTAGTCTGGTCCGTGTCATGCCTGTCTCGTGTATAGACCTTTCCTTTCAAGCCTTTGTCGGCATACCGACTCAATATCTTTCGGGACCCTAATCGCCGAAGTTCTCGCCGGTTTTCCGCCGCAGACTTTGACCAAGATATTGACCGGCGCCTTGACTTCGGCTCGACCGGCACAAATTATACATTGACTCCCAAAGATTGACACCGAGTCATCAAGGATTAATGATTATTCCATGCCTAATTACGGCTTAACCGACGACAAGTCAAGATCAATTGTGGACGCTTATCGGTCCAAATCATGCCGACTTTTCGTCGAGCCCCTGGACATGATCTTGACTTTTGACGTCGCCTTTGTCCGTAATTTACATCGAATGCTCGTTAAGACTCGATTACCCGCCGACTTTTAGGATCGTTTTTTTCTTTCGGTCGGTGGGACCCGCTTGCCCTATAGGACCCTCGCCCGGGCCGTCCACCCCGGGAGGTCGAAATGCAGGTGGAATACGAGGGGCTTATAGACGTAGTGACGGGGCCCACCGATCCAGAATCGAGTAGTTCGAAAAAAAGAAGAGCAATCTTTTCCAACCGATTAGGTTAATAAAACGTGTTTTAAGTAAACATGAACAAATAATCGCATGTTGCATGAGCCTAAGAGCCCAAACACCTACCCTCCTTCAATTCCCGCCATCCGAACCCTCGTGTCTTTCCCCCGCAGCCTCCGCGCAAAGCTTGGTTTCGGGCACCGGGTCACCGTTTAATCGGTTGGGAAGAGTCAAGTGCCTCATCGCCTTCGCCGTTTGTTTCAACTCCGGTTTCGTAATGCCCGCATCGCTGGTAACGAGGGGGACAACGTCACTCCGCCTCCCGGGACTCCTCGCATGTAACAAAGCAATGGAATCGCTAGCGTAACGTATGAGAATGCGACAGAAGCACACCGAATAGCCTTATCGAGGCTATTAAGAGCCATGGTTTGGCCGCCAGCCTCAATCCCGATGGCACCTTCACCGTGGAAGAAGAGGATGACCCCAATCCCAATCTCGGTCGCCCGATTACTCCAGGATGCCACCACCAATCTCCTTCGGTGCTACCGTAACACATGTTCCTCAATCTTCGAGTCGACCACTGAATCCATGCACTGATGGGACGAATCGTTCACAGCTCCTCGGTGGGGGCAAAGTCAAGCACGGAATGTCCTCTCATGGTTGGGGATACCTCGGAATGCCACAGCAGATTGGAATCCCACCTCGGTTCGGAACCGATCAATCCAGCACCTTCACATCAACACCACAATTTGGAATGCCGCCACAATCTCGGTTCCGGGCCACGCCAGGAGCCCCTCCTCGAATGGTACTGGTTCGATTGCTCCTCACGCCTTTCACAAATCCATTCACTCAGACTTCTATGGGTTATCAAGCCTTCATCCCGGTTTCATCCGAATCACCAGACCACAAGATCCTCTCGGTTATGCATCCTCGCCACAACCAGCCATGCAATTCAACAACCAGGGACAACAACCCGCACTTAAGCCTACTTATGGGCCTCACTCCGAAAATCCAAGCCATATGGCTACCTCAGATCTGCCTCCATCTTCTCTGCCGATTGAAAGCCAACAGCAAGTCGCTGGGTTCTATCCTTTTGCCCCAGCTCCTACCTACACTCCCTGTGGTAATTTGGGCCAAGGATGTGTTTTCACCTATGCTCCGGATATGGTATTCCTTCCACCAATGCACCACCAACTGACTAGTCCTCTTCCTAGCTCAAATATCAGCTCAGGAATTCCCGCTCCGCCTTTGGATCCCCAATTGGCTTGGTTTATAGAGCAACACAAGGAAATGAAAGCACAGATTGCTGAATTGACCGCCAGAAAGAACACTGCTCTTCGGCCTACAGATCCCGACTCGATTGTCCCCCGCCTCACAAGTTTGTGATGCCCACTCTGGAATTGTTTGACGGAGTGCATGCCCTAAAACTCACTTGGACACCTATACTTTGGCAATGAAGGCTAAGGGATGCACAAACCAATTGGCCGATTACTTTAGTCTCTCTTTGAAGTCGTGGGCTTTGAAATGGTTTTTCCGATTGCAAAGCTGGGCTAGGGCTACTTGGGAACAAATTACCGCATTTTCACGTATAAGTATAAAGCCAACTTGGAGTGGGAGACAAACAGAGTTGACCCCGCAAACAACGATGCAGCGCCTAATGAGAATATTGGGGATTTCTATAAGAGATGGAACTTAAAGCTCGGTGAAATGGCCATTCCTCCTCTCGACGAGGAGCAGCTTAGACATCTTTCGGTCATGCTTGAAGCCGCATTTGAGAGCTTCCCTCGCCCACTTCCCCTACGCCGACTTGCGTGCAATGGTTAATTCCGGGG
The DNA here is from genome assembly GCA_022495995.1 of Adenophora triphylla var. japonica. NCBI lineage: Eukaryota > Viridiplantae > Streptophyta > Magnoliopsida > Asterales > Campanulaceae > Adenophora > Adenophora triphylla. The sequence continues at coordinate 246,699 of JAFEMH010002310.1, read as the reverse complement.
CTAAGTTTGAAAAGGCTTACAATCAGCAGCCGATCGCCGCACTGCCACGGATATCGGGCTCCTCCCTCCAAAACTACTCTCACTTTCGCTAAAGGCAAAGAGGCGATCGGCTACGCGGGACAGATCAGAACAATGCCACTTCCTTTGTTCCCAAGAAGCCCGATGCGTCCAGATCCCGGCTCCAAGACTTGAGAAACTTTGGGATGCCTCTGAGTGATATCTTCAGAGGTTTGGTGAGAGAAGGTTTGCTCCGGCCTTTGGAAAATTATCGCCTAGAAACCCCAACGCTCCTTTGGATACCTCCAAGCATTGTGCCTTTCATCGCACTCATGGGCACCGACGGATGATTGCGTCCCCCGAAAAAGGCCATCCAAGGGTTGATTGAGCAAGGGAGGTTAGAGATGCCTGAAGGACCTAATACTATCAATAACCCGCTCCCTAACGACATGAGTGTCAACATGATCGAGTTTGGTGGTTCAAGCCTTGTGGGCACAATGGAGTTTGACTCGTCCCTTTGCAAGGTCAATGAACCAGTCATCGCAATGAAGATGGTTGGATTGAGCAAAAAGTTGCCAAGGAAATCTGATGGAAAGGTCCGCAATAGCTCCCGTCTCCGGGCGTCGAAGAATAGATGCATGGTTCAACAAAGAAAGAGCGGCTAGACTGGGGGCTACCTATCTTTAAAAATAGTCTTTTGAGTCAACCTTCGTAGGTTCTAGTACTTTTCTTTCACCTAAGTCCTTCCTGGACATTTGTCGTTGTAGTCCATTTTGGACATAGTGGTTAAGTGTCTAATTTTTAATATAAGTCTTTTTTCTTTTCTTGCTAGACTCGAGACATCATTTGCGCACCCACGTTACACTTAATTGAAATGGTTTTATTCAAAATGATCACTTGTGCTGCTCAACCACTAATTCTTCGAAAATGATTAATATTTAAACTAATCGGAGTGAGAAAATCAATTGATATCCTTCCCAAATTGGGGCTTACCAACTCCCCATCTTGCATCTCATATGCTCACATCCCTTTCATCATCATCATCTCGTTGCTCGATGAATTTGCATGGATCTTTTCTCATATAAAGCTTAAGCAAGCAATGAAGACTTAATCTCGTAGGGATTGCGGTTGAAACCTTTCACCCATAGGAAAGCCATTACCTCACCCTTACTAAACACTACCCTCTCATTTCAAGATCGGCGTGTTTTGAAACCCGGTTTAGCCATCATTTTTGCTCCATACTGAGAGAAAGTCCAAGCGAGCCCGAGAAGTTAGCTTCGAGAATCGGCGATGCGCAAATTATCTCAAGCCATGAAGGAAGGACAAAGATAATCCTCAACTCCTCAGGAAGCTTTCCAAGTCAAAAAAAAAAAATACAAAAAAAAAAACAAAAAAAAAAAACAAAAAAGAAAAAACAAAAAAAAAGAAACAAAAAAAAGAAGGATTTTAAAATCCTCACAATCTCGGATATAATTCCAAGCTCCTCAGGAAGCCTTCCAAAAAAAAAAAGAGAATAAGAACTCAAAAGTCCCCGACATCTCAAGAAGCTCTCCAATGATCAAAAAGGAGCCTGAATTCTCGCAAGATCGCAAAAAGTTGTCAGTCGCTCGGACTTCCTCTTATCATTACCTTAAACCAATCCCAAGCCATCCTCTCAATTTTAGAGGATACTCCCATCACCATTACCCTTGCCCTTGGCCAAGTCAAAATCTGACCTCTCATTCTTGGAGGCAATCAATCTTCCTCGCCATAGATTTCCCAAACACATCCCCGCGAGCCAACCTCTCATCTTTAGAGGTTCAGTCAGTAAAAGGCCTAGCCGACCTCTCATCTCAAGAGGTCATAATCTCCCAAATCACCCGATAGCCGATCAAAGCCCGGAAACTCAACTACAGTCCCTACCGGATAGCAGTTTCATTCTAATATCCTCGATGTCAGGATCAAATTAATGCTTCATTGCTTGCTTAAATTGGAATCTAATCCATTTTGGTTCAAAATTACCAATCAAAGATTGTGCAAATTCAACCCTTCCCTTCATGTGAGCATATTTCATTTCTCCTCACAAACACTTGCCGTGGATGTCCCACTCAAGCTTCGCATCCGTGTCTTTCATGGACACTCTAAGGGGATATGTTATTCAATCCTCCAAATCCTCAAAATCCCCAAAGGTCCTCAGACCCTCGAATTTCAACATCCATTCTCTTTTCATTCGGGATAGACCCGAACTACGGCGACCTGAGCTCTTCATAATGGAGGGAACGTAGGCAACCAGAAATGGTCCGGTCGAAATCACAAACAAATCTCAAAAAAAGAAAAAAAAAATCCGGTCTCATCAGGGATCGTCCCTATACACTTTCCGAGCTTGATCCTCGATATCAGTTGGTTTTCTCCTTGTGATTAATCAAAATATTTGTTCATATCAGATTTAGGAGTTGAATAACCCGAACATTAACAAAGGGTTTTAAGCAGCCTTGTGATCATCATGAATAAGACAATTTTTCAAGTGTCTCGACAAGTCTTCTCTCTCTACATCATAGGAAAATAGAGCCAAACACTGTCTTTCTGTCAGCAGGGGCTTCCATACACTTTTCCACACCTTGTAACGCCTATACTCTCTCAAAAGAGTCAAACCTAAAACAAGAGTGTCATACACAAATTCGGGAGACATTCCCACCTTTCAAAAGATGTGCCCCTGCACGTAAACATTTCTGAGTCTTGTCCAAATAACTGGTTGACTAAGGCCTGAAAAGATGGGTACCTCCTCTGTAAGACTGCTCTGAATTTCTTCACGCTGGGGCTTGCTAAGCGGTTCTCCCAGGTTCTCCTGTATCGGCTCTTCAAGCTGGGGCTTCTATAGTCATCTTTGGGTCCACGTTGGGTTCTTCACTACGAGATAGACTCGCCAAGTCGCTTCTTCAAAATCTGGACTTTGCCTACTCAGGATCCGGGGCTTTGTCAAGGTGGTCTTTTGGACCCAAATTTTATCAAGTCGCAAGAAAGAATTTCAGCTTCAGAACTTGGTACACGGCAGCTTCCCGTAGCATCGGAATTCAAGATCAGGGTTTCTCCCGCATTAGCAATTCCATCAAATCATTCTCCACACAAGGTTTCGGCCAAAGTCACGGCTCACCCAAATGAAAGAAGCTTCAACCATATCGACGTGCTCACTAGAGGCACAAGATCGCCTTCAAATGACCAAGAGTGAGAGGGAAAACTTCAACCAAGACCCGGAATCTGAATCCAATCTCATCAAAATTGAGGTCCATGTGATACTATTAACAAAACCTCATCAACAACCGCTGTTTAAATCGCGATCAAGGGTTCTCATCCCCCACTTGCTCAAAATCTGTCCCAAACAGTCTCCAGACACATACATCACCATGCATCCCCACAAAAATCTCCCAAGGGCTCATGTAGCATGCACAAAACTTGAATCAATAGGAAAAATCCTAGGTGATTGAAAATCATAAATCGTAATTTCCCTGCCAAAAACATAAGCTAGGTGCATCTTCGAAAGCAAGTAAATGCATCATCTCATAATCATTTTTGGTTCTATGCATGCATCCGTCATCATGAATGCCGCATATGCATCTTCCTCTTCAATAACGAATGCAGGAATTCGGCAAGGATGATCTTCACCAAAGTCGACCTCCGAATGTCCACAAATGGATAAAGACGACCTCCAATGTCCACAAATGGATGAAGACGACCTCCAATGGATGAAGACAGCCTCCAGTGTCTACAAATCGGTCAGAGACGCCAAGTTCTCCAATACAAATCGGTCAGAGACGCCAAGTTCTCCAATACAAATGGGTCAGGGACACCAAGTTCTCAAAATACAAATCGGTCAGGGATGCCAAGGTCTCAAAATACAAATCGGTCAGGGATGCCAAGGTCTCAAAATACAAAACGGTCAGGGACGCCAAGTTCTCAAATACCGTTCGATCAGAGACGCCAAGTTCTCAAAATACAAATCGGTCAGGGACGCCAAGTTCTCAAATACAGTTCGGTCAGAGGCGCCAAGTTCTCAAAGGCAAGTCGGTCAGAGACGCCAAGTTCTCAAAATACAAATCGGTCAGGGACGCCTAGTTCTCAAATACAGTTTGGTCAGAGACGCCAAGTTCTCCAAGGAAAGAAGATCAGGGACGCCAAGTCCTCACATACAGTTCGAACAGAGACGCCCAGTTCACAAATACAGTACGGACAAAGATGCCAAGTTCTCAAATACAATGCGGTCAGAGACACCAAGTTCTCAAAAGCAAGAAGTCCCAATGAGAAGACAAGCTCAACAACCTCTACAAGGTTGACGATCACCAGCAAGATGCAGACTCAACCAAACTCCTCCTTCAGGTCAAAATGCCTCCAAAGACAGCCAATCGTCGACAGAAACCGTCCCACGAACGGCAACCTAACAACTCTTCATCGGCCGTAGCCTCAGTCCTTCCCAGACGGCTCTACAGGTAAGCACAAAGACAGTATGTAAGCATATCTTAGTCAACTACTTTTTTAAAAAAAGAACATTATCATCAAACCTCGGGTGACTCCCAAATACCGTCAAACCATCAAAGACCGTCCCCTGAAATTTTCGAACTACGACTGGCTTGATTCCTCTTAAGGATACGTAGGTAGCCTACCATAGGTCCAGCCGCTTGACCAATACGGTCACCCTTTTTCCCGATAGTTCTCGTAAGCCCGAATCTTCCCCAGCGAGAACACCTTCAAATAGTATCCCTCAGGTACAAAACCTCAACTTAGGATCATACTCCTGAACTAAGTTCCCATTTAGGTCCATACTCCTGAACCAAACCTCAACTTAGAATCATACTCCTGAACTAGGTCCCCATTTAGGTTCATACTCCTGAACAAAACCTCAACTTAGGATCATACTCCTGAACTAAGTCCCCATTTAGGTTCATATTCCTGAACTAAAATCCACCAAAGGACCATCCATCCCAAACCATCAAAGGGAAATCATTTCAAATCAAGGTTCGAGGCACCTAAGACGCCATCATGAAGGTTCGAGGCACCTAAGACGCCATCATTAAGGTTTGAGGCACCTAAAGCGCTATCACCCCGGTCACAACACTAGGAAAGCGATAAATCGCAATCATCCCCTAATTCGATAAACCAAAACCATAGGGTGACTTCCCCAAAATAGTCAAGTCATAGGGTGACTTCCCCAAAACAGTCATAACCGTAGGGTGACTTCCCCAAAATAGTCAAATCATAGGGTGACTTCCCAAAAATAGTCAAACCATAGGGCGACTTCCCAAAAATAGTCAAACCATAGGGTGACTTCCCAAAAATAGTCAAACCATAGGGCGACTTCCCAAAAATAGTCAGATCATAGGGCGACTTCCCCAAAACAGTCAAACCACAGGGTGACTTCCCAAAAATAGTCAGATCTTAGGGCGACTTCCCCAAAACAGTCAAAACCTTAGGGTGACTTCCCAAAAACAGTCAGATTACAGGGCGACTTCCCAAAAACAGTCAAAATCTTAGGGTGACTTCCCGAAAACAGTCAAAACCTTAGGGCGACTTCCCCAAAACAGTCAAAACCTTAGGGTGACTTCCCCAAAACAGTCAGATCACAGGGTGACTTCCCCAAAATAGTCAAACCATAGGGTGACTTCCCTAAAATGATCAGATTACGGGCGACTTCCCAAAAATAGTCAAACCATAGGGCGACTTCCCCAAAATAGTCAAACCATAGGGTGACTTCCCAAAAACAGTCAGATTACAGGGCGACTTCCCAAAAATAGTCAAATCATAGGGCGACTTCCCCAAAATAGTCAAACCATAGGGCGACTTCCCCAAAACAGTCAAAACCTTAGGGTGACTTCAGTCAGACCATAGGGTGACTTCCCCAAAATAGTCAGACCATAGAGTGACTTCCCAAAAATAGTCAAATCTTAGGGCGACCTTCCTAAAGCAGTAGGGTCGACGACTAAAGATAGTCGAAAGACCCGAACTACGACTGGCTTGATTCCTTTTAAGGATACGTAGGTAGCCTATTAAATAGGTTCAGCCACTCGATCACTTGATCATCCTGCCAAATATGGAGCCTTACTCTTATCGACGACCCCGCTTCCTTCGAAAGCGCCGTCGCCGAGGGGCTACTGTAAGTACTCCAATTTGAGCTTGTTAGAATTTTCGTTAGAAAATTAACGAAAGTCATAACAATTACTAACATTCCTAACATTTCTAACTTTCCTAACAAAGTGAGGGTAGAATGGGCATTGCCAAATAAAGATAAACCAAAGAAAGCATCTTAAAAAGCAAAACAAAAGAATCAAACCATAAATAGAAATGCTGGAAACACAAAAACTGGCTGTTAATTTGGTTTTTTTTGAATTTTTATTCTTCCTGTCCAAGGCTGGAGCTGTAATTAATGAACAGTGCACGCCTACTGACCTTGTCCGCGCGGATGTCTTTGTCACTCACAGTGTCCTATAAATTGAACCCTCCTCTCTCAGTTTAAAGAACACATTTTGACACAGCAACGAAGTTCTGGCGAAATATAGAGAGAAAACAGTGGGAATCCTTTGATTGCCACCATTTTCTCTTGAATATTTCCCAATCCACTCCAAACATTCTCAAATCACTCTTAAACACACCAAGCTCAAGCTTGAAACACTACTCAAGAGGAAGATTAGGGAGAAAACATGGAGGACTTAAGTGTTATCCACTTGTTTTCTCTTTGATCAACTCTATCATCAAACCCTAAACACATTCAAGCCTTGAATCCACCCAAACACAAATCCAAACACCAAATCTTGATACTCCTCAAGTCAAAACACCAAATCTTGATACTCCTCAAGTCAAATTCCAAGCCTAGGAAGATAGGGTGTCACCATTGGTAAATCCCTCCTTCTCAAAACCCTAAAATTCTCTTTTAACTTCTTGTTCATCTTGTTCTTCTTACTTGGGTCTTTTTGATGTCTATTTTAACTTAAGTTTTGACCCAATATGGTCATCTTGAAGTTCATCTTCATGAATGACCATCTCAAATGGTCCACATTTTAGATCTCTAGTTGATTTTTCTCTTAAATTTCATTTCTACAAAACATCCCCTTTCCCTTTGCAAAGGACATGTTTCAACCCCATAAATTCCCCAAGGATGACTTGAATATGATAACCACTTAAAAAAAAGTAGTGGTATCAAGTCTAGGGATGAAAATGGGGTGAACATAGATGCAAATCCCCCAAAAATCACATTTTCCCTCAAGAACATCTTGCTGTCCAGTAGCATTGTTCTGAGACCTCAGTCCATTTTCCTATTTTTGGACCCAGTAAAACTTGGAATTGGACGTTGACTACAAAACACTTTTTGTAGCCAACATCTAGATCTTTCCAAACATATTTTTATTTTATTTTTTGGGTTAGTGAAACTCCTCTTTTCAATTTTTCTTTTAGAGGCCAGTTCATCAGCTTCTGGAAATCCAGATTTCACATCTGAGATTTCCAGAAGGTTTTGACCCCTAAAATTACTTCCAAAATGGAAAGTTTCTTTGCAGAAACCCTATTTAGGGTGTTTTAAACAACTTTCATTCTCGGACTTTCCCCAGATTCTGAGGTTTTGAAGCCTTTAAGTCCATTTCAAAGTCAAGGGTCAACTGCCTTCTTTCATTCTGGCAGAATTGCTTTTCAAATCCAAAAATCTTTTGAGTGCCAAGACTCAACCAAAAAATCACCCAAAAAATCATGGGATCAGTTTAAAGCCTTGAAAAGAGCTCCCAATTTTTACTTACCCCAGTTTCAACTTATTTTGGCCAAAACACACACACACACACACACATAAATGATTTTCAGCTTGGAAGACTCGTTTTTACGAGGCGCGTCGGGTGCACACTAACGTCCTTCCCGACGCGTAACATGACCTCCGAACCTAAATCTCTTATCTCGGGCTTTTTTCAAAGTTTTGGCCCTTAAAACAAAAATGGCGTGGCGACTCCGTTTGATTTTCAAAAAAAAAATCGGGTACATCACAGAAGCGCGTGAGGGCGAAGACAAGCCCCTGGCTTGGAAGTAGACATGGGTCAGTCGTTTGACGTTGAGTGACCTCCGGATGTCCTTTGATGTTGCCGCCGTCGTTTGACTTGGTCAAGGTGACGTTGGGGCGTGCTCTTGAAAAGTGCGTAGCTTGATGGAGGTCTTGATTGACATTCAAACTTTTGACTTTTTTGTGTATTTTTAGACCGGACCAATTAAGGTTGCCTACGTTCCCCCGGACTAGAGGGCTCAGGTCTGCGTAGTTCGACACTACATGGAGTGCCAAGAGATGCACAATTGTTCTTCTTTAGGCGAAGTATCTGCGAAGTTTGCTTCCGTTGACTGGATTCATGAAGGGATTGCCGTCTAGGTCTGTCAGCTTCATGGCACCTCCGGAGAAGATCTTTTGAACCACGAAAGGGCCGATCCATGTTGGTTCCCATTTTCCCAGTGGGTTGGTTCGAGTGGGAGGCTTTTCTTTGAGTACCAGATCGCCTTCCCTGATGTCTCGGGACTTGACTTTCTTGTCGAAAGCTCTAGCCATCCTGCTTTGGTAGGCTCGGACGTGTTCCATGGCCTTTAGTCGTCGCTCGTCTAGCAGAGCCAATTCGTCATGTCGGCTTCGGAGCCATTCGACTTCGTTGACATCATTTTCCAGCAGCACTCGGAGTGAGGGAATTTCCAATTCAATGGGAAGGACTGCTTCCATCCCGTATGTCAGGGCGAATGGGGTTTCTCCCGTGGCTGTTCTGACTGATGTTCGGTAGCCCCAAAGTGCAAGGTGCAGCTTCTCGGGCCAATCTCGTCCTCGGGTGGTCATTTTTCGGATGATTCATTCGAGGGTCTTGTTTGCTGCTTCCACGGCGCCATTTGTTTGTGGCCGGTAGGGAGAAGATTTGTGGCGTGTGATCTTGAATTCGGCCAGCAGTCTGTCGAATTCCCCTTCAAAGTGTGAACCGTTGTCTGATATGACCTCATTTGGGATGCCGTATCGGCAGATGATGTTTTCCTTAAGGAAATGCGCGACCTTCTTGGAGGTGAGTATCTTGTAGGACTTGGCTTCGACCCATTTGGTGAAGTAGTCGATGGCTACTAAGATGAACTCGTGGCCGTTGCTGCCTGGCGGAGCGATTTTCCCGATGACGTCAATTCCCCAAGTGGCAAATGGCCAGGGTGTAATCATGCAGTAGAGATCGTGGGGAGGTAGATGATTGAGGTTGGAGAACCGTTGACATTTGTCGCAGCTTCGGACAAAGTGAATGCTGTAGACACCCCATTCTGAACCAATAAATTATGATTACACTACTCTTTGTCTCTCTTTTATGTTTTGATGAAAGCATATCAGTTTCGTCATGTTTCGTTAAGTTTCTAACTAACCTCGTTAGTTTTGGACCTAACTGACTAACGGAATAAACTGAAGAGGACAAAATAGTCATCAGACTTGTTATCTCGCACGAGATATCAAGTCTCGCGCGAGATATCCCCTCGGCAGGATGTGCAGAAATCACTCTCCTTCTCCGTTTCAACCTCTTTTCTTGATAAACATCATCTAATCCGGTTCTTCAATCAGATTTGAGTTCTGGAAGCTTCCTAGGAGTGTTTTACCTCTCCACCTCTACCTCTTAAACCCCTATAGATACTTGGTGACTTCCACTGTTTCAAAGGTCCAGAATTCCACACAACACACACAATTTGTTGGTTTCTCTCCACGAAAAATTCCTTCAAATCACTCACAAAACCTCCCTAAAATCACCTAAAGTTTGTTTATCAACCTTGTTGATCAACAAACATCCAAACCCGAATCAAGGATTGAGGCGAAGCTCTGTCCGCATCAAGATTTGGCTCTCATATTGAGTCGAAACTCTGCCCGAATCACTTCTCGACCAAGAAGCCATCTTAGAACCACGTTCTAAATCAATTACTCCCTAAACCCAAGGTAAAATCCTTTATTTCTTCTTTCCTCTTCTCAATCTCTCTCTATTGGCTTTTAGAGTGGTGTAATCCCATCAAAAGGATTGGCCTAGAGTCCCTTCAATCGATGAAGGCGATCTCGAAGCATACAATCCGACATTCCTAATCAAGAAATTGATTAGGGTTTACTTGTTTTCTTTATATATATATTGTAAAGATTGAAAACCTCTCTTTTCTTTAGCAAGACCGATCTTCGGATCGGGTGGAATGGATGCTTCTCGACCTACCAATTCCATAACCTAAGCCCCGAACTCAAATCTCTTTTCAAAATGGTTTTCCTATGTTTCCAAACAAATAATATAGGTGGAGACTCTGTTATTCAAAATTCACACATCGCTACAGTTTGGCGACTCTGCTGGGGACTTAAAATTAAGAGGCTTAAACTTGCGTCAAAATTAAAAGAGAGGTTTTTTAAAAAAATTGTAAATTCGATTTTCTGCTCTCAGATGAGGCATGTCTCGCGGCGAGGTATCATATCTCGCGCGAGATATTGCTTTGGCAATCTGGTTGTTTTCTGGTTTCTCCCGTTTGTCTCATAGTCCAAGGCGAGAGCCGAACATGCAAGGGGAATCCTGCAATCATTATCTCGCGAGTTCCCGCTTCTTAAGGCCTCCCTTAAGATGTAGAACTCGAATCGTTTTCCATTTAAATAATTGATTATTATTTATAAACTGCGTGCGATTGGGTTTTATTTAATTAAAGTCCGGTCCATTGGGGATTCAGGAGTTGTAATTTAAATTATTTATTTCTCTCTCTCCTTTATGTGGAACTACGACGGCCTGAGTCTCCCTTATTTGGGAGAAACGTAGGCAACCACTTGGTGCGGCCACTATCTGTTTTTCTTTTGTTTTTTCAAAAAAAATATCTCTATTTTACTCTATCACCTAGATTGACTATCACACACGCGCACTCATATATAACTGTCATTGCACTACATACCCTCTATAAATTCGGGACCCACACTAAGGACGGATGACGGTAACCACCTAGTCGCCGGTCTCTCCGAAGTTGGATCATCCCACTCCGCGTATTCAATCCACCTAGATTGTCATATCGCGGGGAGCCTAGCCTTCCAGCCCTGCATCGCCACATTTCATGTAGATTGACTTTTTAAGACACTCCGTGACCGGTCGGTTTGATCTTGGAGTCCTAGTAATCCCTTGTGAAGATCGTTTTGTGCAATAATCCATGGAAAAGAAATCAAAAAAAATTGTCGCTTCGGAATCGTCCCTTCGGAAACGTCCCTATGATTGTCCCTTCGGATTTGTCCCTAAAAAGAGAAAAATTTCTCACCAAAATTATTGCACAAAACTTGATGTTACTTGAGATTACTTCGACCCCTAGGTCCCTAGGTTTGGTTTTTGAATGTTAGAAACCCCCAAAACGGATTTTTCGTCCGACCAAAATTAGGATTAAAATCAGAAAAAGTGTGACTTTCCGTGGCGTTGTCTCGCGCGAGATTGCTTGTCCCGTGCGAGATAAGTGTTCGATCTTTTCGTGTTTTGGCCAAAACCTTCAAACCTTCAAAGCCTTCATTCACCCTATTCAGCCGACTTGTTGGGACTCGATCATGGTTTAACACGGTTGCTACACGTCTAGGTTCATCACCAAAGTTCAACATCAAGGAAACTAGTTCGTCACACAATGGCTGATTCTCCTCCCAACACTCAAGCTACACAAGAGATCGATGCTCTAAAGGCCCTTCTAGAAGGGGAAGTGAATCAAATGGTCGGAGTGCATACTCATGTCTTATTTACCCACTTCCAACGACAAATGGAGGGACAATTTCAAACTCGCCTACGAGCCCAAGGCGATTACTACAAGGGAGAGGTTGAAACACTTGAAACCCGTCTACAAGTACAAAAGGAATACTACGAAGAAGAAATCAAAGCAATTCGTGCCCGCCTACAAGCTCAAGAGGAATATTGGGATCATGCCTACATTAATAGATTCAACCATTCCAACGCCGGCAAATACCCTACTACTCCTACTCCCAAGAAGAAAAGAAAGGAGAGATACTATGACAAACTCGAAGGAATCACTCAAGAGGGTCTCCTTGACACCCTCGTGAAAGAAGGAAAGATCAAACCAAGAGAAGGTGTTCCTCCCAAGGATGTGGGTTCCGATCATGCTCATCACTTATTCTGCAAGTACCACAACTTCACCGGTCACGACACCAACACTTGCTACCACTTGAAGGACATCATCCAAGACCTCTTTGATAATGGAAATCTAGAACGTCCCAACGTCATCAACAATCCTCTCCCTCACAATCCATGAAGAAGATGAAGCTCCAAGAAGAAATCTACACTTACCACTTTGGGGCTACAACTATCCTCTCCCTTTCTCCTTTGATAGAAGTAGATTAGGTTTTAAATTTTCAAGTATGAACTCGAAGAGTCGTTCTGTCTTTCTAGTACTTCTCACCTCCTCTAGTTTGTGTCATCTAAACTATCGAGTCTGTTTTAATTTCTTCAATTAATCAAAGTCATTTCCTTTCTAAACACTTTCCCTAAGGTTGTTCTACCTCATGAATATCATTTAACTCATGCAAAATAATGAACCTTCCATTCCTTAATCATCACAAAAATAGAGACTTCTAAGCGAGTTTAAGAAGAATGTTATCCTTAGGAAGCTTAAGGGCTAAACATTACCCCTACTGAAAGTCAAATGTCAACAAACGAAGGAAGCCAAAGGCACTGCTATCAACATTCATCCCAAGAAGAGTGGGGCTACTCAACTCAAGGATTTGAGAGTACAAAAATAAATAAAAAGCTCGCTAGGTCGAAACTCCTCAAATCGTCCTAGGCAAAAATAGAGCATCAAAAAAAAAAAACTCTCAAGCCTTCATCGCCCCACAACAAGGATGAAATTTCAACAAAAGCAAGAAGGACTCTCCCACAAAGAAAAAGAGCAAGTGATACCAACAAAAGAAAAGAGGATTCCTCAACATCCTCCTACATCAAGTGAAGAAGACTTTCAGTATCAAGAAAATGTTTACCCTTAAGTCATACTAATGATTGGCTTTCTCCTCAATCTTGCTTAGAAATTTCTAGATGAAGCACGGTTCATTAAAAGGTAGAACAACTTTTCTAGATCCTTGAGCCAAGTAGCGTTTCTTGTTGAGTCTAGGGGCTTCCTGTTAGCCATTCTCATACACACTCTTGAAATCCAAGCATCAAAACTGGGGCTTCCTCACCTTTCCTCCCCCAGTCAATCTCTACTTCAACTCTTCAAAATAACCAAATTTGCATTAGGGGCCTTCCTCTTTGCTTCTCACCCTCATCATTAGAGAATACACTCCTCCAAAAAATCAATGCTTGGATCACCTTCCAAAAAATAGAGTCCGTCTCTCCTCAACTAACCTGAGATCTCATCTCTCTCTCCTCAATAAGATTCTATCATTTGAGTTCTCTTCGGGTACACATACTTTTTAAAAAAAAATGGCTCGCTAGGTTGAAAACTCGTAAAGAGCGGCCTAGGCAAAAGTTAGAGCACAAAAGAAAAAAAAGACGCAAAAGAGATGCCCGCTAGATTGAAAACCCGAAAGGGCGGTCTAGGCAAAAACCAGGGTGCGTCACTAAGAAAAAAAATCAAAGGACAAAGGGAGAGTATTCTTCAGCCTTCTTCATCGAACATCATTCGATCTTCTTCAAACCAAATCAACAGAGAGAGTCTTCTTCGATCATCTTCAAATCAAGAGAGCAGACTCACAAGCCTGTTCATAAAGTCATCTACCACTGGCAAGCATCTTGGGGCTTGAGACACCAAAGGGCCTTCGACATAAAGCCATCACGACAGTCTACAGATTTGTAGTCGTTTGCCTCCTAGAGACACGACTCAAGGGAGAATCAACAATGAAGAAACAAGTACAGTACTCTCGCTGACTAGCAACAGATTCTGCACAAACCTGATTTGGTCCCAACTTGTCAAACACAAGTTCACTCATACAGTTCACCCATCTCAAATACAAATCCATACAAATGTCCCTACATTTCTATATACCATATACTCATACACGAACTCACCGCCAAAATGTCCGACCGGCCATTTACACGAACAGACGTGAGCACCACCACGTAAGTCTAGTTGAACAACTAAAATATGGAAAATCTATTTGGAATCTTTATGTGCTAACAGGTACAAAAAGGTAAGAATCATTCGGGTCTATCCGAGACCAGCATGCATATATCCTTGCATTACAGGGGCCGACGGAATCTTCATCTCAACCGACAACTTCAAGACCGTGACCTCGGCGACACCAGCAAAGTCTGTGACGGCAGCAACTTCAAGTCCGTGACCTCGGCGACAACTTCAAAGTCTGTGACGGCAGCAAACTTCAAGTCCGTGACCTCGGCGACACCAGCAAAGTCTGTAACGGCAGCAAACTTCAAGTCCGTGACCTCGGCGACACCAGCAAAGTCTGTGACGGCAGCAACTTCAAGTCCGTGACCTCGGCGACACCAGCAAAGTCTGTGACGGCAGCAACTTCAAGTCCGTGACCTCGGCGACAACTTCAAAGTCTGTGACTGCAGCAACTTCAAGTCCGTGACCTCGGCGACAACTTCAAAGTCTGTGACGGCAGCAAACTTCAAGTCCGCGACCTCGGCAACAATGGCAACGTCAGTAACCTCGGACGGCGCACTTCAACAACTTCATCAACAAACAGGTATTTTCAGAATTGGGTCAAGTCCTTGATTCCTCAGTATGATTTTACCTTTTAAAAAAAAATCCCTCTTCGATTTTCAAAAATGCTTTTCAAAATACCTAAAATAGCCTTTTTAGTGTTTTGGAGTCGAACTACGTTTGGTCTGATTCTCTCTTAGAGATGCGTAGGCAGCCGTGCGGCGCGACCATCCCAATGTTCAGAATGATGTCTTTTCTATCGACGACACTTCTTCTTTTATAAGACCTGTCGCTGAGGGGCTCTGTAGACACCCCATTCTGAACCAATAAATTATGATTACACTACTCTTCGTCTCTCTTTTATGTTTTGATGAAAGCATATCAGTTTCGCCATGTTTCGTTAAGTTTCTAACTAACCTCGTTAGTTTTGGACCTAACTGACTAACGGAATAAACTGAAGAGGACAAAATAGTCATCAGACTAGTTATCTCGCACGAGATATCATGTCTCGCGCGAGATATCCCCTCGACAGGATGTGCAGAAATTACTCTCCTTCTCCGTTTCAACCTCTTTTCTTGATAAACATCATCTAATCCGGTTCTTCAATCAGATTTGAGTTCTGGAAGCTTCCTAGGAGTGTTTTACCTCTCCACCTCTACCTCTTAAACCCCTATAAATACTTGGTGACTTCCACTGTTTCAAAGGTCCAGAATTCCACACAACACACACAATTTGTTGGTTTCTCTCCACGAAATATTCCTTCAAATCACTCACAAAACCTCCCTAAAATCACCTAAAGTTTGTTTATCAACCTTGTTGATCAACAAACATCCAAACCCGAATCAAGGATTGAGGCGAAGCTCTGTCCGCATCAAGATTTGGCTCTCATATTGAGTCGAAACTCTGCCCGAATCACTTCTCGACCAAGAAGCCATCTTAGAACCACGTTCTAAATCAATTACTCCCTAAACCCAAGGTAAAATCCTTTATTTCTTCTCTCCTCTTCTCAATCTCTCTCTATTGGCTTTTAGAGTGGTGTAATCCCATCAAAAGGATTGGCCTAGAGTCCCTTCAATCGATGAAGGCGATCTCGAAGCATACAATCCGACATTCCTAATCAAGAAATTGATTAGAGTTTACTTGTTTTCTTTATATATATATTGTAAAGATTGAAAACCTCTCTTTTCTTTAGCAAGACCGATCTTCGGATCGAATGGAATGGATGCTTCTCGACCTACCCATTCCATAACCTAAGCCCCGAACTCAAATCTCTTTTCAAAATGGTTTTCCTATGTTTCCAAACAAATAATATAGGTGGAGACTCTGTTATTCAAAATTCACACATCGCTACAGTTTGGCGACTCTGCTGGGGACTTAAAATTAAGAGGCTTAAACTTGCGTCAAAATTAAAAGAGAGGTTTTCAAAAAAAATTGTAAATTCGATTTTCTGTTCTCAGATGAGGCATGTCTCGCGGCGAGGTATCATATCTCGCGCGAGATATTGCTTTGGCAATATGGTTGTTTTCTGGTTTCTCCCGTTTGTCTCATAGTCCAAGGCGAGAGCCGAACATGCAAGGGGAATCCCAGAATTCATTATCTGCAGAGTTCCCGCATCTTAAGGCCTCCCTTAAGATGTAGAACTCGAATCGTTTTCCATTTAAATAATTGATTATTATTTATAAACTGCGTGCGATTGGGTTTTATTTAATTAAAGTCCGGTCCATTGGGGATTCGGGAGTTGTAATTTAAATTATTTATTTCTCTCTCTCCTTTATGTGGAACTACGACGGCCTGAGTCTCCCTTATTTGGGAGAAACGTAGGCAACCACTTGGTGCGGCCACTATCTGTTTTTCTTTTGTTTTTTCAAAAAAAATATCTCTATTTTACTCTATCACCTAGATTGACTATCACACACGCGCACTCATATATAACTGTCATTGCACTACATACCCTCTATAAACCTGGGACCCACACTAAGGACGGATGACGGTAACCACCTAGTCGCCGGTCTCTCCGAAGTTGGATCATCCCACTCCGCGTATTCAATTCACCTAGATTGTCATATCGCGGGGAGCCTAGCCTTCCAGCCCTGCATCGCCACATTTCATGTAGATTGACTTTTTAAGACACTCCGTGACCGGTCGGTTTGATCTTGGAGTCCTTCTAATCCCTTGTCAAGATCGTTTTGTGCAATAATCCATGGAAAAGAAATCAAAAAAAAATTGTCGCTTCGGAATCGTCCCTTCGGAAACGTCCCTATGATTGTCCCTTCGGATTTGTCCCTAAAAAGAGAAAAATTTCTCACCAAAATTATTGCACAAAACTTGATGTTACTTGAGATTACTTCGACCCCTAGGTCCCTAGGTTTGGTTTTCGAATGTTAGAAACCCCCAAAACGGATTTTTCGTCCGACCAAAATTAGGATTAAAATCAGAAAAAGTGTGACTTTCCGTGGCGTTGTCTCGCGCGAGATTGCTTGTCCCGTGCGAGATAAGTGTTCGATCTTTTCGTGTTTTGGCCAAAACCTTCAAACCTTCAAAGCCTTCATTCACCCTATTCAGCCGACTTGTTGGGACTCGATCATGGTTTAACACGGTTGCTACACGTCTAGGTTCATCACCAAAGTTCAACATCAAGGAAACTAGTTCTGTCACAATGGCTGATTCTCCTCCCAACACTCAAGCTACACAAGAGATCGATGCTCTAAAGGCCCTTCTAGAAGGGGAAGTGAATCAAATGGTCGGAGTGCATACTCATGTCTTATTTACCCACTTCCAACGACAAATGGAGGGACAATTTCAAACTCGCCTACGAGCCCAAGGCGATTACTACAAGGGAGAGGTTGAAACACTTGAAACCCGTCTACAAGTACAAAAGGAATACTACGAAGAAGAAATCAAAGCAATTCGTGCCCGCCTACAAGCTCAAGAGGAATATTGGGATCATGCCTACATTAATAGATTCAACCATTCCAACGCCGGCAAATACCCTACTACTCCTACTCCCAAGAAGAAAAGAAAGGAGAGATACTATGACAAACTCGAAGGAATCACTCAAGAGGGTCTCCTTGACACCCTCATGAAAGAAGGAAAGATCA
This sequence comes from Adenophora triphylla var. japonica, assembly GCA_022495995.1. Classification (NCBI taxonomy): domain Eukaryota; kingdom Viridiplantae; phylum Streptophyta; class Magnoliopsida; order Asterales; family Campanulaceae; genus Adenophora; species Adenophora triphylla. The sequence goes on along the minus strand of JAFEMH010002310.1, from coordinate 229,015 downwards.
AACCAAGAGAAGGTGTTCCTCCCAAGGATGTGGGTCCCGATCATGCTCATCACTTATTCTGCAAGTACCACAACTTCACCGGTCACGACACCAACACTTGCTACCACTTGAAGGACATCATCCAAGACCTCTTTGATAATGGAAATCTAGAACGTCCCAACGTCATCAACAATCCTCTCCCTCACAATCCATGAAGAAGATGAAGCTCCAAGAAGAAATCTACACTTACCACTTTGGGGCTACAACTATCCTCTCCCTTTCTCCTTTGATAGAAGTAGATTAGGTTTTAAATTTTCAAGTATGAACTCGAAGAGTCGTTACGTCTTTCTAGTACTTCTCACCTCCTCTAGTTTGTGTCATCTAAACTATCGAGTCCTGCTTTTAATTTCTTCAATTAATCAAAGTCATTTCCTTTCTAAACACTTTCCCTAAGGTTGTTCTACCTCATGAATATCATTTAACTCATGCAAAATAATGAACCTTCCATTCCTTAATCATCACAAAAATAGAGACTTCTAAGCGAGTTTAAGAAGAATGTTATCCTTAGGAAGCTTAAGGGCTAAACATTACCCCTACTGAAAGTCAAATGTCAACAAACGAAGGAAGCCAAAGGCACCGCTATCAACATTCATCCCAAGAAGAGTGGGGCTACTCAACTCAAGGATTTGAGAGTACAAAAATAAATAAAAAGCTCGCTAGGTCGAAACTCCTCAAATCGTCCTAGGCAAAAATAGAGCATCAAAAAAAAAAAAAAAACTCTCAAGCCTTCATCGCCCCACAACAAGGATGAAATTTCAACAAAAGCAAGAAGGACTCTCCCACAAAGAAAAAGAGCAAGTGATACCAACAAAAGAAAAGAGGATTCCTCAACATCCTCCTACATCAAGTGAAGAAGACTTTCAGTATCAAGAAAATGTTTACCCTTAAGTCATACTAATGATTGGCTTTCTCCTCAATCTTGCTTAGAAATTTCTAGATGAAGCACGGTTCATTAAAAGGTAGAACAACTTTTCTAGATCCTTGAGCCAAGTAGCGTTTCTTGTTGAGTCTAGGGGCTTCCTGTTAGCCATTCTCATACACACTCTTGAAATCCAAGCATCAAAACTGGGGCTTCCTCACCTTTCCTCCCCCAGTCAATCTCTACTTCAACTCTTCAAAATAACCAAATTTGCATTAGGGGCTTTCCTCTTTGCTTCTCACCCTCATCATTAGAGAATACACTCCTCCAAAAAATCAATGCTTGGATCACCTTCCAAAAAATAGAGTCTGTCTCTCCTCAACTAACTTGAGATCTCATCTCTTTCTCCTCAATAAGATTCTATCATTTGATTTCTCTTCGGGTACACATACTTTTTTAAAAAAATGGCTCGCTAGGTTGAAAACTCGTAAAGAGCGGCCTAGGTAAAAGTTAGAGCACAAAAGAAAAAAAAAGACGCAAAAGAGATGCCCGCTAGATTGAAAACCCGAAAGGGCGGTCTAGGCAAAAACCAGGGTGCGTCACTAAGAAAAAAAACCAAAGGACAAAGGGAGAGTATTCTTCAGCCTTCTTCATCGAACATCATTCGATCTTCTTCAAACCAAATCAACAGAGAGAGTCCTCTTCGATCATCTTCAAATCAAGAGAGTAGACTCACAAGCCTGTTCATAAAGTCATCTACCACTGGCAAGCATCTTGGGGCTTGAGACACCAAAGGGCCTTGGACATAAAGCCATTACGACAGTCTACAGATTTGTAGTCGTTTGCCTCCTAGAGACACGACTCAAGGGAGAATCAACAATGAAGAAACAAGTACAGTACTCTCGCTGACTAGCAACAGATTTTGCACAAACCTGATTTGGTCCCAACTTGTCAAACACAAGTTCACTCGTACAGTTCACCCATCTCAAATACAAATCCATACAAATGTCCCTACATTTCTATATACCATATACTCATACACGAACTCACCGCCAAAATGTTCGACCGGCCATTTACACGAACAGACGTGAGCACCACCACGTAAGTCTAGTTGAACAACTAAAATCTGGAAAATCTATTTGGAATATTTATGTGCTAACAGGTACAAAAAGGTAAGAATCATTCGGGTCTATCCGAGATCAGCATGCATATATCCTTGCATTACAGGGGCCGACGGAACCTTCATCTCAACCGAAAACTTCAAGACCGTGACCTCGGAGACACCAGCAAAGTCTGTGACGGCAGCAACTTCAAGTCCGTGACCTCGGCGACAACTTCAAAGTCTGTGACGGCAGCAAACTTCAAGTCCGTGACCTCGGCGACACCAGCAAAGTCTGTGACGGCCGCAAACTTCAAGTCCGTGACCTCGGCGACACCAAAGAAAGTCCGCGGCAAAGAACTTCAAGTCCGTGACCTCGGCGACAACTTCAAAGTCTGTGACGGCAGCAAACTTCAAGTCCGCGACCTCGGCAACAACGGCAATGTCAGTAACCTCAGACGGCGCACTTCAACAACTTCATCAACAAACAGGTATCTTCAGAATTGGGTCAAGTCCTTGAATCCTCAGTATGATTTTACCTTTTCAAAAAAAAATCCCTCTTCGATTTTCAAAAATGCTTTTCAAAATACCTAAAATAGCCTTTTTAGTGTTTTGGAGTTGAACTACGTTTGGTCTGATTCTCTTTTAGAGATACGTAGGCAGCCGTGCGGTACGACCATCCCAATGTTCAGAATGATGTCTTTTCTATCGACGACACTTCTTCTTTCATAAGACCTGTCGCCGAGGGGCTCTGTAGACACCCCATTCTGAACCAATAAATCATGATTACACTACTCTTCGTCTCTCTTTTATGTTTTGATGAAAGCATATCAGTTTCGTCATATTTCGTTAAGTTTCTAACTAACCTCGTTAGTTTTGGACCTAACTGACTAACGGAATAAACTGAAGAGGACAAAATAGTCATCAGACTAGTTATCTCGCACGAGATATCATGTCTCGCGCGAGATATCCCCTCGGCAGGATGTGCAGAAATCACTCTCCTTCTCTGTTTAAACCTTTTTTCTTGATAAACATCATCTAATCCGGTTCTTCAATCAGATTTGAGTTCTGGAAGCTTCCTAGGAGTGTTTTACCTCTCCACCTCTACCTCTTAAACCCCTATAAATACTTGGTGACTTCCACTGTTTCAAAGGTCCAGAATTCCACACAACACACACAATTTGTTGGTTTCTCTCCACGAAAAATTCCTTCAAATCACTCACAAAACCTCCCTAAAATCACCTAAAGTTTGTTTATCAACCTTTTTGATCAACAAACATCCAAACCCGAATCAAGGATTGAGGCGAAGCTCTGTCCGCATCAAGATTTGGCTCTCATATTGAGTCAAAACTCTGCCCGAATCACTTCTCGACCAAGAAGCCATCTTAGAACCACGTTCTAAATCAATTACTCCCTAAACCCAAGGTAAAATCCTTTATTTCTTCTCTCCTCTTCTCAATCTCTCTCTATTGGCTTTTAGAGTGGTGTAATCCCATCAAAAGGATTGGCCTAGAGTCCCTTCAATCGATGAAGGCGATCTCGAAGCATACAATCCGACATTCCTAATCAAGAAATTGATTAGGGTTTACTTGTTTTCTTTATATATATTGTAAAGATTGAAAACCTCTCTTTTCTTTAGCAAGACCGATCTTCAGATCGGGTGGAATGGATGCTCCTCGACCTACCCATTCCATAACCTAAGCCCCGAACTCAAATCTCTTTTCAAAATGGTTTTCCTATGTTTCCAAACAAATAATATAGGTGGCGACTCTGTTATTAAAAATTCACGCATCGCTACAGATGCAATCTGCCTCCATGGAGATCCAGTAGTAGCCCATCCTGAGAATGATTTGCATCAGGGCTCTGGCGTTCATGTGGGGACCGCAAGCCCCATTGTGGACTTCGTTCATGAACTCGCTTGCTTCTTCCTGGCTGATGCAGTGTAGGAGTGGTCCTTGGTAGCGTTTCTTATATAGCATGTCCCCAAGGATGACGAAGTGAGAGGCGAGGCATTTTAGGGCCATGATGCTCTTGGATTTGACCCCTTCTGTGTGTTGGCCTTCCTCGTTCATGAAGGCGGTTTCCCCGTTCTTGAGGTATTGGAAGATCTGGTCTGTGCTGGAAATGGCATCGGACTTGCGTCTCTTTGGCTCTTCAGCAATCTTGCAAATCGTTGTGATTAAAACCTCCTCGGCAGCTTGGGCCCGGTTTTTCTCTCGTTTGACAACATGCTTAAATGTTTGCTTGATGCATTTGTTCAATTAATGTGTTTGCCTTTTGTATAGATGAATTGTTATTAACTGTTTTGATTAGTTAACTCATCACTTGTTAAAGATGCAATGAAATGATTTTTTAGAAAGGTCGGACCTTTTATTGAAAGCGTGAAGACTGTACATTGTTGATCAAGGACTCACAATCGTTCGGCGTAAAGCCGTCAAAAGACTCAAAAGATGTGAATGCACAGACAACAAGACTCGAAGCTAGACTATAGGCGACGAGGGATTGGACCAGGCTTCATTACTCTTGGGTTTGTAGCTCTAGAGGGAGTGGTGATGGTTCTGGTGGCCAATCTTCCCTTGGCACGAGTCCCGGAAAATAGCTCGCATGTGGTTCGATTTCAAACCAGATCGCGGAGGTTTTTGGTTGCTCCTCTGATGATGTCCCTCCATTAGTGTTGCCACCAGTCCTTGGGGGTCTTTGATGATAGAAGTCGCTGAGGGCTACTTCTAAGAGGGCGAAGCATTGGCGGTCGGAGTTGATTCTTGCGATGTTGATCATTTTCATAGAATCGCGCCTCTTTATGGGATCTTTGCTTGGACGACATTTACAATGTCGATTCGAGGGGGCATGCTATGTCTCCTTCCTTGATTAGGCCTTGGAGGAGGTTGCGCCACTGTTCATCTAGGTCGGATCTTGGAATGTTGAATTGAACTATCTGTGATGGCCGCCCCCGTAAGATCCGAGAGTGTCGGCAGAGGGTTGTCTTGTACGGGGATCGGTGATGAGCCGGTTGCAAGAGGGTTTTGGCGAAGTAAGGGTCTACTCCTTGATCAATCTCCATCCGGGCGTCCATCTCTTGATCTTCTCTTAAGCATTCTTCACGGTCGCATATATCGAGTTGTCATCGACCCATGAGCTCTTCGATTTCCGGCTCGTCGCGGCTTAGAGCGTGGATGTAAGGATCCACTTCGTAGCGGGACGGGGTAGGAGACTCATCTCGGAGAAGAGTATTCGGTCATGTCGGGACCTTCTTCGGGGTCGTAGCTTGCTGGCCAAGCGCTTGCCATTATGCTGCTTCCGCGGATCACTTCGATCACTCCATTGGCGTTGATGAATTTCACGCATTGGTGAAGAGTAGATGATACTGCTTTCATCTGATGTATCCAAGGTCGTCCCAAGAAGGCGTAGAAGGTTGGTTTGATTTCCACGACTTGGAACTCTACCGACTCCGGTTGTGCATCGGTGGATCCTCAGATTGATGACTCCTACGATTGGTCGTGCAGTGGAATCGTAGGCTCGGATTACCCGGGGTGAAGGCCTTATCAGGGAGCGGTCGATACGGAGTCGTTTCAGTGTGCTCAAAGCGATGATGTTGACTGCGGAGCCGTTATCAATCAAGACGTTCGGGAGGAAGAACATCTCTATTTTTATGAGGATGAGGAGGGCTTCGTTGTGCCGATTCTCACATGTCGGCAAGTCATCGTCTGTGAAGACTAAACCGCTTCCCGTGCTACCGTTTGACTCAGTCTCTTCTGGGGAACGTTCGATCCATCCATTGGTGTGCCTTGGTCGGGGCAAAGATCGTAGGGAGACAGTTGCCCTTGGGCGTTCTTGTCTGAATTCCCGATCACGAGACCTTTTGACTCTGGTTTCACGCTCCCAGTCATAGCGGGACAGCATGCTGACGGTTTCGGAAATTGCAGGGGGTCTGCTCTCTCTTGGAGTTTCGTCAAAGGCTATTGAGTTTACCCTGTCGTTCCGGGGGAATGGATTTCCGATGGTATTGGGACCACGAGGGCGTTCCAATTTTCCCTCCTCAATGAGCCCCTGGACCACCTGCTTGAGCACGAAGCAATTGTCGGTGGTGGTGCCGGGGTAGTTGTTGAAGGCACAGTGCTTGCTCATATCCATGTTGGGTTTGGGAGTCTTTGGTTGGAAATTCTCGAGAGGCTTGAGAAGATTTCGTTTCACCAAAGCTTCAAATACTTGGCCCAGGGGCATTTCGAGGTTGTCTAAATCTTTGGGCGTGGAAAGCGAGGGGATTGTTATTCTTTGGGGGAGTGCTTGATCGCGGTTTACTTGGGCTCCGTTACGGATGTAGTGTCTTGTTCCGCCGCTTCTTTTCCTTTGTTCGGGGCAGGAGTTGAAGTTGCCAGGTTTGTCCGATAGCGGTAAGCCGAGGCAGGGGTTGCTGTTGTCTTTTGAAGACTCGGAGTCTTCTCAAACTTTGTCCCGGCATTGACCATGGCACGGAGATCTGGATAGAAATGGTGGCTGATCAAGGTCCTCAAAGATGGCTTGAGGCAGGAATGGAAGATGTCCATCTGCTCTTCTTTGGAAAGTGTATCCATTATCTCACTAAGCTTCCAATTCCATCTTTTGTAGAACTCGCCCACTGGTTCATCATCCTTTTGCTCGGTGGCTTGCAGATCGTGGCGGTTCGTTTCCCACTCGAGGTTGGCGCGGTACTTTTCTAGGAAGATCTCGCTAATTTGATCCCACGTGGAGCGGTTTTCTGCCTTTACATTGAGGAACCACCTTAGCGCTGTGGATTTGAGAGAATGCTGAAAGTGATCCGCCATCTGTTGAGGGGTTGCCCCTTTGGCTCTCATACCCAGGACATAGGTGTCGATGTGGGTTTTCGGGCATTCTGTCCCGTCAAACTTTTCCATTTCCGGCATCCTGAATTTCGGAGGGAGCGGGACCACTTTGCTTGGATCAGTGGGCAGGAGGGAGTCCTTCTGGGAACTGGCTAGCTTGCCTTGCATGTCCTTCATTTGCTCGATTAGTCAAGCCATGTGGGGATCAGCAGGCTGAGGTGGGTTACCGTTTTTGGGGACGGAAACCGAAGATGGAGGTGGATTGGCTATGGGATCGCCATTCGGGAGTCTTGGGGAGGTAGTTGAGTGTATACCAACCCATACCCTGGAGTGCTGAAGTTGAGGGTATGATTGCCAGGTCCGCTAAGGGTTGTGTTTGGGAATTAGGGAAATGATTCGTTAGCCCCAAGTGGCAGACTAGCAGGTGGCAAGCTTGAAATGTCGGGATATCCGCTCGGGATGCCCGTCCACAGTAAGCATGGGGACTTCGATTATGGCTGTGAGGCTCGTATAGAGGCAAAGGATTGAATCTGGGGATACCGAGATGCATTGGGATACGCGGAGACTGAGCACGTACGTGTCTTTGTTGGTGCGAGCTTGATGTGCGAGCCGGAGCCGATCTTGAGGTGGGCGAGAGATGCTTTGCGTTGCTGGGATCTCGTAGCTTGGCGGAGGCGGAACCTGCTGATAGCTTTGAGAAACCGGGGGGGGGTATGTCTTCGTCCTCTATAAGAACAAAGGTTCCGTCAGGTTGGGGAACTACAACTGTTCCTCTAAGACGCAAGGTGTCTACGATCCAGGCTTGCTGCTCTTCTTGGCGCTTCTTGATGGTTTCGAAGGCTCGCAGCACCTCCTCCATTGTCTGGAGGTTTCTTAGTGGCGGGGTTCCGTTTCCCTCACTGTTATCTGTTGATCCCGTCATGGGGGAGTAGCGGACGCTGCGGACCGTTGAACTGGAAGGGCTATCGGACCTTGTGACCTCCATACTGAAAAGGCGGCTACCGGGTACTCTCAACCACTCTCGGTTCACTGGAGGGGGTGACGGGTAAGGTTTAGATATGGGAAGACCTTTGTGGATGAAGGGGGGAAAGCTCATGTGACATGCAATTTTCGCTTTTCTATTTTTTTTTGTTGTTTTAATTTACTTAAAACAGTGTTTTCTCAGAATCCTAGGTAGGTTGGAAAAGATTGCTCTTCTTTTTCGCAACTATGCTAGATCCTGGGTCAGTGGAGACCATCTGTGCGGCTATAATCCCCTCATTTTGCACCTGTATTTCGACATCCCGGGGTGGACAGCCCTGGGCGAGGGTCCTACAGGGCAAGCGGTTTCCACCGGCCTAAAAGAAAAAACCGAACCTAAGGACCGAGCCTGTCATGTTCGTTTTAATGCGTTAGCCATGTGAATAGTGAACCGAGCTGGCCACTGAGTCAAGATCAGGTCAAGAGTTCGGCATGACCTCTCTTTACCTTGCTTGCGCAAGGGATCTGTGACGTTAGGCATTGGCTGGGTCATATCGTCATGGCTGACGTATTAAAGGCTTGATGACATGGTGTCATGTGAGCATGGATGTATATCCGGGACGAAACATCGTGCAGGGTGTAGCTTCGAAATCAAGATCGAGTCAAGATTTTAGCATGACCTTTCATCGCTTTGCTTGCGCAAGGGATCTTGAGTTCGAGCCTTGACTCGAAAAATGGCCGGCATGGTATATGTATCCAGCTATATGACACGGACCGGGTAAAACCAACCGAGTACGGACGAGTGTGACTCAAGACTCAAACGTGCAGGGTTGACGCTTGGCTAGGATGGGATGTTTGGAATGATCCCGTGCGCATCCGAGAGGCCTAGGAAGACCAAACGGACTGCAACTGAGACCACTCCGGGTTAAGGGTTGTAGTGTGCAGTGTATCCGAGGCAGCAGTACGCGTAGCGTGCGGTGTAACCGAGGCAGCAGTGTGCGTAGTATGCGGAGGTGTAAGCGAGCGACGGTGCGAGTAGTGTGCGGTCTCTAAAATTCTTTTTCGAGTAAAACGAAGTTTTCGAAGAATCTTAAATGTATGCACAGATGTATATTGATGCATTTTTTTTGTATTTTTATTTTTTTTTTGTAAAATAAAAACGAAGCACGTGCACACACACACAACAGTTAAAGAAAGGGGTAAAATGAAAGTTTGAACCTCATCATCGTTTTAAAAATCTTTTGTTTTGTTTAAAAAGATTTTAAAACAAAAAGTCCCTAGCGGAGTCGCCAACTGAAATTACCCGGATCCGGCTCGCGCGCGGGCCCCAGCATCTCGCATTTTGTCACTTCGGGAAGTCGCCCGGATCCGAGAGGCAGCGCAATCGCGCCCCGACATCTGGCTTATTCCGTTTTAGCGTGTTGGAGGTGTCTCGCCGTTGTTTTCGCAATTGTAGAGTCGCCACGCCGTTTTTATTAAGCCCAAAACATTGAAAAAGGGCATCAGTTTAGAAATAAACTATTTTTGTGTGATGAGATTTTGAGTTCGGAGGTCAGATGACTCCTCGGGAAGAGAATATTAGAATATTAGAGCTCACCCGAGTCGCCTCGTAAAAACGAGTCTTTCGGTACCCCTTATATTCTTTAACTGTTGTGTGTGTGTGTGTATGTGCTTTTAAAAATGCATGCTGTATCGGATGTCTACATTGTACACTACGTATTGAAATGTATTGAAATAGTAATGGAAGGAAGCCTTACCAATGTTGGTTCGTGTCTGTCTTCCGCTGGGGAATAGTGTTTGAGGATGGAATAGTGTTCCGGCACGGACCGGGATTGCTTCGGAAGGGGCCGATTGTCTGCGGACAGAGTTTCGGCGTGAGTTGAGATTGTAGGCTGCGTTTGGGCAGAGGTTCGGCGTGCGTTGGGATTGCAGGGATTACTCGGGCAGATTTTCGGCGTGCGTTGGGATGGCAGGAGTCACTCGGGCAGAGTTTCGCCGTGCGTTCAAGCTACCGGTTTGACTCGGAAAGAGTCGGGACACCTTGGGAAAGACCAGGCAAGGCCTCGGAGTACCACGAGGGGCCTCAGAGTACCTCGAGAGTGCCTCGGGGCAGCGCGGGAGCGTCGCGGGAGCGCTCGGAGAGGCTTCGGAGCACCTCAAGGGAGCTCGGAAGGCCTCGGAAGGATCCGAAAGGGGCCGGGATTGCCCCGAAGGGTCTTAGAGGGGAGCCTGAAGGCTGGGGGGAGAAGAGAGAAGAGGGAGGTGTGTCCAAATGAGGGAGGGGGAACCCTCTATTTATAGTGCCAGAAAACTGCAAGAAGGTCCGTACGGACCTAGGTAATCTAGTTTTTTGGTTTTCCTCGATTTCAGGGAATGATGAGGATTTCTGAGATGATTATATCCCCTCTGCAAAGAGGTCCGTACGGACCATCTAGGCATGCAAAGAGGTCCGTACGGACCAACCATGTAGGGGGGGTAATGATGTTCTCCGGGATTTGAGGGAATCTCGTGGACTTTAAGCGGATTTTGCAATTATGATGTCTAGGAGCAAAGAGGTCCGTACGGACTTCCATGCTTTTCCACATTTTGTAATTGTGATGGCAAGCTAGTTCTCGTCGAGAGCTTTCCAACCATATATGACACGTCTCAATCGGAGTTCGTATGAAGGATTTATGACCTCCGGAAGTTTGCCCCTGGTTTTGTCGTATGCTTGGATGGAGAGCGATCCAGATTGAGGTACTTACAGGTGTGCAAGTGATATCTCGAGTCTAGCAAGAAAAGAGACAAAGATCTTTATTACTGCAAAGCAAAAACTGGTCCAACTTGGACTTGACAGACTCGATGCCCGAAAGGGACATTCTAGATCCTACGAAGACTGATTGACTGCATCAACTTCGGATGGAAGGAAACTCCAGAATGGCTAGCCACCACATTTTCTGCACCAGACATCTCGGATTCTGAATCAGATGAAGATCACTAGGACATTTGAACTACCTCCGTCTCGGGAATATTAACCAAACGAGCGCCGGGAACAGAACCACGCACCCAACTTGCCATGACCGCTTAGGTGGAGAGGTGTATAAGGTGGAGGATAGAGAACCTTGAGGAGGTATGGGAGAGGGAGGAGTATGGAAGGAGATGGACTCATGCAACATCTTATTAGTGTTCAAGTAGAAATCGGTATCTTTTAAATCCTAGGAACGGTTGGGAAAGGCTAACCCTTTATTCACGCAAACTAGACCTCGGGGAAACCTAGGGACACAACATCCAAAAATACACCAACTGCGTTGAGTCAAAATTAATAATAGGCAATGATACCTAAATAAAACCGAAGCATTCATGGGACGGACGAGCAATCCCAATTTCTGGAGAAATTTGGGCAGCATAACGGGTATTCCTGAAGAAATTCAAGGAAAAATCCGGCATGACCTCTCGTCAGTGCATGTTGACAAAGCGACATGATCTCTCGTTAGAACATGCTGTGGGAACGACACGTCCTTTCGTGAAACCATGTTGCGATGGCAACATGCCCACACGTGCTAGGTTTTAGGATAGGTACGAAAGTCTATTAAATTTTTTGAAACAATTCATTTTAGTGTATTTGAAAATGTCGTGTCAAAACCAACCATTTTGGGTAAGGTTTAAAAGTGTGGCGCCACCTATGATGCGCTAGGGGGATAGGTTTGACATTAGGTGCTCAAGCGTATGCGAATTACATCACCGTCCGCGATGCCGTCAATCGCACCCGAGGGTTCTAGATCTATGTGAATTAGTGTGCGGATGACTATGTTCCTTTATTTGCGAAAAATGATTTTTTTTCTTTATTATTTTTTTTATTTGAAAAGGGAATGAAGGAAAATAACACACACACCCCACAGAGGACAATAATCAATTTATCAGTAATTGATCATGGGGGACTGCCCCACAATCACAGTTGCACCAGAGTTCAGCACCTGCAGAATGGCCACTTCTATCGCACTACACAGAACTGATTAGGCCAGTTTTGTCGCGTGACAGAAGGAATCAAGTATCCAGAATCTGAAAAGAAAGCAGCAACAGTCCCAGTCTTCAAGCTCAATATGATAGATCAGCCCCAAGCACTCAGCACACCAAAAATGGGACACAAGGAGGGAAAGGAATAAAACAAAGCACATAAGATGCAAACAACACATATAATGTCACAAACAAAGCACACACAAGTGAATGAAATGAATGTTGAACAAGCAAAGTTTGACCCACTTTTGAAAACCAAGATTCAAGTCATATCCCCAGCAGAGTCGCCACTGAATGTACGCTCGCCGAAATTTACATTTTTGAGAGTCGCCACGCCGTTTTTAAGGAAACATTGAAAACCTTTTGAGAGAGAAAATGGGTTCGGGGGTCAGGTTACGTGTTGGGAAGAATCGAGAGTTCACCCAACACGGCTCGTCCGTAGACGAGTCTTTCTATGTTCAACATTCAAGACATTCAATAAGTGTGTGCAAATGTGTGTGACAAAATATGTGACAAAATGTATAAGAGTACTTTGTTTTATTGCTCAACTCAGGGAATTACAACTTGTGAACCATTGACTCTGGGAGGCCACATCCCATTTTACAATGAGGCCTTAACAGAACTTACAATTGAAATGAATCTGCAGCAAAGGACTAATTGTGTCGCGTGACACAGGATCTGATGGATCAATTGTGTCGCTTGACACAACAAGGCACCTTGCAGATATTTTACAAGGCTCAGATTACAGCAATCAATTGAACACAATATATGATTACAACGTAGATTTGAACATCAAAGGGCAACACAGTCACTTCAAATGAGTGTGGATATTGAAGATCCACACCCTACCTTGAGTGACAATCAAACTAGATGAAATAACTTACAACTGAAGGATGATCTCTGTAGATGGACACGATGTGTCGCGTGTCACAGGACATGCTTAGTCCGATGTGTCGCGTGACACAGCTTGTCTATATGCAGAGATCTTACAAACTACAACCAGAATCAACAGAGACCAATTTAAATCAAATAACAACACCCAAACAACTCAGAGATCAACGAATTCACAATGAATTGACCAAAGGGATGTGGATATAGGGAGATCCACACTCCCTTGGCCAATAACCAACAAATCCAATGAAATCACATCATGAACATGCAATTAACCAAGCAACTCAAGCTTAAACAGAGAGATGGCAATTGCCACTTGATAATCAGAAGCGGATGGAGCTTGATTATCAAGTGGAGGAATAGAAATTGAACTGAATTATGCGAAGTAGCAAATGATATGAGAGAAGGATGGAGGGAATTTTGTTACCCTTGTAGATCCACCACCACTACACCAAGTTAGGTATAGTGGCCTTCAAATCAACTGCAAGAGATGAAGTTGAGCACAGATGGAGTGCTAGTCTTCGGATCTTCAGTTGGTATGGGTTGTATGAAGGTAAGTGGGTGAATTGGATGAGATGGAGGTTGAATTGGGGTGGATTGGTGTATATGTTGGTGTGGAAGGAGGAGAGAGAGAGGTTCTGGTGCGAATTTGGCAGAGTGACTTTAGGGTGCTGGAAAAGGATCCTTGAAATGAGAGGTGGAGGGTCTAATTTATAGGCTGCTGCTGAGGGCTTAGTTGTGTCGCACGGCATTCTGTAACCAATTTCCATGCCTCGATTTGTCGCGTGACACAAGGTGACCATAAATGTTTCTGTCGCTAAATTGATGCTTCTGGAACATTCTGAGATAATTCCTTGAAAGTCGAAAGCAATTAATTCCCTGTAGGTCCTTCTGTACATAAAAATGACTTAAAATTACTTCCTTCACGGGAAACTTATAAAAAGTTCCCGAAAGTCTCGGAATGGATCGGGAATTTACCAAAACGCCTCTTAATGCAATTTTATCATATTAAAATGCATCTAAAAGGGTCTCGAATTGGATTGGTGTACTTACAGAGACCGAGTTCGATCGTTGCCTTTTAGTGATCGCAGGTCATCGGGAAATCGTTCTCTCTCTTCTGTTTCCTCTAGGAGGGGATGGCCTGTAAGACCTGGATTGTTCCCGTCCGTGAGGATGAGAGGGAGTACGGGTCCTTTCTCTGTAGCTCGGAGCTCGTTCATTATGCATTGAGGGGGACATTTGACGACCTCAATTGGGGCTTGGGTTTTGATCATGATCGTCATTTACGGGAAGAGACCTCCTAAGCTCTCTGCCCGCCTCTTCTCGTCGTCGTTGAGACGAGTGTCCTTCATTGCAATGACGGTTCAGGTGTTCTCTGAGGTCTTGAGGCGGCACTTGACGATCGTTCCTAGCAGCAATTTCTTGACGACGACCATCGGCCCCTCTTTCGTTTTTTCATCTTCCGGATGTGACAGTGTTATGGGATGCCTAAGCAGGTCATTCCTCGGCCATTTGAATCAATTCATTTTGGATCTGCAAGAGGCCGTGAAGGGTGTTTGCTCTTTCGACGAGAAGGGCGGTTCTGTCGAGAAGTGGGTTGGATGGGCCTCCCACATTTCGTATAGTAGCTCCTTCTGTTCTCCTTCCGGTTGGCGATCGTCGTGGCCGGTAATCTTGAGCAGGCCCTTTTTCTCTTCTTCTGACATCAGGGAGTCTTGTGCCATCCACAGCACCATGTGACCTGGTAACCCTTAGATTAGGGTTCCAAGGTTGAGGTGATGGAGGCCTGGGATTTTTCTCTGTGGCCTTGCTCAGGTGAAGGTGGTCGACCATCATTTTCGGTAGACATGCTTGCTGTGTGTCCATCTGACACCATCTCCAATTTTTTTCCGGCGGGTTTCTAGGCTTGGCTGAAGTCTCCGACGAACGATTCCCGGCAATGGAACCACTCTGATGATGCATGAAATCGTCCGGATCAGCTATCGAAGTCCAGCAGTGATATGGGATGACTTGGGAGATCTGCACACCACAAGAAAGTAACCGTGAACTGCGCCGGGGCTTGTCCGACAAGGCCCTCCAGCGTGAGAATCAGTGTGGGCTGGAGATGGTGGTAAATAATATGTAGAGAACTGGTGGGTGTGTGTATACGTGAAATAGTAAGGAGAATATTACCTTAACCCAAGACACTGTTCATGTATTTATAGTGGATGAGGAGAGCTAAGGTTTCCATCTTAACCGTTGGATTTGATTGTGCCAACCGTTGGATTGGTTTTGTCCCCATATATCCACGTGGCGTCCTGTGATTACTTCTTACGAGCAAGGACACTGTTGTAACTGTCACTGGTAGTGGATTGCCTATAATGGAATGTTTTGCCTGCACAATTCGGCGCCACTGCTAGTTAAGTGGGGACATGTGCAGAGTGGGCCAGTGGCAGGCTTGACTTAAGTCAAATAGCAAAGGATGGCTTGTTGAGCAAGCTATATGAATCGACTACCTGGAGCTGTATGTCCAGTAAGGTCGTCACTTAATAGATGAACCGACGAGCTAGCGCCTGGGTGAGATGTCCCGTCTTTGGATGGGCTTGGTCGCTTAATGGCGACGACGGCCATCCAGTGTTCGACGGGCTACGACCCAACTCTTGCGTCGATCCTTCGGGCTTGATCCCTTGGTGGGCCTGTTGAGCCCGCTTTGTGAGGGAATGGTTTGGACTTGGCCCATCACAAATTATTTCGTTCAAGGAATAATCATTGATTAGAAACTGACACATAATCAATATTGTGTAGTCTCTCTTACCTCAAAACAACTAATATTGGATCACCAATCTTTTACCGAACCTTGAACTAGTATATGCAATTTGAGTGTCCCTTGTTTCAATTTTCTTTTCTTTATATACTTTCTTAATCTCAATTACTTTATTTTAATCCAACTTCTAAAATGATTAGAAACTTTAGTCACAAAAATCTCTATATATATATATATATATATATATGTATATATGTAGGAATTTGATTTAGGGTAAAATTCATTCATGTTATTCTTCTCACCAAAGGAGGATATAAATACTACAAAAGTTTAGGAAAAAGGAAAACACTTGAGAAAAAGGAAAACACAATCCTTCTCAAAAACAACTTCTATGCTTAAAACAAAACACATGGAAAATAGGAAACCTGCTGTAAAGCGGGAGCGGACGCTCCCCCACATTGGGAACCGATGCTCCCTAATTCCAGAAACTTGGAACGTTATTAGGCACAATGGGAGTGGATGCTCCCCCTCCTTGGGAGCGGACGCTCCCAAATGTCAGTTACTGGCGTCACACCCTCCCTCAAGTTGGAGCGCGCAGATTAAGAAGCCCCAACTTGCTAATCAAAAGGTCAAACGGCTGTTTCCCGAGAGCTTTAGTAAAGATGTCGGCCAACTATGTCTTGGTAGGAATATAAGAAGGAGAGATAAGTCCATCGGAGATGGCATCACGAACGAAATGACAATCAACCTCAATGTGCTTCGTCCGTTCATGATAAACAGGGTTCTTAGCAATGTGGAGGGCTGATTAACTGTCACAGAATATAGGAATAGCTTTGGGATGATGAACCCCAAGCTCAACAACAAACCCTTTAACCACTTCAATTCACAAGTAAGAGCTGCCATGGCGCGGTATTCAGCCTCAGCAGAAGATCGAGACACAGTAGGTTATTTCTTTGTTTTCCAAGAGATGGGAGAATGGCCGAGAAAGACAAGCCATCCAATTAGGGAACGACGGGAGACGGGATAAGCAGCCCAGTCTGAATCACGCCATCCTTGGAGAGTAATATCGCTATCAGAGCGAAGAAGAATGCCTTGACCGGGAGTGCCTTTGAGATATCGAACAACCCGTAGAGCAGCCTCCCAATGTTCGAAACAGGGTTCTTTCATGAACTGAGACAGAATGTGAACAGAATAGGCTAGGTCCGACCGAGTAACATCCAAGTAGATGAGGCGTCCTACGAGGCGTCGATAACGTTCTGGATCATCCAAGGGAGCACCTATAGCTACACCAAGCTTATGATTTGGCTCAATAGGAAAGCCAGAGGGCTTTGCACCTAGCAAGCCTGCCTAAGAAATGATATCCAATGTGTACTTTCATTGGCACAAGAACAGACCAGAAGGATTACGAGCAACCTCAATGCCAAGAAAGTATTTTAGAGAACCGAGATCTTTCATCTTGAAGCACTCACACAAGTACTTCTTGAAGGTCTGTAATGCAGCGGAATCGTTCCCGACAATAATGAGATCGTCAACATACACAAGCACGTTCATCTGGATTGATCCTTTTGGGAAGGAAAATAAAGAGTAGTCGGAGTAGGATTGGAGGAATCCATAAGTCTTCAAAGAAGCAAGTAACTTGGCAAACCAACACCGAGGAGCCTGCTTCAGACCATAAAGAGACTTATGAAGATGACACACTGTATTGGGATCAGGTGCTTCAAAGCGCGAGGGAGTTTCATATAAACTTCCTCTGCTAGATCTCCATGCAGGAAGGCATTGTGAACGTCCATCTGATGTAACTCCCAATTCTTGGAAGCAGCAATAGCGAGAAAAGCCCGAACAGTGACCATTTTAGCCACAGGAGCAAAGGTTTCTGTATAATCAACACCTTCTTTCTAATGATTTCCACAGACGACTAAACGAGACTTGAGTCGTTCAACAACTCCATCAGAATTATATTTGATCTTATAGACCCATTGATGTAACGACCCTAACCCTAGGCACAAATTTTAGTATAATATGTTATGCTTTTAATATTAATGTTAACTCTATGTGTTTATTTTATGTATTTAAATTCTTATGTTAGGATGAGATGGTGGAAGGATAGTTTTAAAATCCTTAGGTTAAATATGGAAACAAGTTATATTATTTTGTTGGGATATGGTAATTGAAAATAAATAAAATGTGAGTAGCTAGGTTACTTGTGTAGAGGAAAGAAGTAAAATGTTGAAGTCCTTTATTTAAACATTTGGGGGCTTTATTTTAATTTGGTGAAAGCCTTACATTATTAGGGGCATGGGGGGGACCATGCTTCCCCTTAATTTCCTCATCCTTCTTTTCCAATAGTCAAACCTCTCCATACCTCCCATACTTTTCCCCTCACTCTACCATCCTCCTTCTTTCCTTCCTCATCATTCTTCTCCATCTTCCTCTCTTATCATTCTCCATGGATGATCCATGGTGAAAGCCTCTCTTTCCAAGACTTCTACCAAGTTCATTACTTTGCCATTTTCAAATCAAGTTGTCCTTTTGTGCTTGGATCATTTAGGGGAGTTCATCAAACCAAGAAAATCATCATTTCATCTTGTATTGGCTAAGGTGAGTTATTATGACCCTTCCCTTCTTTAAATGTTCATGAATTATTAAATGTTGTTATTGTTGTTCTAATGGCTATTTGATGCTTTGGGGAAACTTTCTTAGATTTGAGGAATGGGTTAGTGTCATGGAAAATGTTGTTGTTCATGAAAGTAGTAAAGTGTAGAAATAAATGGGTTGGGATGGATTAAATATCTTGAAAATGGTAGTAAATTGGGTGGAAAACCAAGTGGAAATGATCTAGGCTTAGGACATGATACTTTGGAGTTAAATGAGTTAGAATGAAGTTAACAAAGTTAGAATTTCCTTTTAGGTTCACCAAGTAGAAGGATTTTAGTATAAATTTTGGTTTTGGGAATTTCTAATTAACATTGCTGCTGCTACCAGTTTCTGGGCCGTGGCACGAGTCGTGCCCCTTGGCACGAGTCGTGCCCTTGGCCAAATCGTGACCACGAGTCGTGCCTAGGAGGTCCAATCGTTCTGAGTGACTTAAGGAAGTGAGCACGAGTCATGCCATGGGGCACGAGTCGTGCCCTGGCCTGGTTTCTCACATCAACTTTAGAGCTGTTCAAACATAATCAAACTCGAACCAAAAGGAAATCTCTTTAACCTAGATTAAAGTAGAATACTTTGGCTACGCAATGAAGCCTTATTTGGTCAAAATGGATTTGGGGAAGTAGTTTAAATATTGTCCAGAAAATGGGTGATAAGCTTGATTAGTAACTTCATCAAAGTAGGGCAAACTTGGGAAATAGATCTTGAACCTTTATTAAGTTTATTCGAGGTTGTATAATGACTATGTAGGAATGGTTTATGATACATAGTGGCCTTACTTGCCCCATATACTTAATAATTGGTTTGGATATTGAAGAAGTTATATGTTACACTATTGTGCTAACTCGGGAATGTGTATTTATCACATTGTTTCATTATTATCCAAGTGTGGATTTATGTGCTATGTGTTAACTTGTTATCCCAAGTGTGGATATATTCATTATATGGTTGCATGGTTATCCCAAGTGTGGATATGATTATCATATGGTTGTATTATTATCCCGTTGTGGATTTATTAATTATACTGTTACCCTATTTGAATACATATTCGTTGATGGTGCTATGCTTAGTGTATTACATAAATGTTACACTATGATATTGGTTGAACATGAGTATATTTTACCATGTGGCTACATTGTTTATCCCTTTTGTGGATTATATTTCAAGTATCTATTATGTGCTTGAACGTGGTTATATCTTATGTGATTGGGGGGTATCATGGAATTCAATCAATTATTGATTTGTTCTATAAGTGATTGAAGGTTCATCATACCTGTGACCTCTCCCCCTCTGTGGCCACAGACTGGGGTTATAGCATCTGTATTGAGCCAAAAGCCTTACAGAGTGGCTACTATCTTATATGGTTCCCTGAAAAACGGGTCTTATAAGATGTGAATATGCTTAAGCAGTTCACTGGAGATGAGTTATAATCATAACTGTCTCGGTTATATGATATTGGTTCTGGTGGATATGCATTCACGTAAATAGTGGAGTATTATGCCCACAGTGATACGACTTATGATTCAGACGGAAAAGGTAAACAAAGGTAACGGAAGGTGTTTACTGTTTTACCAATATGTGAGATGTACCTTGTTATGTGTTGCATCTTACCTGGCATATTGCTGCATTCATAATAGCTTGCTGAGATTTATTCTCACCCCTCTCCCTTTAATGTTTTTAGATCCTGAGACAGGCGGACCGGTCAAGTGAGGACGGAAAGGAGTTTGGACGTGGTATTTTGGGATTTGTTGGGGTACGTATAGGTTGGCGTAGAAGATGTATTTCGTATAATTCCTTTATGGAGTTTGTGTGTATAAAACTTGGTTTCTACGTTATAACCAAAGTCTTTTGTAATTAAAATAGGTTGTTACTTTTAAAGTTAATCAACTCTTCCTTCCATGTAGAGAGGAATGAAGTTATTTTGAAATGGTTATGTTCAGTATGTTTAAGTTGTAAGTTAAATCAAAGTTTTAAAAAGTTTAGGTGGTTTGAGTCTTTTTGGGGACGCTCTAGCTCGGGACACGTGTTAGGTTCCGGGTTGGGGTCCTCACAGTTGGTATCAAAGCTCGGTTAGAGTTCTCGGGTAGAGTCTAGCTGAGTGAGAGTGTGTGATAATTTACGCCGAGTATTTAATGCAGGAGTTTATTCAATGGCTGGAAATGAGGATGATCAGCATCAGGTTCCGGGCAATGTTGGTAATGCTGGGGGTGATGGAAATCCGAATGTTGAGACGATGAACATGTTCCTAGTATTTTTGCAAAGTATGGCAACACAAGGGCAAGTACGGCAGCATCAAGAAGACAGACATGGGCATGGTTTGGAAAAGTTCGTCAAGATGATACCTCCAAGTTTTAGTGGAGACCCAGATCCGGTGACGGCGAAGAGATGGCTTGAAGCTATGAATAAAATTTTCTTGGCAATGGAGAGCTCAGATGCAGAAAAGGTGAGATGTGCAGTCTTCAAGTTAGAAGGACCTGCAGAGCATTGGTGGCAAGTAGTGAAAGACGACTGGGATCGGGACCTTACACCGCAAACTTGGGAGAACTTCACACGCAAATTCCGAGATCATTTTAATCCAATGGTTACAAGAGATAAGAAGGAAGTTGAGTTTTTGAGATTAGAGCAAGGATCAATGACCGTAGCACAGTACTCAGCAAGGTTTACGGAGCTAGCTCGCTATTGTCCCCATTTGGTGCCGGAAGAAGAGAGAAGGGTATATCGATTTGTGAAGGGATTAAGGCTAGAGTTTAGGAAACAGTTATTGACTCACGACTTCACAGATTTCCAGACAGCAGTGAATAAAGCCTATCGAATAGAGAATGACATTGACGAGCACCGGGGTAGATCTGAGGGTGGAAGTGGAAGTAAACAGAGATTCCAAGGCCAAGGTTCTGGATATAGTAAAAGGCAACAGAGAGGATCAGCATCGGGATTAGCAAGAGGAGATGAAGCGGCGACTACAACGACTCGTCCGACTTCAAATCAGGTAAGGATTGTATGTGGTTATTGCAAGAAGATGGGTCATTCTGAAGACAAGTGTTGGAGTAAGCAAGGGAAATGCTTGAATTGTGGAGAAATGGGTCACTACAAGAAAAATTGTCCTGTATTTCATCGGAGGTTAGCTTCAGGTGTCAGTCAAAGGGGGCAAAGAGGTGGAATGAAAAGGGACAATGATGGGAATTCAAAAGGGAACGTTTAAAGTGGAATCCTTGTTTTGAGTCTTGGAGGGATAGATCCCTCAGCGGTCTTTAGAGGTAAAATACCTGTCTCAGGAGTAGGGGTCATACTTTTATAGATCCCGGTTTAATTCATGCATGTTTGACATTGCATTTTGCTTTCATGTGGCATATATTGCTTAAGATGTGTTTTATGTGTTAGAGGTTTCTGCTCTTACGAGAGAGTACCTCGAATCTTCTTTGGTTTACCACTAGCGTGATGTGGTCATAACTGAGAAGGTATTACCAGTTGATTTGGTATGATTACCACATTGTGATTTTGATGTATACTTGGCCTAGATTGGTTAAGTAGTGGTTGTGCATTAATACACTATCGTATGAAACGAGTCTTCTTTTCTATACCTAATTTGTCTATACGGTATTAGATGCAAATAAGCCTTTATGTGGTATCCTTGTTATATATGCCTTAAAGATTGAAAAATTTTGGTTAAAAAGTGTGAAGCTTAATTGATATGTGGTAGACTTAGGTAAGAAGTCTTCGAAAAATGCTATGTGCTAATTAGGAAAATGGTAAATGTGCTTTCAGCAAAGTATTATATGACTCCAGGTTGGAAAGTGGAATTACGTATTGATTTAGTGTCAGGTTAATGCCTATGTCAAAAGCACCTTATAGAATGGTCTCGATTTTGTTGTGGTTATAATGAGCAGAGTTTTATCCTTATCTTAATGGCTTGTAGAAATTAGTAGTGGTGACATCCTTGCTTATTTAAAGTTGAGAATATTATGAAAATCAATCGTGAGTTGTGTTATCCATTCTTCAAGGGAAGAATGTGTGTGTGAAGTTTAACCATTGTGAGTTGACTTGGGAATATTACCATAATGAGTCCGTAGTTTCAGGGTCGAAAGGGGTGCTACCAAGGGAGTATCAGTAGATTCTTGAGAATTGTATTATCGTTGATATAGTTAACCTGGAAGAGGTATCCATGATGTAAGATACCAATAAGGGTGAATCATATAGGTAGATATAAAGAATAGGCTGACTACAGATCCGACCCTTATCTGACTAATGGATGTGAGGACTTGGCGTTTTTAATTGCATATTAGAGAAGGTTAATTTGTGATAACTTATGATTAGAGGAAGTGAAACAGGCAGAACAGAATTTTCTTACTTTCAACTTGGAAGTGACTAAGATTTTCTTGCGTTTTACAAGTGGAAATTTTAATTATGTGCAACTAAATCTGAGATGTGTTACTGATCATAAAAGTTTAAAGTATTTGTTGGTTCGGAAGGAATTTAACAATAAGCAGAGTCAAGGGTGGAAATTATTAGAAAGACTTAAAGTGTGTTATATCTTATTACCCGGGAAAGTTATTGTGATTGCAAATGCGATTAGCCAAAAGGCTTATGTGTCAACAAGTATATTCTTAGAGTTGCAAGGTTAGATATTTTTGCGAATATTCAAGTTACCCCTATAGTATGGAGGACTTAGAGGAAGTTCAACTATGATTCAGAAGTTAAGAGGATTATCGGCTAGTTTCAAGATGGGAAGACCAAGGATTTTGTATCGAATTGGGATGAAAATTTAACCCTCAACTCGGGATGTGCATACCGTGGCTGCAAGAGATTAGAAGACCAGTTTTAGAGGAAGACCATAGATCTAGAATTTCGATTCATCAGGAAAGTTCGAAGAGGTATCAAGATTTGAAGAAGAGTTAGAATATTCGAATGGGAAAGCATTGCGATGGAATTTTGTAACTGGACTACCTTCAACGTCGATGAAATGGGTGTGTTGGAGTAATAGTGGATGGATAGATCAAGTCGGTTTACTTTCTACTTATATCAACGAAGGGTTCGAGGGAGAAATTAAAACATTGTGCATGCGGGAGATTGATTGATTTCGTGGAGCACCAATCAACATTTTACCAGATCGGGATCAAGGATTCATTGTGCTTTTGGGAGGCTGGATGCAAGGTTTTGAGTTCTAAGACGAGTTCAGTGATGCGTTTCATCCTCAGGCAGATGTGCAGACAAAGAAGACTATCCAGATTCTTGAGAATAAGTTGTGTGTTGTGTAATGGATATCCTTTCAACTTGAGAAGTTTATTTAACCTTAGTGAGTTTGCGTATATTAGTAGATTTCAGTTTAGTATTGAATTGGTAACGTAGGGAACATTGTATGGGAGAGATTATCTTTATGATTCCTCATGTGTATGGAGTTCTTCAACTAATGATGATTAAGCGGATTTGACCTTCATGGGGAGGTCACCTTCTTAAATTGATCAGTAAGGTAAGCAAGTTTAAAATTCGGGACGAATTTTCTTTAAGGGGGAGTGAGTGTAACGACCCTAACCCTAGGCACAAATTTTAGTATAATATGTTATGCTTTTAATATTAATGTTAACTCTATTTGTTTATTTTATGTATTTAAATTCTTATGTTAGGATGAGATGGTGGAAGGATAGTTTTAAAATCCTTAGGTTAAATATGGAAATAAGTTAAATTATTTTGTTGGGATATGGTAATTGAAAATAAATAAAATGTGAGTAGCTAGGTTACTTGTGTAGAGGAAAGAAGTAAAATGTTGAAGTCCTTTATTTAAACATTTGGGGGCTTTATTTTAATTTGGTGAAAGCCTTACATTATTAGGGGCATGGGGGGGACCATGCTTCCCCTTAATTTCCTCATCCTTCTTTTCCAATAGTCAAACCTCTCCATACCTCCCATACTTTCCCCCTCACTCTACCATCCTCCTTCTTTCCTTCCTCATCATTCTTCTCCATCTTCCTCTCTTATCATTCTCCATGGAAGATCCATGGTGAAAGCCTCTCTTTCCAAGACTTCTACCAAGTTCATTACTTTGCCATTTTCAAATCAAGTTGTCCTTTTGTGCTTGGATCATTTAGGGGAGTTCATCAAACCAAGAAAATCATCATTTCATCTTGTATTGGCTAAGGTGAGTTATTATGACCCTTCCCTTCTTTAAATGTTCATGAATTATTAAATGTTGTTATTGTTGTTCTAATGGCTATTTGATGCTTTGGGGAAACTTTCTTAGATTTGAGGAATGGGTTAGTGTCATGGAAAATGTTGTTGTTCATGAAAGTAGTAAAGTGTAGAAATAAATGGGTTGGGATGGATTAAATGGAAATCTTGAAAATGGTAGTAAATTGGGTGGAAAACCAAGTGGAAATGATCTAGGCTTAGGACATGATACTTTGGAGTTAAATGAGTTAGAATGAAGTTAACAAAGTTAGAATTTCCTTTTAGGTTCACCAAGTAGAAGGATTTTAGTATAAATTTTGGTTTTGGGAATTTCTAATTAACATTGCTGCTGCTACCAGTTTCTGGGCCGTGGCACGAGTCGTGCCCCTTGGCACGAGTCGTGCCCCTTGGCACGAGTCGTGCCCTTGGCCAAATCGTGACCACGAGTCGTGCCTAGGAGGTCCAATCGTTCTGAGTGACTTAAGGAAGTGAGCACGAGTCGTGCCATGGGGCACGAGTCGTGCCCTGGCGTGGTTTCTCACATCAACTTTAGAGCTGTTCAAACATAATCAAACTCGAACCAAAAGGAAATCTCTTTAACCTAGATTAAAGTAGAATACTTTGGCTACGCAATGAAGCCTTATTTGGTCAAAATGGATTTGGGGAAGTAGTTTAAATATTGTCCAGAAAATGGGTGATAAGCTTGATTAGTAACTTCATCAAAGTAGGGCAAACTTGGGAAATAGATCTTGAACCTTTATTAAGTTTATTCGAGGTTGTATAATGACTATGTAGGAATGGTTTATGATACATAGTGGCCTTACTTGCCCCATATACTTAGTAATTGGTTTGGATATTGAAGAAGTTATATGTTACACTATTGTGCTAACTCGGGAATGTGTATTTATCACATTGTTTCATTATTATCCAAGTGTGGATTTATGTGCTATGTGTTAACTTGTTATCCCAAGTGTGGATATATTCATTATATGGTTGCATGGTTATCCCAAGTGTGGATATGATTATCATATGGTTGTATTATTATCCCGTTGTGGATTTATTAATTATACTGTTACCCTATTTGAATACATATTCGTTGATGGTGCTATGCTTAGTGTATTACATAAATGTTACACTATGATATTGGTTGAACATGAGTATATTTTACCATGTGGCTACATTGTTTATCCCTTTTGTGGATTATATTTCAAGTATCTATTATGTGCTTGAACGTGGTTATATCTTATGTGATTGGGGGGTATCATGGAATTCAATCAATTATTGATTTGTTCTATAAGTGATTGAAGGTTCATCATACCTGTGACCTCTCCCCCTCTGTGGCCACAGACTGGGGTTATAGCATCTGTATTGAGCCAAAAGCCTTACAGAGTGGCTACTATCTTATATGGTTCCCTGAAAAACGGGTCTTATAAGATGTGAATATGCTTAAGCAGTTCACTGGAGATGAGTTATAATCATAACTGTCTCGGTTATATGATATTGGTTCTGGTGGATATGCATTCACAGAAATAGTGGAGTATTATGCCCACAGTGATACGACTTATGATTCAGACGGAAAAGGTAAACAAAGGTAACGGAAGGTGTTTACTGTTTTACCAATATGTGAGATGTACCTTGTTATGTGTTGCATCTTACCTGGCATATTCTTTGCATTCATAATAGCTTCTTTGAGATTTATTCTCACCCCTCTCCCTTTAATGTTTTTAGATCCTGAGACAGGCGGACCGGTCAAGTGAGGACGAAAAGGAGTTTGGACGTGGTATTTTGGGATTTGTCGGGGTACGTATAGGTTGGCGTAGAAGATGTATTTCGTATAATTCCTTTATGGAGTTTGTGTGTATAAAACTTGGTTTCTACGTTATAACCAAAGTCTTTTGTAATTAAAATAGGTTGTTACTTTTAAAGTTAATCAACTCTTCCTTCCATGTAGAGAGGAATGAAGTTATTTTGAAATGGTTATGTTCAGTATGTTTAAGTTGTAAGTTAAATCAAAGTTTTAAAAAGTTTAGGTGGTTTGAGTCTTTTTGGGGACGCTCTAGCTCGGGACACGTGTTAGGTTCCGAGTTGGGGTCCTCACAATTGACATCCCAAGGCACGTTTGCCAGGAGGCAGAGAAACCATAGACCATGTGCCATTATCTTCCAAGGCACGAATTTCCTCTTGCATTGATTGTTTCCGGCCATCATGAGCCATGGCCTCGCGAAAGGATGTCAGCTCTTTAGCTACCGTAATAGCTGCAATAAAGGTACGATATTTCGCAGAAAAACTATCACAGTTTATATAGTGGGCTATAGGATAAGGAGTACATAAGGAACTGATCGGAAGAGGAGAGACGTGGGATGCACTTGAAGAAGAAGCAGTGAGAGCAACAAAATCGCGTAGACGAACTGAAGGAGTTTTCTATCTCATACCCCTCCCTAGAGTGTTTGGTCCAGATTCATCAGAAGGGACCGAAGTGGATGTAGAAGGAGCAGTAGCCTCAGTAGATGCCGAAGGAGCAATAGGGGCAACTTCTTCCTGTTCATCAGATAAAGCAACAGGCTCGGCTGCAGTAGAATCAACTGTAGGTGCAACGGAATCTTCGACATGAAGATCAATGTTGCCAAATGCAGCTTCCTCAGCAAGAATTTCAACTGAATCTAGGATATGAGGAACTGTAGTAGAATCACTGTATGGAAACACAGTCTCAAAGAATTTCACATCGCATGAGATGAAGAATTTCTTGGTCTCAAGATCAAACAGTTTCCACCCCTTTTTACCAAGAGGATAACCCACAAAGATACATTTACGACTTCTACTAGCAAATCTGTCACCCTTGGCCTGCTGATTATGAGCATAGCACATTGAACCAAAAACCCTAAGCGAGTTATAGAAGGGTGCTTTACCAAACAGGATATCATAGGGAGTTTTATTATCCAACAAGGGGGAAGGAGTTCGATTAATCAAGTGTGCAGCTGTAAGAACACCTTCGCCCCAAAAATAAATGGGAAGACGGGCTTGAAACCGTAAGGCTCTAACTATATTCAAAATATGACGATGTTTTCGTTCAACACGCCCATTTTGTTGAGGTGTGCCAACACAAGAGGTTTGAAATAGGATACCAGAAGAAAGAAAATAATCAAATAAGTAGTTAAACCCAGTGCCATTATCAGATTGAACAGTTTTGATTTGTTGAGAAAACAGTCGTTCCACCATAGCAACAAAGGCCATAAACATACGAAAAACTTTCATTTTATCAACTAATAAATAAATCCAAACAACCCGTGAGTAATCATCTACCAAAGTCAAGAAATAACGAGCACCACACGAGGAAACATGAGTGTGAGGGCCCCACAAGTCACAGTGAGCTTTCTCAAAAATTCTACTATTAAAAGCTTCACCTTTTGTCAAAACGGATGTCCCATTAAAAGCTTCACCTTTCCTAAAATGACAAAGATTTTTTACTATTCCACCCACTCATTCTCTCTCCTATTTCACTTTTATACTCGCAACACTTTTCAAATTTACTATTTCCTCCACTCATTCTCTCTCCTATTTTACTTTTATACTCACAACACTTTTTCCACTAACCTTTTTTCTTAATTTGCGTGCCCCTTCAAAATTGTGAAGCAATAAATGGGACGGAGGGAGTATGTCACAATGACCAATAAGAAATCAATGAGAAATCTATAGTATAAATAAGACCTCCACTATCTACAGTTGAATGAACAGTATCAAGCGGCAAATTTTCCATTTTGTCTTCATACATTTGTTCCTTTCCCATTTTGCCCTTAAATATTTTTTTTTAAATTAAAAAAAATTAAAAAAATAAAACACGCCATTCCTGGACAAGGCGTATCTTGGTAAGTTCAATAAGTTGAGGATTATATGAGTATTTAACTCTTATCAGGGTGCACACTGGTAAGTTCAATAAGTTGAGGATTACTTCTATCACTAAACTGGATCGGGCTAAACCCCAACCTCCATTGTGGTATCAGTAACTCCATCAGCATCCAAGAAGAAGGTCTGCGGGGAGGCCAGCGTCCATCGTCGTCAAGGTTTCCAAGGTATGTTACATCGGATTCCTTATTGTTCTTTCTCGAATCATAGTAGCAAGAATATTACAATTTGGGTGTTGTTTGAAGAAAGTCGTAATCACCTATTAGGCCTTTTCAATTTCCAGATTTGGTCGAGGAGATATGTTCAACTAGATATTATGCTTCATTAGTTGCACAGTTGCACTGCGATTGTATTTTATTCCTTGATCTGTTGAGATTTCTCACTTTTAAGCGTCAATTTTAATGGATTTGTTATTAGTGTTACACATGTTTAAGCAAATGTGAATCACAATGCATTAAGGACTGTGCCATAAATTGTTGCTCGGAGCGAGTGTCTATTTTGAATTAAAATTGATTGTAATTTTGGGACCGAGGATCATGACTAAAAAAAGGCTCTTCTTTAGGCACTGATACAAGTTTTTGAAATGGGATTCCATGGAGGAAAGAGATAATATTCCCACTGCTCTATTAAAAAAATGCGTGGATGTATGCATACAAATTTTGGGTCACAGGGGTCATTTTTCGGAAGGACAGATGGATATTTATTTCTTCGGTCTTTCATACTCACTTCTTCCTTGTTCATTCATTTCGTAAAATTTATTTTTACTGTCCCAAGACTTTTCGATAACATTTAAATAAAAGAAGGTAACATTATGTGGTCTTTAGTACATTTTACATAATTTACAGTGGCTATAGTTTTCTCCAAATCAAATAATCCATGTCTTTCAGCAATTTTTTTTAAAGCGTAAATAGTTGAAAATAAAACCCTTTAAAATGGTATATTTTTCCTTAAAGAAAGTCAAATAGGAATTAGTTTAGCGGTAGAAAGGATGAAAAAGTAACATGATTCTCAAACTCGTGTAGCATGGTGAGATTGGGAAAGCCAGAGGAGTCCTTTACCATCGATTAACTCTTCTGATCTTTGTTTCTGTTTGAGTCCATCTCATATTGTAACCTGACCGATACTAGTTCTCTTCTTAGAAATAACAAATACTTGTTTTGAATATCAAGTGGGTGCCCTACTGAGTGGTGGATATTTGTTTATCAAATGATAACTCAGCTCTATATCCAAATCTAACAAACTCTGCTTCTTTTAGTTGAAAATTAAGTGGGTGTTTGCTAATTCCTTCTTTACACTGATTCCTTGGCAGTTAATTACTGTAATTAGTGACTATACAGTATATGCTTACTTCTCTTGTATCTTGAAAGATGTGGTTGTAATCTAAGTGTTTGCTCCTTGCGTTTTTGTTACCTGAAGTCAATGGCGAGTTCCGGAAGCTCCATGCTTTATTCTTTTCTTCTATTTGTTGTCATTCTTTCGCTTCAAGAAATGTACAGAGGAAAGTTGGCATCGACTGAGTTATTCACAATTCTCGGAGGATTCACAAGTTCTCTCCTTTTCCTGATGTTGCTGACAGTAAGTTATGATGCCCCTTGTGATTATCATGTTCTCAAGTTTCTTTTTGTGGTGTTTAATTTGTAAAGGAGTGTGTACCAGTAAGCATGCTATTTTGGTCAGTAAAATGTAGATGTATTTGAGCTGTTGAAATAGAAAAAATGATCTGTTTTTAACTTCTTTAACTGCCTTAATCGAATAGCATGGACGGATGTATGTTGGAAGTCTAGTGCCATGTAGGGTACCTCTTTCGTTTCACTTAAGTTGTGATGTTTTGCAAGTCTACCTTTTTCAACTTTGAAAATCATTTCAGTAACTTATCATAAATACAATCTTCTAGACGCCTATGATATTATCTCAACACTATTTTGTCTGTTAGACTCATGACTTATTAAGAGTTAATCATGTATTTTTTTGGTTCCTCTGCTTGCAGTTCATTGGTAACTACCAGGAAACATCTGGCGTCAAGACTGGATGGGGCGCAGGTGAGGGAAAATTCTCCCTTCTGGTCTTATATTTGCATAATGGAAAAGTTAATTCTGTATCCATATAAATGGTGCTTCTGCTAATGTCTAATGGCATGTCCACAAGAGGATTAGTAGGACAATTAGAACCATCTAACATGCAAATAGACCCCTATAAACTGTGTTAATGGGAGGGAATAATTTGAAGCACCTTAGAAATGAAGCAGCGATGTACATGTATTGATGCATCATAAAAGAGAATATCTCTATCTATACATATGCAATAAATTCTCACTTTGATTGGAGCACTCAAAAAATCCCGTTAAAATCAATTATCGGATAAGAATATAGGATTATTTTATGTAACTTTCTATAAAAAAACTCATATTTTATTTAGTTACTTTCTGTAACATTACTCTTAATTTGTTATCTTTCCCGTCCCCGTTAATTGTCGACTTTTCATTTTCTGAATGATCCCTATTTTAAGCCAACTTTCAAAAATTAAGCTACATATATTATTTTTTTCTCAATTTTCTTCTTTTGTGTTCAAGGTATGATAGATATATTGCATATTGTAGAAAAAAACAGAACTTTAGTACAAATTATAAGAAATGTGAAGGCGCTCCTTTCAAAAAAAAAAAAAAAAAAAAAAAGAAATACGAAGGTGTAGAAGTACAAAATCAGTAAGCCAAACTTTCAAACATGGACTATTTTCATGGAATGGAGGGGGAATATGCATCATAATCATTCTTATACTACATATTTTTACACAATCTCACTAGACTAATATATCTTCTGAGATTACTTGGTTTCATATATTGAGAAATACAATCTAGATTAAATAATTGATGAGTTGATGAAATGAAAGGCCGTAGATTACTTTTTAGATAGAATTTTGATAAGTTAGATATTTTAATACTTAAATTTTAAAGATGTGCAACATTCTCAATGGCATTATCACTAATAGTTACTAATTGAATAATTCATGTGATATTACATTACTTCCCCCACCCTCACAAAAAAAAAAAAAAACTCCTGGTTCTCCCCTGGCTGTAGAAGTATGAGTGGAAACAAAATGAGGTTTTAGATAGTCAAAATATACCACAAAAGGAACATTCTGGTACATGGGATCAATTATTACACAGGATGGGGAGGTAAGTAGTGATCTTAACAAAAATATATTAAGTTGAAAGGAAATTATACAGGACATTAGATGATATTTAGATGGAAAAACAAATGATCTATTGATTAAACTAACCCGGAGATCTAGTATCTTTTTTTTCCTAATCACCGTAGCTACCAGAGAGGACCTCAGTCTCTTTTAAAGCTTTAACTTCCTATTAATGTCTTTTTGCGCTTGATTCGGTACTACCTTTCCAATGCACCAATATGAACCGTTTAAGAATTTCTTTTGATGGAGTTGGATATTCCACTGCTCCTCCATTAATGATATCTTTTTTCTTCGTGTAATTATTTTGGGGGTTCAGTGATTTCTTATTGTATTTTGTTTTTTTTTACTTTGTCCCTCATCATTCCAACTCTCTTCCTGACTTTATTCATCAATCATAAAAAAAAAAAAACACAAACAAGAAAACCATGAAGACGAGAACACCCAATGATATGCTTATGGGCTTATTGAGGTCTATCAGTAGATTTTCATGTAAAATCTGAAGTGATGTTTTATTCAGTGACTACTTAGACCTATCAAAAAGAAGAAAAAGAAAAAGAAAAAATATCTAGCTACTACTGGGACAAAGGATGTATCAGAGCCCTAGCGCTACTGTAAACTTGTGCTCTTTTTTAAAAAGCACGATTCATTAATAATGCCTTAAGTGATATACTCCCTCCGTCCCATTACAAGCTTCACCGTTTACCCAAAAGAGTGTCCCATTACAAGCTTCACCTTTCCTAAAATGGCAAAAATTGTGGGCCCCAATTGTCAATCTTCACTCACTTATTCCACTCGCACATGAAAATTGTGGGCCCCACTTATCAATTCCACTCACTTATTCTACTCACAACTCCTTTCTCACTCTCATTACTTTTAAATATAAATACCCTTTTCTTAATTTTTGTGCCCCGTAAAAGGGTGAACTTAAACTGGGACGGAGGGAGTATCCAAATCAATGCTTGTGATTGGCGGGTCAACACAAGCTTTTAAGTACATGTTGCAATACTTCATGGTTACCTATGTCAGAAACATATCTTGTTTGAATTAACTCGTGAACAAGCAAACTCTGTTCTCGATGTCTGTTATTGTTTGAAGTGGTAAGACAGCTAGTTGATCAAGTGGTTTTTGCTTTTGCAGTTATACTATCAGAGACAGTTGCTCTTATTGCTGCTGGAACTGTTCATCGGGTTTGTATCACAACCTGGTAAGGCCTATTTATTACTGAAAGGACACTGAGTTTGCAATGGATGAAGTGTATTTCATGTATGATTGTTTAAGGATTTTTTTCGATTGGAACACTGGGCATCAAGAAGAGTGGCACTTGTTTCGTTGCCTGGAAGGAAAGGGGGGGGGGGTGTATATCTTTGGGTTAATTCCCTTGCCGACACCCCTGAGGTTTGTACAAGTATCAACCCCCAGGTTTGGCATCGTCTCACTTTCCCCCTTTTGTCCACTTTGTTTAAGGAAAATGACTACCCCCTCCCCTAAATACCACAAGACACCCCTCGCTAGCAAAAATACTGAACTGCCCTGCTATTCAAAATTCCAGTCAGCTCTTATAACTAACATATAAGACCAGATCACCTCTTATAATTCAAGTGTAATTTTTTTCCTCACTTTTTTCCATTTTTAAGAAAAAAATCTAATGTTATTTGGTCAAATGTGGGTCAAATTCCTTTAGTTGGTGTATAAGACCATTTTGCCTCTTATAGTTGAACTATAAGTCATTTTTTCACATTATTTTCTCAAAAATAAAATAAAAAAATTAATATGTTACTAATATTGACTCTCATATTCGGTCAAACAACAGTCAACTTTTATAACTGACTTGTAATACTACTACATTTTTTATAGGTGACTTGTAAGACTAATCGCTCTTATATTGACTTATAAGATAGTTTTTTTCAACCAAAAAAATCAAAATTTTCAATTATAACAATGAATTAATTTCATAATTTACACATTGCTACTCTTACAACTGAATATTAAGACCAACTTGCCACTTATAACTAATTCGTCTCTGATAATTGACTTATAAAACAATTTTTTTTAACCAAAAAAATATTTTTTTAATAATAATAACAATGAATTAATCTAATAATTTACACATTACAACTCTTATAGCTTAATTATAAGACCAAATCACCTCTTGTAATTGACTTATAAACCATTTTGCCTCTTATTGAAGTATAAGACCAAAGCCCATAATTCTTTTGTCTGCGCCTCCAGTTGACTATCCAAATTAGATGCTTTTGAATCATTTTCTCCTGCATTGTTAGTATTATTTCTAGATGTTTTACTGGTCGGTTCACCTTCAGCCTTAACCGCATGTGATTTCTCATTTCCGTTAGCAGCTCTTTTGCGTTTAGCACCACCCTGGACGTCAAATCCTCTACGGGCTCTTTATCTTCCTTTACCTCAGTCTTTTTGCCTAAACAATCAAGCCTAAAAAACGGATGAAATTATATCAAAAAGAGACTTCACATGATTAGTGAAAGAAGCCTCGTACTACCTTTGTGGAAGGAACCTTCTTGACAAGTGAAGAAACAGCTGCCTGGTCAGAAGCTGAAAGGCTGTCCCACCCAGGCAAGGTTTCTACTCGAGTTGTTGGAGGAGTCCAGAAAATAATTAGCATGATTCCTTTCGATGTTGGTGCTGACTTGTTGGTGGGAGAAGTGTGTCCGGAGATCAAGGAAGATGGCCACCGGATCTGATGTTTTGGTCGGTTACCGGTCTTGCCGGAGAAGGAGAGTAAACGGAAATAGAACATGGCGTAGAAGAAGATGAAAATAGAGACGAAGGTAGGAACAAAGTTAAAAGGACGGTGGCCGAATCTGAATCTCGTCGGGGTACCACGAGCGCCGGATCTGAATTTGGCTTTGAACAAAGGGAGACATGGTCGGAGATGGTGGCTAAGCGACGAGCAGGTACGAGGACGCGAGATCTGGATCTAGGGTTTAAAGAGAGAGGAAAGAGATTTTGTGTGTGTGTTTAGAGGGAGAAAGAAAGAGGAATAAAATGACGTGAGGGAAGGAGGAGAGGGGGAGCCTAGGGGTGTCTGGGTAATTACAATTTCGGGTGGACTCTTTATTTGAAATTTACAAAAGGTCTCTCCTTAAAATGGAATAAAATATGAACAAAAGGGCACTCGGTGAATTTTTCCTTAAAATTTAGGGGTAAATTAGTCATTTTGTTTGTATAAAGTTGACAGAAGAGGGGAAGTTAGACGAAACCAAATGATAGTATGGGAAAAATGATACTCCCTCCTTCCCATAATGGTTGTCCAAAAAATTTCAAATTTGCTCTTGAGCAAATTCGAAAACTTTTTGGACATAAACTTGTGAAGATGTGTGACTCTCAGTTTTTTTTAAAGATCGTGAACCGGACGTGCTCTTCATTTTGCAAATTGATCGAATGCATTACACATGTCTTCAAATATGGAGAATTTAATAGCTTGTTGATGATGGAAAAACAAATGATTTTTTTTGTAAAGTTAGATTGCAGAAGGAAATATGTCCAAATTTGAGTTAGAGGTTGATCTGATTGACTTGTTTCCTACTGCAGCTTCTTGTTCTCCGCTGCTCTACTGTATGAGGTCAACACGCTCTCTGGAATTGCGCTTTCGAAAAGTGAGTCTAAAACTAGAAGGTACTGAAGGAAGTTGTCCGTCTCCCGAGTCGTCGATTACTGTGTTTTTTATCCACTAGTTTTGCTCTTATATTTGTACGTAAGACCAAAAGAAAGGTGTATCAGACAAGAAGGATGAAAACTATTGAAAATAGTCAGCACAATTTAGATTAGATTTATCTCTTCATTCTGATGCATTATTTGGGGTTGTTATTATGACTACCGGAAGCATGTTTGAGTATTTAGCGCCCACTTCATTTTGCAAGTACTTACTTCTTTCCACCAGAATGAATGTCTAAATTTTTTTTTCAAATTTTCTTTTAACCAAAAGCAAAACTTGATTTTTTTTCGATATTTATTTTGGTTCGGAGTGAGTACTAATTTGTAGGCTTTGAGATAATATACTCCATCCAAAAAAAAAAAAATAAAAAAAATTCCCATTTGACTAGTAAGTACTCCCTCCCTACGTCCCAAAATGTTTGTTCTATTTGACTTTTTTGTTGAACTTTGACTACAAATTTGTCTCAAAATGTTTGTCCCATTTGACTTTTTTGTTGAACTTTGACTACAAATTTATGAGAGATTAATCATGTTTATGAAATTCTAAAAGTTGTTGTTGATAATATTATTAATGGTGAATCAATAGGAATTTTTAGAATTTCATGAACATAATTAAATTGTCATATATTTATGGTCAAAGTTTAACAAAAAAGTTAAATGAGACAAACATTTTGGGGCGGAGGAAGTATTTTAAAAGTCGGTTATTTGTTTATACTTTGTTGAAATCACACCATAATTATTGTTATTTTATTGAAATGAGATGACTTTTTATGGATAAATTAAGGTTCGTCCGCTCGTTTTGTGTGGGTTTCTTTTTATCAATTCAATTCATTCATTAATCTCAAACAAATTTTACTCGAAGCATTGGTTCTTTATTCAGCCTACTAGAGGTTGAGTTCTTTGTTAAACACAGTTGAATGAAGTACAAGGTTTTGTTTGGGGTACAAGGGTAATTCTGAAATTTTATAAAGTTATAAATCAGTTGATGGATCATAAGGTTAATTTATTTTCATTTAATTTACATTAAAACAACGAAATATAATTTGTTTAAAAACATCCTATGTTAAATGACACGTGATCATTTAACAAAATTGGTTAAAACCCCTAAAATGCTAACAGAATATGAACTTTGAGGCCTCTATTGTAATTAGTTCCCACCTTAGGAATACCCCTTAAATTTTGGGGCCCAAAATGCAATTTCCCCTTAATAAATTACACAAATTATCATTTTGTTTAATGGAGCAGCTACCAAATCGTCCCCCACCCTAATAAAAACGACCACCTGAGACACATATTTTCAAAAGCGACCATCAGGTCCTCTATTTAAAAATGAACACGCGCATCATTAAGGGGCCAGCTATCTATCATACCCTTTCTCATTTCTCTTTTTTTTTCTCAAAACATTAAAATAAAATATCTTAAGATTCAGAAGTAAAAAAAAAATAAAATAATAATCTGAAATCACCGTTGTATTCGTATCGTTAAAACAAATCAAACTAGTAGTATCTATATATAATCTGAATCAAATTGAGAAGTTCACTATTGTTACAAGTTCATAGTTGTTTTCGGGAAGTTTATAGTTGTTTTTCACAATTGTTCCAAGAACAAATAAATGAAGTTCACAATTATTTTAGTTATGTTCACAATTTCTGCACAAAAATGTCTTATACTTAACTTAATTTACAACTGCTTTAGTGAATTTCACAGTTGTTTTTTTGTCTTTTATGGCATCTATTTTTGCTATTTTTTGAGATTATCAGATATAATTTGTTAATTCACATTTGTTTTTATTAAGTTTATAGTTGTTTTTAGTTAAGTTCACAATTATTTTTAATCTTTTATGATCTATATTTTTGCTATTTAATGAGATTATTTGGCATATTAGTTAAGTTCACAATTGTTTTTAGTCTTTTATGGCCTCTAGTTTTGCTATGTATGAGGTGTGGGTGAGGTCAGCGACACCATTAGCTTCCTTTGTGGCAGGCGAGCGAATTTCCTTTTTCTCCTTTCGAAAAGGTCTTGGCTCATGTAGTAGTTCCCACCAGGTCCGACCGGGCCATGTCAAAAGGCGAGCAAAGGCTTCAATGGGAGCAAAGGGTTGTCCAAGTGGAAGAATGAGGGTGGTCCAGGTAAAAGCTTTGATCCATGGGATAGCTAAAGGCCAGCCAAACCAAAGTCAAGACGTCCTTTCCATTCTCCTTTCCTTGATGATCGAAGAAGGACAAGGCTTAATATGAACTTGGAGCTGCAAAATCCCAAACAAAAGTAGTTCTCCACTCATCCTTTTTTCCACTTCTTCATGACCTTCAAAATCTCCTTCTCCTGCCACTGACTTGAGCTCTCCTCCTGGTCATAGTCGCTCGGGTCCAACTTCTAGTATTAATATGAAAGAAAAGTTTCTTATATATATATATCTTACAGGACTAAACCAAGACTGATACTTATAGGACTGCCAGCCATCCACACCGAGCCGTATCGATATACGCCAAGGAAAATAAGTAAGGGCACAAAGTCAATCTTCGGTCAGAATAGTCTCTCACATCACTGAACTACTATAAACTTCAAGCGATAAAATCAAAGGAGATGAAAGACGCTCGACCACCCTCTGATCCTAACCCTCGGAGACTCAGGCGAGTGAGTGTAAGGTAGCAAGGAAAGGCTAGGGAAGGCGAATCAAGAAGGGGAAAGCTACAATTTCCAACTCAAATGGTAATAGAGAAGGATCGCGCCAGTACCCTTATCAAAGAAATGGAAGGCCGGCCCTTGAGGTCTGGAAGGAGAGTCAAGTCCAAGAATGCCCCTTGTACTCAAAGTCGAAATCGAGTTCTAAGTCTCGGATTCCTCGGCTCCTAGAAAGCTAAGGCCGTCAAAACTAGAACTGGAATACTCCACCACTTCAAAGCTTGGGATGGCAACGGCCGCGACCGCTGTCTCGTGGTCTGATCGCTTCAATTATCACCTCTTCCCTACTTCGCGGTTGGACGAAGGATCTCAGAGAAAATCCACTTCTTTTGACACAAGCCCGGGATGGGCCTAGAGCTCGAGTGAATGGTTATCTCACGAAGGACCCATCAGTCCTAGGTTCTACTTAATACTCAAACAAGGGAAGCTCTTCAATGAGAATTTCTCTGTATGAAAAAGAAGTGGGGACCTTTCTCTTTGGCTATGAGTAAGAACCAGAGTGGGATTTCATGAATGGATTAGCGTGGGCTTGGGATCCGCGCCTGTTCTCGCCTTAAAGAAAGTCTAATTCACGAGATGATCGGAAGCAAAAATGATAGAATTTCGGTTCAATTATAGCAGTTCAAGCCTTTCCTACCTTTCACTCGCTCACCGCCTCCCCTCGCCTAAGTCCTTTGAAGGAGGAAAGATGAACCCGGGTCCTTTCATACGATTAGTCCTTTGAGTGGAATCTGCAGTCTTGGACTTAGTCCGAGACTATGGGACTGAGTATAAGCTATTGTATTCCTTCTTTCATTCTCGTCTTTCTCTTCTCATTCCATGCCCCGAAAGTCTTCGAAGTCTTTCGTGTAAGCGCCATTTTGCGCCCAATCCGACTATCCGGTCCGTAGGCCGTCTCCTATGTCTATTCCGTCTGTGACCTTGGAAGCTTTCCTATCTTTCCAGTCTGCTAGCATTATAAGAAAGCTCTTTGTTAGCAGTCCCTACCTTCCTTAGCTTTCGATTATCTCTTCAATCTTTCTCTTTTTCGGGAAAAGTAAATAATGGGCTCTTAAGTGGGCAATCTCCTAGGGGTAGCCTTAGATCTAAAGATCTCATTTCGTTGAGAATGCTAGACAGAATCAAAAGGAAGGAAAGACCTCTTGCCAGCCTCTCTTACTAACTCCGCTTCGATAGTTATGGGTCAATAGTAGGGCCTCTATTTTCTTGAATGCCCTCTTGTCGCAAGAAGAGGATCAGCTTCTTTTGAAGGGGATATGCCTTCAATGAACTAAGTTCAATAAAAGGCACTCTTCCGTTAGGTCACTTCTTCCTCACCCTTGGAACCGACCGAGGTCCTATCCTTCCCTGTAATGAGACGAAGGAAGCGAAGCGGGCTGCTTGTCTTGCCTCGAGCCCATAGAGAGAGGTACTGCTCTGGACTAGGATGGTGCTGCTCTGCTTAAAACTAGACTAGGAAATGGGCCTCCCCCTCTACTCTAGGGTGCTTACACATTCTCTGAAAAAGGAGAATCCTTTTTTCTTATGCTTTACGGGTACGGGATGGGATCTTTGTTTCTGGGCTCTCAGAGTGGTGTACTCGCTACTGACTTGGGACTGCTTCCCTCAGATCAGACTGGACTTAAGTTACCTACTTACTCAAGCTGTGAATCCGGAAAGAAGCAACTTTCTATTTATAGAAGGTAGATTAGTTCTTTCATATCCGATCATCAACTGCATAACTAGAAAAAGGGGATTGCAAATCAAATGGAAAAGCACCGACTACTTTAAAATGAAAAGACACCTACGCCTTCAAAGACAGCCTATTTGAAGAGAGTTGTTACAGGTATAGTATCTACTTACTCATTCCTGAAATCAAGGAAGATCACGAGCGCCTATTGGCTTTCTTGCATATTCGACTCTCTAATGCATATTTGACTTCGCTACCTTACTCTAGTTTGATAAAGTGGAATGAAAGTCGATATTGTACTTTACTTGAACGAGATCCTACATCGATAGTTATTCCTTCCTATAGAAGAGAGCTTGAAAGTCTTTTTGACTTTCATAATCCAACTGGTCTAACTAGAACACTTTACTTCGAGTTGCTCTGTCCCTCTCCCTCTGACGTGAACTCTTCTAGCCCTTGTCTTGTCCGTGAGGAGACTCTCTGACGTGAGGCGGGAAGAGGTTGCAATTGAAGGACGAAGTAGTGAGGCCTGCCCCTTACATTAATACCAGACGTGAATCAGCCCATGATTGCTATCTAAGAAAAGTAGGCGTGGGTGAGGTCAGCGACACCATTAGCTTCCTTTGTGGCAGGCGAGCGAATTTCCTTTTTCTCCTTTCGAAAAGGTGTTGGCTCATGTAGTAGTTCCCACCAGGTCCGACCGGGCCATGTCAAAAGGCGAGCAAAGGCTTCAATGGGAGCAAAGGGCTGTCCAAGTGGAAGAATGAGGGTGGTCCAGGTAAAAGCTTTGATCCATGGGATAGCTAAAGGCCAGCCAAACCAAAGTCAAAGACGTACTCATCTCCTTTCCTTGATGAGCGAAGAAGGACAAGGCTTAATATGAACTTGGAGCTGCAAAATCCCAAACAAAAGTAGTTCTCCACTCATCCTTTTTTCCACTTCTTCATGACCTTCAAAATCTCCTTCTCCTGCCACTGACTTGAGCTCTCCTCCTGGTCATAGTCGCTCGGGTCCAACTTCTAGTATTAATATGAAAGAAAAGTTTCTTATATATATATATCTTACAGGACTAAACCAAGATCGATACTTATGTGGATCGCCGGCCATCCACACCGAGCCGTATTCCGATATACGCCAAGGAAAATAAGTAAGGGCACAAAGTCAATCTTCGTCGAATAGTCTCTCACATCCCCGAACTACTATAAACTTCAAGCGATAAAATAAAAGGAGATGAAAGACGCCGACCACCCCTTGATCCTAACCCTCGGAGACTCGGGCGAGTGAGTGTAAGGTAGCAAGGAAAGGCTAGGAAGGCGAATCAAGAAGGGGAAAGCTACAATTTCCAACTCAAATGGTAATAGAGAAGGATCGCGCCAGTACCCTTATCAAAGAAATGGAAGGCCGGCCCTTGAGGTCTGGAAGGAGAGTCAAGTCCAAGAATGCCCCTTGTACTCAAAGTCGAAATCAGAGTTCTAAGTCTCGGATTCCTCGGCTCCTAGAAAGCTAAGGCCGTCAAAACTAGAAGCTGGAATACTCCACCACTTCAAAGCTTGGGATGGCAACGGCCGCGACCGCTGTCTCGTGGTCTGATCGCTTCAATTATCACCTCTTCCCTACTTCGCGGTTGGACGAAGGATCTCAGAGAAAATCCACTTCTTTTGACACAAGCCCGGGATGGGCCTAGAGCTCGAGTGAATGGTTATCTCACGAAGGACCCATCAGTCCTAGGTTCTACTTAATACTCAAACAAGGGAAGCTCTTCAATGAGAATTTCTCTCGTATGAAAAAGAAGTGGGGACCTTTCTCTTTGGCTATGAGTAAGAACCAGAGTGGGATTTCATGAATGGATTAGCGTGGGCTTGGGATCCGTCGCCCTGTTCTCGCCTTAAAGAAAGTCTAATTCACAGATGATCGGAAGCAAAAATGCTAGCATTTCAGTTCAATTATAGCAGTTCAAGCCTTTCCTACCTTTCACTCGCTCACCGCCTCCCCTCGCCTAAGTCCTTTGAAGGAGGAAAGATGAACCCGGGTCCTTTCATACGATTAGTCCTTTGAGTGGAATCTGCAAAGGCTGGACTTGAGTACGAGACTATGGGACTGAGTATAAGCTATTGTATTCCTTCTTTCATTCTGTCTTTCTCTTCTCATTCCATGCCCTGAAAGTCTTCGAAGTCTTTCGTGTAAGCGCCATTTTGCGCCCAATCCGACTATCCAGTCCGTAGGCCGTCTCCTATGTCTATTCCGTCTGTGACCTTGGAAGCTTTCCTATCTTTCCAGTCTGCTAGCATTATAAGAAAGCTCTTTGTTAGCAGTCCCTACCTTCCTTAGCTTTCGATTATCTCTTCAATCTTTCTCTTTTTCGGGAAAAGTAAATAATGGGCTCTTAAGTGGGCAATCTCCTAGGGGTAGCCTTAGATCTAAAGATCTCATTTCGTTGAGAATGCTAGACAGAATCAAAAGGAAGGAAAGACCTCTTGCCAGCCTCTCTTACTAACTCCGCTTCGATAGTTATGGGTCAATAGTAGGGCCTCTATTTTCTTGAATGCCCTCTTGTCGCAAGAAGAGGATCAGCTTCTTTTGAAGGGGATATGCCTTCAATGAACTAAGTTCAATAAAAGGCACTCTTCCGTTAGGTCACTTCTTCCTCACCCTTGGAACCGACCGAGGTCCTATCCTTCCCTGTAATGAGACGAAGGAAGCGAAGCGGGCTTGTCTTGCCTCGAGCCCATAGAGAGAGGTACTGCTCTGGACTAGGATGGTGCTGCTCTGCTTAAAACTAGACTAGGAAATGGGCCTCCCCCTCTACTCTAGGGTGCTTACACATTCTCTGAAAAAGGAGAATCCTTTTTTCTTATGCTTTACGGGTACGGGATGGGATCTTTGTTTCTGGGCTCTCAGAGTGGTGTACTCGCTACTGACTTGGGACTGCTTCCCTCAGATCAGACTGGACTTAAGTTACCTACTTACTCAAGCTGTGAATCCGGAAAGAAGCAACTTTCTATTTATAGAAGGTAGATTAGTTCTTTCATATCCGATCATCAACTGCATAACTAGAAAAAGGGGATTGCAAATCAAATGGAAAAGCACCGACTACTTTAAAATGAAAAGACACCTACGCCTTCAAAGACAGCCTATTTGAAGAGAGTTGTTACAGGTATAGTATCTACTTACTCATTCCTGAAATCAAGGAAGATCACGAGCGCCTATTGGCTTTCTTGCATATTCGACTCTCTAATGCATATTTGACTTCGCTACCTTACTCTAGTTTGATAAAGTGGAATGAAAGTCGATATTGTACTTTACTTGAACGAGATCCTACATCGATAGTTATTCCTTCCTATAGAAGAGAGCTTGAAAGTCTTTTTGACTTTCATAATCCAACTGGTCTAACTAGAACACTTTACTTCGAGTTGCTCTGTCCCTCTCCCTCTGACGTGAACTCTTCTAGCCCTTGTCTTGTCCGTGAGGAGACTCTCTGACGTGAGGCGGGAAGAGGTTGCAATTGAAGGACGAAGTAGTGAGGCCTGCCCCTTACATTAATACCAGACGTGAATCAGCCCATGATTGCTATCTAAGAAAAGTAGGCGTGGGTGAGGTCAGCGACACCATTAGCTTCCTTTGTGGCAGGCAAGCGAATTTCCTTTTTCTCCTTTCGAAAAGGTGTTGGCTCATGTAGTAGTTCCCACCAGGTCCGACCGGGCCATGTCAAAAGGCGAGCAAAGGCTTCAATGGGAGCAAAGGGCTGTCCAAGTGGAAGAATGAGGGTGGTCCAGGTAAAAGCTTTGATCCATGGGATAGCTAAAGGCCAGCCAAACCAAAGTCAAAGACGTACTCATCTCCTTTCCTTGATGAGCGAAGAAGGACAAGGCTTAATATGAACTTGGAGCTGCAAAATCCCAAACAAAAGTAGTTCTCCACTCATCCTTTTTTCCACTTCTTCATGACCTTCAAAATCTCCTTCTCCTGCCACTGACTTGAGCTCTCCTCCTGGTCATAGTCGCTCGGGTCCAACTTCTAGTATTAATATGAAAGAAAAGTTTCTTATATATATATATCTTACAGGACTAAACCAAGACTGATACTTATAGGACTGCCAGCCATCCACACCGAGCCGTATCTGATATACGCCAAGGAAAATAAGTAAGGGCACAAAGTCAATCTTCAGTCAGAATAGTCTCTCACATCCCTGAACTACTATAAACTTCAAGCGATAAA
Organism: Adenophora triphylla var. japonica; assembly: GCA_022495995.1. Taxonomy (NCBI): domain Eukaryota; kingdom Viridiplantae; phylum Streptophyta; class Magnoliopsida; order Asterales; family Campanulaceae; genus Adenophora; species Adenophora triphylla. The sequence goes on along the minus strand of JAFEMH010002310.1, from coordinate 185,464 downwards.
ATAAAAGGAGATGAAAGACGCTCGACCACCCCTTGATCCTAACCCTCGGAGACTCAGGCGAGTGAGTGTAAGGTAGCAAGGAAAGGCTAGGGAAGGCGAATCAAGAAGGGGAAAGCTACAATTTCCAACTCAAATGGTAATAGAGAAGGATCGCGCCAGTACCCTTATCAAAGAAATGGAAGGCCGGCCCTTGAGGTCTGGAAGGAGAGTCAAGTCCAAGAATGCCCCTTGTACTCAAAGTCGAAATCAGAGTTCTAAGTCTCAGATTCCTCAGCTCCTAGAAAGCTAAGGCCGTCAAAACTAGAACTGGAATACTCCACCACTTCAAAGCTTGGGATGACAACGGCCGCGACCGCTGTCTCGTGGTCTGATCGCTTCAATTATCACCTCTTCCCTACTTCGCGGTTGGACGAAGGATCTCAGAGAAAATCCACTTCTTTTGACACAAGCCCGGGATGGGCCTAGAGCTCGAGTGAATGGTTATCTCACGAAGGACCCATCAGTCCTAGGTTCTACTTAATACTCAAACAAGGGAAGCTCTTCAATGAGAATTTCTCTGTATGAAAAAGAAGTGGGGACCTTTCTCTTTGGCTATGAGTAAGAACCAGAGTGGGATTTCATGAATGGATTAGCGTGGGCTTGGGATCCGTCAGCCCTGTTCTCGCCTTAAAGAAAGTCTAATTCACAGATGATCGGAAGCAAAAATGATAGAATTTCAGTTCAATTATAGCAGTTCAAGCCTTTCCTACCTTTCACTCGCTCACTGCCTCCCCCTCGCCTAAGTCCTTTGAAGGAGGAAAGATGAACCCGGGTCCTTCAAGTTCACAACTGTTTTTTGTTAAATTACAATTGTTTTTTGTTGCTATTTGATGTGATTATTTGATATAGTTGTTAAGTTTACAATTGCTTTCAATTAAATTCACAGTTGTATTTAGTCTTTTATGGCCTCTAGTTTTGCTATTTTATGAAATTATTTGACATAATTATTGAGTTCATAGTTATTTTAAGTCACTATAGCATCTATTTTTGCTATTTTATGAGTTAATTTGACATATTTTATGTAGAATTTTAGTGAGTTTAAAAATAAAAACAAAGACTACATGGTCTTATTACACATATGCTTTCAACATAGGTGATTGTGATGGGAGCAAAGAAACAAAGCTTTTGTTAGACCATGAACTTGAACTTGAAAAAATACCTTCTGATATTAGTAAATAACGATTTATAAGAAACCTTTGTTGATCATTAGGAAGGTGTAAATGGTTAATGTATGACCCACTAATATTACGATTATTCTCTTTCACCCATCACAATCATCATCATCCTCCTCCTCCTCCTTTTACATGATGTTGTTGCAGATTTATTATTTGATCTTCCTTTGTATTTTCGCCACTATCAAACAAACTATAACACCAAGTTTGGTATTGCAAATATGCAGTACCAATTGCCTCTCTAGAATAGAATAGTGGCTACAATGAAATTAAGAAAATCACAAACAATCTGTGGGTTCTTGATTTGTTGATATGGACCATCTAAGTTGGGTCTGAGGTTGGGAAGTAAGGGAGGTGGGAAGAGGAAGAAGGGGAGTGGTAGCCGAAGTAAGGGAAGGGAGGGGGTCGCCGGAGATGGGAAAGGGAGGGGTCGCCGGAGGAGGGGGGGGGGAAGGGTGGTCGAACATGGGGAAGGGGTGGTCGGAGATGGTGAGGGATGGGAGAGGAGACGGGGAGATAGATATCATGCATGTGTCTGTGTGAGATTTGTTTGAGTGCTATTAAACTAGCGAGGGAATATGTGGAATTTTGGTTCTGATAATGGACTAAATGGTTAAATTCCAAAATTCTTATTCTAATTGATCGATTGTCTTAGGGTGAATGACACAACGTTAATTTTCCCTTTGTTTATTCCCCTTGAAAATACAATTACATCTACCCAAAAAATACCCACTTTATAATATTCGTATAATTAATGGGCTTATTGTCGTACCACAACAATTATCTTACTCACAATTTCTATCTTATAATTTTCCACATTTTTCGTACTCACAACACATATTTCTTACCACAATATCTTTGTATCTTACTCCTCGTTATATTGTATGTTTTCTCTCCATCCTCGGGAGCCTTTGTCTTCTCTACTTAGTCAAGAGTCTTTGCTTTCTCTCCATTGTGTTGAGAGCCTTGGTGTAATGGTTCTATATTTCTTATAGCATTGATTGGGATGCTTGGTTGGTCATTTATTGTTAACCCAAATGCATTACCTTTTTGTTGTGTTCTTAAAGCATATTTTTTTCCGTTTGGGGATTTTTTGAAGGACAATATTGGGCCGTGTCTAAGTTATGCTTGGAGAAGCATTTGGGCGTCACAGAGCATTGTTCTTAAAAGGCGTTCAATGGAGATTTGGTTTCAGGTTGGGCAAAACTTTATGCGATGCGATGTGTTAGACTATTTTATCATAACGGGTAGTTTGTCGAGAATTGTTAGTATTTAAAGAAGAATAATACTAGGGGCACGAGATAATTACAAAAACTTGCTTACAAAATCCTAGGTATAATGATTTTATTGGTGTTTTTAATTAGAGTGTAGCGGGTCCACTATCGATTCAACCAATAAAATATGGCCAACTCATTTTGTTAGCAAGATTTTGTGACTTTATTTTGTTCCCCTATCATTGCTCTTTAAAGAATTCTAATATTTGTGATGAGCCTCCGACCATTGTATAGTGTCATATTCTTGAAAGAAATAATTATCAAACCATGCAATGTACTGTACCCTTTATTTCACAAAAAATAATGTACTATATAGTGACATTTTAATGCAATATACTTTTTGATTTTATTTCAAATAATGCAAGATGGTTGGATGACGTTAAATTTGATTAACAAACCTTTTAAAAATGTAACCTAATTACCAACTTAACAACCCCCTTCTCTCTAATTGAATATGCTCACACCACCCACCATTGTTGACCCCCTCCTCCTCCTCCTCACCCTCACCCTCACCCTCACCCTCACCATACCTCCCCAATTTCCACCCACAATCTAACTCCCTAACATCTTTTTTTCTCACCTATACCTCAACCCCATCATCTGACAGCCATCCTTAAAGATTCCGAAATACACCCATTTTGAATATAGCAATTTATCATGGCATTCCACGACACTGTTGTGAATTTGGTGCTCCCCCGTTGCAATCTAGACAAAGAATCGATAAACCCACACACACAAGAAAGAAATAACCACACACACAAGAACACAAGAGTTGTTTACCCGGTTCATTCAACACATGAACTACGTCCAGGGGCAATTGCCAAGCCAATATGTTATTAGACTCCTTCTAATATGTTGCTACACAACTACAATATGTTCTAGGCCGAAATTATGCTTATATAGTTATACAAGGAAGCCCTAACTCAGTTTAAGAAGAGATCTAATCAAAATAGGAAACGAAATAAAACAGCTGCTGAAGAATCGGGCATAGCGCGGCCGCCCTCAAGGCCAGCGCGGCCGCCCTCGTCGACAGAGAATTTTACCCCCTCGTACGTAGCTCCAGCGCGGTCGCCCTCCACCAAGCGCGGCCGCCCTTGTCAACAGAAGTACCTCCGAGATTTTCCTCCTTGATCTTCACCAAAACTCTTCCGACTTAGGCCCCTTTTCTTCCTTGTAGTTTAGGACTCCAATCCCAACAATCTCCCACCGGAGACTAAACTAACAAACATAAAATCACCCATCAACTCCCACCACGGAGTAAAGACCTTCGAACACATTTCCCCCTCCATATTGGCTTGACACTACCTCTCCTCTCCTCAAGTAATAAGGCGAGTTGAAACCAAGCGACGTTTCAACCTCTCCGTGTTAGATGATTCTTGCCTCCCCAAATCAGCTTCTACCTTGATTTCTCCCCGCAAGTCTAACTTCGCCTTCTCCCTCCAGACCCACCTTCCTCGCAATGCTTCCCCTTGAAACATGGACACACCTTGTTTCTTGCATCGTCTGCTTTCGGTCTGATTCCGCTCTCTGTTAGGGCACTTAGACTTCCACACCACGTTGATCAACTTTGAGTCCCCCCCAACATACCGTTTCTTGATGTCTCCCATTTTCACACCAACAGGCCGGTTCTTTAGCCTCTTGCTCCCACCGGAACGAACATCGACATTGTAGGTAGAGTACAACATCTTCCCCTTAATCCCACGAGCCAACACCTTAGCCCCTTTCGTGACTTCCCAAGACCCACCAATGAAAGAAACACCATACCCTTCACTGTCAAGTTGTCCCACAGAAATCACCCTTCTCCTCAAATTCGGAACATGCATCACGTTGTGTAGTTGTAAAACAGCCCCGTTAGGTGTCTTCATCAGCACATCCCCCTTACCTTTGACCTTCAATGGTTGACCGTCACCAAGATAGACAACCCCAAAGTCTCCAGTTTTATACCGCTTCATTGATTCTGCATCCCAACTAGCATGACAAGAAGCTCCCGAATCCAACACCCAATCTTCACCCGACTGCTCCTCTCCTAGGATTAATACATCTCCACCATCATCCACCACGTGTGCACCACCATCTTTTCCCGGACAGTTATAACTGATATGCCCCAATTCACCACAATTGTAGCACTTGACCTTTTTCCCCTTTTTCGGTCTTCCCCTATTTCTCTCCACCCTAAGTGCAGCCCCATCTACGGAAGATTCTCCCCTTTTCTCTTTCCTTCGCAACTCCTCTTGAAGGATGAGATCTCTAACCTCCGTATACACCAATGCCGTTTTCGACGTACTAATCGTTGTGATAAGAACCTCCCAACTATCGTGCAATGATTTTAGTAGAAAACACGCTAGTACTTCATCGGAGAAAGTAATATCAACACTTTTCAATTGATCCACCATACCTTTGAAATTGCCGATATGACTTGCCGCTGTCTGCCCCTCTGACATCTTCGCATTCGCAAACCTCTTTATCAAATGCACCTTATTGATATTCGATGGCTTCTCATACATGTCTGACAGCGTTTGTAGCAACTCCACCGTTGTCTTGGCCTCCATAGCGTTCCGTGCAACGTCGTCGGTTAGGGCACTCCTTACCGCTCCTAACGCCTTCCGGTCCAACGTCTCCCAATCCCCTTGTGACATGCCTTCGGGCTTCTCCTTCAAGGGTCCATGAAGATTCTAACAATAAAGGTAGTATTCAATCCTTGTCCTCCAAAACGTGAAATTCACACCGTTGAATTTCTCGATTGAGTTCTTCATCTGACTGCTTCACCAAAATCCCCAAGAACGCGATTCAAAAAAATCAACTAATGAAACTTTGAATCCTCCGAACCAATGCTCTGATACCAGTTGTTGTGAATTTGGTGCTCCCCCGTTGCAATCTAGACAAAGAATCGATAAACCCACACGCACAAGAAAGAAATAACCACACACACAAGAACACAAGAGTTGTTTACCCGGTTCATTCAACACATGAACTACGTCCGGGGGCAATTGCCAAGCCAATATGTTATTAGACTCCTTCTAATATGTTGCTACACAACTACAATATGTTCTAGGCCGAAATTATGCTTATATAGTTATACAAGGAAGCCCTAACTCAGTTTAAGAAGAGATCTAATCAAAATAGGAAACGAAATAAAACAGCTGCTGAAGAATCGGGCATAACGCGGCCGCCCTCAAGGCCAGTGCGGCCGCCCTCGTCGACAGAGAATTTTACCCCCTCGTACGTAGCTCCAGCGCGATCGCCCTCCACCAAGCGCGGCCGCCCTTGTCAACAGAAGTACCTCCGAGATTTTCCTCCTCGATCTTCACCAAAACTCTTCCGACTTAGGCCCCTTTTCTTCCTTGTAGTTTAGGACTCCAATCCCAACAGACACAACATCTCTCACAAACATTAAATCAAACACCTTACATGCAGATACAATATAAAAGAGCTTCGCATAGAAAGAGACGAGTGAATTGGAAATTGCGAGCTCCAAATTAGAACCCACTTTGAGAACATGGCAGTGGAGCGGGAGACCGAAGAATTGGTGGGCCAGACAAGTGGAAGAGGCTTTGATTACTGAAGGTAGAATGGAGATTTTCTGAAAATGGAGGTGTAATTGGTCTTTGTAGAGTTGAAGAGCTTGGTAGTCATGTCCTTGCAACACCAATTGTTTGACTTTTTCTTTGATTTTCGACAGATATATCGACGGAGAATCGAAAACTGAGCTGAATCGTTTGAATATTTCTACGGCGGGAAGGATATGTGTCAATTTTAAAACCCCTTCGAATCTATCGAAGGTGTGTGGGAGTGGTTGGGATGGTGGTGGCCGAATTCGAGAGATACGGTGGCAGTCGTTGGGTTGGATAGAGGGATGGTGGGGTAGTTAACAACTGTTGGTGTATTTAACATGAGTTAGTTTTTTAACGAATGTTGACATTTTGGTTAAGTGTTTAACGTCGTTAGGTTGATTTAACGTATATTGCATTAAATGTAAAAAATGGAGATAGTACATATCATTAAGATGTCACTAACTAGTACATTGCATTAATTGTAAAAATTGAGAAAGTACGTTGCATGAAAGTTTCGTGTAGCTAGGAAACTTGGATCACGCAATAGGCAAAGGATGTGAGTACAGATGTGTCTCACAACTGTCCACACATCCACAGATAATGCAGCGGAATAAAGTAATTAAAAACAAATTAAATGCAATAACTCAAGAGTTATATACGCTTACTGATCTGTGTGATCAGCAAACTAGGCTTACGCCCAAAAACCTTTTCACTATAAAAACTTATGTTTCTTACAAAAACAAATAAGTGAAAAACTAAAATATGAAAATACTAAACAAGTTCTAATCACCTTCTATGATATGAACAACTCCCCTTTCCCAAGTAGGACTTATTCAATCAGAAGTAAAACAAGAGAACTTTATGAAAACCTAGATGTGAGTTACGGATGTAAGCTCACAACCTAAAAACAACAATGTCGAATGACTATGAAGAATGTGATTTTCTCTCGTAAATTGTGTAACTTCTCTTTGTGCTGAATGCCTTGTATTTATAGAGCACCTTGGAGAAGATCTTCATGCAATCGACTTCTTCCTTTGTGAGATTCCTTTTTCTATATGAAAACATATAACACACTCACAAGGAAATCAAATATTAGTAAGTTAGTCCTAATATAAAACTATGTACATAAATAAAAGATATTTACATAATTACAATCTCTTAATAAAATTAAGATACTTATAAATCTCCATGAAAGTCTCAAAATCTTCTTACCATAATAGAAGACAAATTAAATAAGGAAACATAAATATGTTCCCATAAACTTCACGTTTTCAATCTCCCTATTTTGGACTTTCCGGTCAAAACCAAAGATTTATAACAATCAAAATATTAGGCGACTGCAGAATGTAGAAAGAACATGACTTCCCCTGAATGGATGTGTGTCCAGATGTGTATACACATCCACACATAAAAACTGCAAAACAGAATTAGAACAGAATACTAGCAGTTCATTAAGCAAAACCAAAAAAAACATTCAGCCATGTCCTACTTAAAGCTATTACAAACCATTGTTTTAAAAACTAACAAACTAAAGCAAAAAATTAAAATTGTCTTTAAAAACCATCAATTCAAAAACTTTTCTCCCCCTAAGTTAAAGTTCCCAGCCTCTCCAATTAGAAGGCATACGCAGTTGTTCCAAATTTTATCTCCTCCAAAAGCAAGCAGCTAAAGACCAAAGCACCAAGACCATCTCCCCTTTTTGAGCAGAAAGTGAAGCATGCCATTTGAGAAGATTAGCCTTAAGAGCTTTAAGATTGTTGGCATGGGCAGTGGAGGCTTGAGCTTGAGCTTCAGCACTAGCAATCTCAGCATCTAAATCTTTCATCTGGACATCAAATGGGGTTACAGCTGTGGGTTCAGATGTATCCACATCTGGCATAGCAATTTCAGGAGATGTACCCACAGGAAGATCAACATGCCTTTGCTTAGGGTCTAACAGAGTTTTGGTCTCCTTAAACAGAGCAAAGTTATCAACTGTTTCTTCTCCTCTTTCAGTCTTCACTCCATTAGCAATGATGATTTGGGAGATTAAAGAAGGGTAAGGCAAAGACCATTTCTTTGAGGGAGACTCTCCATAATCACAAATTTTTCTAAAAATGAAATCCCCAAAATTAATGTGCTTCTTAAGTCCCAATCTATACAGAAGCAAGGCTTGCATTCTAGTAACAGAAGTTTTGTTATTGGAGGGACATAAATTGGCAGCAAGGATGGAGTGGAGAAAACAATAAAGGGAGGATAATGAACCACTACCTAAATCCTTAGGCTTTACAGGCCAGGAAGTGACCTTTCCATGTGTGAGAGCAGAAACCAATTCATCCTCCTCAATAGAAACTAAATCATCAAGATTATCACTCAATCCAAGAAAATCATTGATAACTGAAGGTGTAAAATGAACAAATACTCCTCTAACATAAACACCAGTGGAATGAGAGTAAGTTCTATCAAAATTCTTAGGCAGATTGGCATAAAACTCATAAACCAATTTTGGATAGAAGGGAAGGGGATGGTCCACAGTCAAGAATAATCCTCTTTCCTCAAAAAACTTGTCCATTCCAAGTTTAACAAAAGTATCCCTATCCCTTTTCATCTCAACAACAAAGGCTTTAGAGGAAATTAACTCAAACCTATCAGAAGCCTTTTTGGACAGAAACTTTTTGGAAAAGGGTTTGGGGTTAGAGACAAGAGAGAGAGAAGATGACATACCCAAATCAGCTTTCTTTCGAGTAGATGTGCGTCTGGATGTGGGCACATCCTTAGACACATCCTTCACAGGGAATGGAACAACAATGGGTTCAACTTCAGTGTCATCAGCATCAGTGGAATCAATTTCTTGGTCTTCTTTTTCCTGATCAAGTTCTTCTCTTCCTAACTTGTAATTCTCATCTGAGGCAGTATCATCATCATCTGAACTTGAGTCAGATTCATCTTCAAAGGGTTCTAGGTCAGTCTCAGCCACCTTTTTCTTTCCCTTTAAATCTATTAAAATCTTAGCTAAGGGTTCATCATCACTGAAGGAAATAAGGTCCTCAACAGGACTAGCAACCAAGGGAACAGAGGGCTCAGCAACAGGACTAGAAACATTATCCCTAGGGGTGAAGCAAAGATTGGGGATAATGGGAGAAGATGAAATTATGGGAGAAGTAGGAGCAATTGGTTCAACAGATTTTGCATGGTGAACAGTATCAACAGGGATTGGAGGTTCAACATGGGGAGCAACAACAGAATCAACAGGGGAAACAACCTCAGAAGGAGAAACAACAGGGACAGGGTCAATAATAGGAATTGACGATTTAGACCTAGTCCTAATAAGAGGAGCTATTACCTCTTCTTCTTCTTCTATTTCTTCAAGAACAATGGCAGTTGAAGGTTTCCCGCCAGGTTTTGTTAGATTCTTAGCTTTGTCAGACTCTGACAGTTTGCGTACCCTACCAGATCGACGAAGATTGCGACGAGGTACCGGCGGTGCAACAGACTTTGGGGCTTTAGTTTGAGACAACTTCCTTTTCTTAGTTGATGATGGTTCAGCAGCAATGGCGACATCCGATGGTGGAATCACCGGAGAGGATGGAGCCTTAGGGTTTACCTCAGTTGAAACATTCACGGCTTCCAATGAAGGGGATTTGGGAGAAGAAGCTTCCATTGTTGGTTCAGACGAGGGTGATGGAGAAGAGAAATCAGCAAGAAATTTTGAGATTACGGGATTTAGGAGAATGGAGTCCTCTCTTCTTGCTATTGAAATCGGCACAATGTCAAGAACATCTTCTTCTCTTATATTCGAATGCTCGGCCATTTAACAGAGAGATTTGGGGTTGGTTGAACAGTATAATGAGGAGTTAATGCAAAGGGTGTGAATTTGTGTGCAAACGGGAAGGAAGAACAAGGGTTTTAACAAGGATTATGAGGGAGGAGACGGATGTGAGGAAAAATAAATACTCACAGCTCCCCCTTTCCTACTAAAATTAGGAATCCTTTTACAAAGAGGTTTAACATACCTCAAAAACCTTAAGAGTCCTCCAACGGCTAGAAAACCTTTGGGGTTACCACACACAAGCACCTTCCAAGAAAATAAGGGATTAAAATAAATCAAGATTTTGTAAGATTTTTATGAAAACAAATAATACTTCGGCATATCTTTATTTAAAATAGAATCCCAAAAGAATTTTTCAACCTTTTCAAACAAGGATTGATACACACCTTTTCTTTTCATGCAAGATATTGGAGATCAAAAACCTATATAATCAAAGAGTAAATTAAGAGAGAAAATTAATTAACTAATATATTTACAAAGCTCCTATATGTCCTAAAATGCAATATGCCTAGCATGATGCAAACATACAAGTGAAGGAAATATTCTCAGTTTATGGATGTGGCATAGGATGTGAGTCACATATTGGGACACATTTAGATCACAAAAAGTCAATGAGCAGTAATCCACCCGCACAGCTTCTAGGATGCATCCACCAATTTTTTGTTGTGGATTTTTGCAATGTGAGTAGCTTTCACTTTACTTGATCCCAAAGATAGCCCTTTTTCCCAATGATCTTATCAAGTTTGACTTCAAGATTTCTTATGAAAATCACTTGATCACAATGGTATGGCTTCATACTAAGGGTGAAGCAAATGCTTTCTCATACATATATATATATTTTTTTTCTTTTTAGCACCCACTGTGAGATACCTAGGAAGGTTATACCAAGTAATCAAAAGATTACATGGACAGGAAATACTCACAATTAAGTGATAAAAAATAATGTCAAAGATGAAGACTCACAAGTGACCACACTGAGAAATTTCGTGCTAATGCATGATATTTTTGGCTTTTTCTTTTTATGATTTTTTTTTTTTTTTTTTTTTTCGCTTAAACTAATCTACAGATGTGTTAGAGGATGTGAGACACATCCGGTCTCACAACCTTAGATATCACACAAGCCAAGAGACTTCCTCAAGGAGGAAAATCTCTCCAAATCTAATGCCTTTGTAAATATATCACCAATTGATTTTCGGGCCCCAACAAACTCCTGCATTATTACGCTTTTTTGCTCTACAAGATCTCTAATGAAATGATGTCTAATATCAATGTGCTTTGTTCTAGAATGTTGAACAGGATTTTTAGATATGTCCAAGGCACTTTTGTTATCACAAAAAGCAGCCAAAACTTTGCTATTTAATCCATAATCTTTTAGCATTTGATTCATCCAAAGTAATTGTGTGCAAAGAACTCCCAAGGGCAACATATTCAAATTTCAAAGGTGGACAAGGACACACAATTTTGTTTCCTACTATACCAAGACACAAGGTTATTACCTAGGTAGAAACATCCACCGCTGTGGTACTTTTTCTATCATCACTATTTCCACCCCAATCGTAATCGTGTACCCAACCAAATTTGTGTTTGTTTCTTTAGAGTAATGTAGACCTAGGTTCACAGTCCCACTCACATACCTAATGATTCTTTTCAAGGCTTTAAGATGTGACACTTTAGTGGTTGGCTTGGTATCTAGCACATAGACACACACTCGAACATAATGTCGGAGTCTACTTGCGGTGAGATAAAGCAGGCTTCCAATCATGCTTCTATAGAGGGTTTGATCAACACTCTCACCATCCGAATCATGGCTTAACTTTTGGGAAGATCCCATTGGGGTTCTTTGATGTGAAGAGTGTTCAAGCTCAAATTTTTTCACAAGATTCTTGGCATACTTAGACTGAGAAATGAACATGCCATCTTTGAATTGCTTAATTTGTAAGCCTAAGAAAAAGTTCAACTCACCTACCATGCTCATCTCAAATGTGGAAGTCATGCTATCCACAAAGTTAGCTAACATAGAGTCAGAGTTTGACCCAAACACAATATCATCTACATAGATTTGTGCCACAAGAATCTCCTTTTTGTTTCTTCTCACAAACAAGGTTTTGTCAACCTCACCTCTCTTGAATCCTAGTTGAAGCAAATGGTCAGTCAACCTACCATACCAAGCTCTAGGGGCTTGCTTTAGCCCATACAGAGCTTTCTTCAGTTTATACACATGATTAGGATATTTGGAGTCCACAAAGCCTTTAGGTTGTTCAACATAGGCTTCCTCATTTAATATCCCATTTAAAAAGGCACTCTTGACATCCATTTGATGAAGAGTAATCTTGAGGTAACATGCAATGGCTAACAAAAGCCTAATGGACTCAATTCTTGCAACAGGAGCAAATGTCTCCTCAAAGTCAATTCCTTCAATTTGAGTATAACCTTGAGCAACTAACCTAGCTTTATTTCTAGTTATCACACCTTGCTCATCAGTTTTGTTCTTAAAAATCCATTTGGTTCCTATTACATTACCATGTGAGGGTCTAGGAACAAGAGTCCATACCTCATTCTTTTCAAACTGAATTAATTCATCTTGCATAGCCATAATCCAACAAGATCTTTCAATGCTTCAAGAATATTTTAGGTTCAATTTTAGAAACAAAACAATGAAGCTTACCCGGGAGTATGCCGAGGAGCAACTCCATAAACCACCATCTTTCTATAATCAACTTTGTTCTTTTGTCTAGTTCTCACTGAAAGCATGCACATCTCCCACAACTTGTGAAGTGGGGTGATTTTTCCGGATTTTAGAAGGGATATCCTTTGACCTATCTACACACCCATTCACATTACCTTCTCGGAGCATCATCCCGATCGTAATCGGAGGAACCGTCCCTCGCCACAGGAGTTTGAGTGGATGTGGGAGCAGATGTGGGTTCAGATGTGGAGGCAGAGGTGTCCACATCCTTGGTTACATCCTTGTCAAGTTCATCATTTTTAACAAAGACTGAAGTTTCTTTTGCTTTTTCAAAGCACTTGTTTCTTCATCCTTCCAGCCTAGCAAGCAACCCGAAACATCATCCTCAAGCAGCCTTGAGGTTAAGATCAAGTGAGTCATCAAATTTAACATTAGCAGATTCCATAATGGTCTTAGTTTTGAGATTGAAAACTCGTAAGCTCTCTTGTTTGTGGAATAGCCCATGAAAATTGCTTTGTCACTTTTTGAATCAAACTTGGACAGGTATTCTCTATCATTGAGAATATAACAAACACAACCAAACACATGAAAATATTTTACAGCTTGGTTTCTTTCCAAGGAGAATTTGATATGGAGTGACAGTGCTACCAATCCTTAGGAACACCCTATCGCCAATGTGGCAAGCAAGTGTTTAAAGCTTCGCCCAAAACTTTTGGACAAGTTCTTTGAACTTAGCATGACTCTTGCCATTTCTTGCAAGGTTCTATTCTTTCTTTCAAAGAATTCCATTTCTTTGTGGGGTGATTGGTGCGTAAAACTCATGAGTGATTCCTTTAGAATTGCAAAAATTGGTGAACATTTGATTCTCATATTCAAGGCTACGGTCGGACCTAATCCTCACAGTCTTAAGACCATAAAGATTTCTAACTCTTTTGTACCAATTCTTGAATTCTCCAATTGTTTCGACTTTTCTCTTAAGAACATTACCCAAGTGTACCTAGAATAATCATCAACACACACAAAGGCATACTTTTTCCTACCAAAGCTTTCTACTTCAATAGGTCCCATTAAATCAGGTGAATCATCTCCAAACATCTAGTTGTGGAGCATTGTTGGACCTTTTTGTGTGATGCTTTTGTTTGTTTTCCCTTTTGACATGAACCACAGTACATCGTGGTTCTTGAAGTTCGCTTTAGGGAGGTCTTTAATGGCTTCAAACCTTTGAAGTTCTTCCAGAGTTCTACAAACTAGCATGCCCTAATTTTTGGTGCCACGATTGACATCATTAGCTTTTGAGCTTAGGCAAGAAAGATTGTCACCAAATTGGTAACAATTATCGCCAGATCTAGGACCAAGAAACACACATTTATTATCCTTATCAAACACTTCACACAAGTGCTTATCAAACTTCACAAATAGGTCATCATCACACGGTTGGATCGATGCTTATTAGGTTGGCTTTCAAGCCTTCCACATGGTACACATTGTGCAATTTTGGGAGACCCTTGACATCTAGGGTTCCTTTCCCAACAATCTTTCCTTGAGCACCTCCACCAAAGTTTACTTTCCCTCCATTTATTATCTCATAGTCAAGAAGGACTGCTTGGTTTCCTACCATGTGCCTAGAGCACCCACTATCAAAATACCAAGAGCCGAGACAAGACTTTTGAGGGAAGAGTAGACAACATTACAGGTGGTAATTGGTTTGGCTACCCACCGTTTAACAGCTTTTCTTTTGGGTTGCAGAGGTCTCAGATTAACTGGATGTGTGTTAGGATGTGCATACATCTTCTCACACATCCGAGGCCGTTTGAAGTTACCGCATTTTTATCGCCCTTAAGTTTGTAGCGAAGGGCCTAATGTGACCGGGAGCTAGGCAAGAATGGCAAATGTAATGCCTCTTCCTTGGTCTCTTCTCACTCGAATGACTTTTTCTTTAAAAACTTGTTTTTTCACATTTTTAGAGGTAGAACCCTCATATCCCTCCTTTACAAAATTATTTTCAAAACCTATACCAATTTTGTCACGTTGACCCATGGAAAAAGCTTCTTCCATTTTCATTTTACTTTTGTTTAACTTAGTGAAAGTATTATCGCCTTTTTCACATTCATTCTTGAATTTTTCAAGGTCAACTTCTCTTTTGGTCACAAGGACTTCAAGTCTTGCAATGGTATCTTTTTGAGCATCATTTTCTTTTGAAAGTACAAATTTTTCATCTTCACAAGCAAACTAATTTATCGACAGAGATTTGTTTACCTTAACAAGTATCTCAATTTTGTCCAATCTTTTCATCCAATCTCGTATGCACTCCTTGTATGTGGCAAAGAGTTCTTCATAGGGAATGTCTCTTTTCTTCATCTTCATCATCTCGAATCTCCTTTTATAGAGAAACAAGTTCGGCTCTAGTTCAGGATGTGACACCGGATGTGTACACAACCGAGCCCACATCCAAGGGTTGTTCAAGAGTATATTCTTCTATATCTCGCAGTAAAAGCATTAAACACGTAATGGCAATTTAAGACAGACATGTTAGCCACTTCTTCTTCCTCATCCTCACCGTCACTAAGGGTAGCAGCTTAAGCTCATCCCCTTCTTTTTAAGTGTGTTAGCACACTCATTGGCATAATGACCAAAGCCACGACATGCCCTACATTGGATGATTCAGGATGATTTATTTTCAAAACTTGGTTTCTTGAATCCGTGTCGGTGCTAGGTTTGGGCTTTTCAAACCGGAAGTAGGTCTATTGGGAAATTTGCTTATCCTTCTATTTTTCAAGATAGAAGGAATTTCTTTGAAATAAAAGCTACATCCTCATCTTCAAGATTGGACTTGTCAATTTCGAGAGGATAATTCCACAAGCTCTTTTGGTAGAGCGAAGCACTTTTAAGGGCAAGACTGTGTGTTTTGTTTTTCTTCCGAGCCTCAAGGTTAAGCTCAAACAGTCAAGATTCCTATGATGGTGTCAAGACCTACAGTATTTGTGTCCTTTGTTTCTTCAATCACGGCTACTTTAATGTTAAACCTCTCGAGCAAGGTCCTTAGAATTTTACTAACAAGTCTTGCATTGGAGATAGATTCTCCTAGACTTGTGCATTCATTTGAAATCTCATGAATCTTAGCAAAGATATGACACAATATCCTCGCTTCTTCCATTCGAAGTAACTCAAACCTATCCATTAAAATCCTAAGCCCGGTAGCCTTCACACTTGGTGCTCCCTCACATTGAGTTTGCAAAATATCCCAAGCGATTTGGCTATACTTTCATTTGTTATAAGCTTGTACATATTCCCGTAAACATGGCCGGAAATAGCACCCATGGCTTTTGAATTGTAATTTGCAGCTTGTATTTCATCAAGAGTCCATTGTTCTTCAGGTTTTCTTTCAAAGAAGGACTCACCAACACCGTAAGATGGCTTTTTCTCCACGGTAGGAGGTTGCCATGCAACAAGAATGCACATCCAAGCTCTTTCATCAATACTTTTGATGTAATTTCGCATCTTAGACTTCCAAAGAGAATAATTTGTGCCATCCAAGACAGGAGGCCTATTTTGGTGATTTTGGCATTCCATAATGACTACACTTTACTGGATCAACACTCGCAATATTTCGAGAGTTGGCTCGATACCAATTGAAAGTTTCGTGTAGCTAGGAAACTTGGATCACGCAATAGGCAAAGGATGTGAGTACGGATGTGTCTCACAACCGTCCACACATCCACAGTATAATGCGGCGGAATAAAGTAATTAAAAACAAATTAAAATGCAATAACTCAAGAGTTATATACGCCACCGATCCGTGTGATCGACAAACTAGGCTTACGCCCAAAACCTTTTCACTATAAAAACTTATGTTTCTTACAAAAACAAATAAGTGAAAAACTAAAATATGAAAATACTAAACAAGTTCTAATCACCTTCTATGATATGAACAACTCCCCTTTCCCAAGTAGGACTTCTTCAATCAGAAGTAAAACAAGAGAACTTTATGAAAACCTAGATGTGAGTTACGGATGTAAGCTCACAACCTAAAAACAACAATGTCGAATGACTATGAAGAATGTGATTTTCTCTCGTAAATTGTGTAACTTCTCTTTGTGCTGAATGCCTTGTATTTATAGAGCACCTTGGAGAAGATCTTCATGCAATCGACTTCTTCCTTTGTGAGATTCCTTTTTCTATATGAAAACATATAACACACTCACAAGGAAATCAAATATTAGTAAGTTAGTCCTAATATAAAACTATGTACATAAATAAAAGATATTTACATAATTACAATCTCTTAATAAAATTAAGATACTTATAAATCTCCATGAAAGTCTCAAAATCTTCTTACCATAATAGAAGACAAATTAAATAAGGAAACATAAATATGTTCCCATAAACTTCACGTTTTCATTGCATATTTAGGTCATTCACGAATTCTTGAAATTCATAAATGAAATTATTTGTTGGTTGCTTTAAAAAAAATAAACACATATTTTCATATTAAAATTATATATTTTTGGTAATGTCCCTGCTTGACGGTTTATGTAATTTATTATGGGAGGGAGTATATTGGATTTATGTAGAGTATTCTCTCGTGTTGTTCCCATATATATGTCGCATTTTGTAAATTGAATTGAATTTTAACAACAAGTTATGAAACATGGTTATCTTAGTACTATTCTGAAAATCGTATTGATATATCAATAAAAGCACTAATAATAACTATTTTTTAAATTTTCGCAAAAAATTAAAAAGAAACTCATCAAGTGTTGGTCAAAATTCAACTTATTTGATCAAATGAGACATTTATTCTAAGAGATAGAGTACAATATTTTTATGTTTTTGGCAAAATAACATTTGGGTCATTCCACTTTGCCATATTGTTATATACTAGTTCACACATGTTATATAACTAGTACATGCCCGTGTTTTTTGTTTTTTTTTTAATTTAATTTTTTTTTTAAGGGCAAAATGGGAAAGGGACAAATGTATGAGGGCAAAATGAGAAATTCGCCGCTTGACACTATTCATAGTACTGTAGCACCCCTTCCCTCATTTATACTATAATATTCAGCCATGCCCAGTTAACACAAAGTATGAAAAATAGATAAACATAAATACTAGTATATTCTTCCCAAAAATATAGTCCACATTGACTTCTTCAAAGTTGACTTGATTTAACGAATACTTAAGATTTAATTATGTTTATTAAATTTTAAAATAATTGTTGATGGTATTTTAATATTATCAATAAAATCATTAATACTGTGATAAAAATTAAAAAGTATATGTTAAAGCTCAATCAAATTCATCATAAGAATCAAAGTGGCACTATCTCTTTTCACAACAAGAATATTAAAGTTGAGCCTACAAACAAATGTTAAAGTTGCTTGTCTTCTGATGGCAATTTTGTTACTTGAATTTTACCCGTTTGGTTCAAGCTTATTTTTGTTAAGTATGTTATTAATATTTTCAATTTGATATTAACACTGCAATTTTTATGAAAGCATGTTAAGTTTTTCATCCGCTTTCGTTAAAATTTTATCAATTTTGTTCATTTTTACACCACATTATAACAATTTGAAAAATTTGGAATAGAAACCAATTGCATCAACGTGTAAAACTAAGATAACTTATTTTGCAATTAGCCCAAAGTTGCTAAAGTAATTTTTTTTTAATCAAACAACGCAAACTTTATTAATAAATTTGAAAAAGATGGCGCTGCACATCAGTTAGAAGCTCATACAAAAATTGAGAATTTCTATGAAGACCTGTCCATTGCAATGAAAATGGCTAACTTATTTCGAATATTAAAGTCTAGCCTTGGACCATATCTCCATTGAGCAATTTGACGAACAATGACATGTGATGTCTAAATGCTCAACTTGGACACTACCCAATACTGACCTTTAGAAAATCCCCACATGAAAAGTTTTTGGCGTTTAAAGTCCAAAAATGTAACGCATTTGTGTCGGCACTAAATACCCAACCAAGCATCTCATACATTGCTACAAAATCAAACACAAACACCATACAAAGGCTCTAAACACGGAGAGAATGCAAAGGCTCTCGACAAAGGAAAGAAAACATACAATAAATAATAATTAAGGCAAGATAATGATTTTCATAGAAACTCACAAAATTATAATAATAAAAAAACATAAACAAAATCAACAATACAATATTGATGGAAAAACAAAAACATACAATAATAAATGAGTGAATGACCAATATATGCAACGTACTATTTCATTTTTTTTTCCAATAAATGCAATGTAGTAGCTAGTGACCTCTCAATGATATGTACTTTTTCATTTTATTACATATAATACAATATACCCTAACGATGTTAAAAAATTAACAGGAATGTCAATGGACATCCTAATTAGAGCGCCACATAACAAGAATACTAATACCCATTAAATTACACTAACACCCATTAAATACAAACCCATTTCAACCTTCTTCTCCATCTCCTTAGTATTGTCTTGAACCCAGCTCTACTACCGCCACCGACATTAAAACCATCACCACACTCCCTCCTTTTTCAGATTCCCTAACACCAGTCGCCATCACCACCACCATTAACACAATCACCATTCAAATTTTGAAACCCTTAATTCCATACTCCATGATAATGTATATTGCATAATAGATTGGGTATATCTCCTAATTAGTTAGGATATCTCTTAGTCAATAATGGAGATCTCCATATCTCCTATTCTAGGTAGGTCTTTATTGTACTATGTATGAGAGATATGCAAATGATGATTATTTCATTTAATCAAGAGGAATATATATATACAAAATTGTGTCTGTTCTAATTCTAATACAGATAAACAAGAACTCTTTAACCAAGGTGGACTGAAGTGGAACGGCAACAGTTGAGTGACTGTTGATGCTTGGTGTGAGGCGGCCGCATGGTGCTTAGGGAGGCGGCCGCATGGGAGGCCGTAACATCAGCACAAGCTTGGACAGATTGAGGCGGGCGCATGGTGTTTTGTGAGGCGGGCGCCTCATGCTTTTGTGTATCTCTTTCATGCCCCCGCAAGATGGACGGCCGGTTGAGAAGTCCAATCTTGGATATTATAGTTTGAAAAGAAGATCGGCCAAGGGGCTTTGTCAAGACGTCTGCAAGCTGATCCTTACTGGATATGAACGAGACCCGAAGATCATTGTTCTGGACATGTTCTCTAACAAAATGATAATCGAGACCAATATGCTTCATACGAGAGTGAAATTTAGGATTAGCAGCAACATAAGTAGCACCCATATTGTCACAAAAGATTGCCGGAGGGGAAGTAGAAATAAAACCAAGTTCCAGGAGAAGATTCTTAACCCATAACACTTCTGCAGTGGTAGAAGCTATCGCACGATATTCTGATTCTGTTGAGGAACGGGCTAAAGCACGTTGTTTACGAGAACTCCAAGAAATTGGGTTTGTACCCAAGTAGACAATATAGCCTGTAGTAGAGACGAAATCATCCTTATCTCCGGCCCAATCGGCATCAGTGAAAGCATGAACAGAAAGGGGTGATTCTTTACGAAGAAGTAAGCCATGAGTAGATGTTCCAGCCAAGAATCGAAGAACACGCTTGAGCGCAACCAAGTGCTCATCAGTGGGACAATGCATATATTGCGAAAGACGATTGACAGCGAAAGAGATATCTAGCCGAGTGAGGGAAAGATATTGAAGACTTCCAACAAGGGCACGATACTCAGTAGGATTGGCAAGGGGAGTACCACCTTTGGAAGAAAGAGGCGGATGAGTTACCATTGGTGTAGACACGGGTTTAGCTGAGGACATGTTGGAACGAATGAGAAGATCCTGAATGTATCGATGTTGGCTAAGAAGAATTCCACGAGGATGTGGGATAACTTCTACACCCAAGAAGTAAGAAAGAGGACCGAGATCCTTAAGGGAGAATCGGACGGAGAATTGAGAAATAAATGACTCTAGAAAAGAGGGATTGGAGCCAGTGATGATAATATCATCGACATAGACAAGAAGGAAGATGAGACCTTGAGAATGACGTAGTGTAAATAAGGAAGAGTCAGATACACAATTTTTGAATCCAAGTGAAATGAGATAGGAACGTAGTTCATTGTACCAAGCCCTAGGAGCTTGTTTAAGACCGTAGAGAGCTTGACGCAGTTTACAGACATAGGAAGGAAGAGAAGGATTGACAAAACCGGGAGGTTGAACCATGAACACTTCCTCATTTAATGTCCCTTGAAGAAATGCATTGTTAATGTCAACCTGACGAATAGACCACCCATGAATGGTAGCAAGTGAGAGGACTGTACGTATAGTGGCAGGTTTTACAACGGGACTGAATGTTTCAGAGTAATCAAGACCAGGGCGTTGGTGAAAGCCCTTAGCTACAAGACGGGCTTTGTAACGATCTATAGAACGATCTATAGAACCATCAGGATGAGTTTTCCAGGCGATGTAGTTGGTGGATGTGAGTTTGAGGATATGAGAGAGAGAGACTACGATAAGAGGGACATTTGGTTCAGCGGAATTAGGAAGAACTTGGAAGTCGGCGGAAGCAGCCATTGAAGAAGAAAGGTAGGACACGGTTTAGAAAAAGAAGATTGATCTTGGCTCTGATACCATATGAGAGATATGCAAATGATGATTATTTCATTTAATCAAGAGGAATATATATATACAAAATTGTGTCTGTTCTAATTCTAATACAGATAAACAAGAACTCTTTAACCAAGGTGGACTGAAGTGGAACGGCAACAGTTGAGTGACTGTTGATGCTTGGTGTGAGGCGGCCGCATGGTGCTTAGGGAGGCGGCCGCATGGGAGGCCGTAACATCAGCACAAGCTTGGACAGATTGAGGCGGGCGCATGGTGTTTTGTGAGGCGGGCGCCTCATGCTTTTGTGTATCTCTTTCACTATGTATATATATATTTGAGTCATGAAACAAGAGAACTCACTGATTGAAATCCTTTATGGTATCAGAGCTTAGGTTTACATAGCCGCTTTCTCCCTTGTCCACCCACGGTTCTGTGTTTTTTTTTCTTTCTTCTTTCTTCCGTCCAAGTTGTAAGCTCTTCAATGGCCACTAACAGCTGCCAGCTTCACCCTGCACAAACCGTGGGTAACATAAGGAATTATATTCCTTTAATTCTTGAAGCCGAGACGAGTTAGTGCACTTCTTGGGCTGAGCTTTTTCAGATCCATTGTACCGCTTTTGATGTAATCGAGCATATCATTCCGGAGGAAGACAAAACACCTAATACGGTTCGAGATCAAAAGCTTTGGTCCCGCCTTGATGCCATTGTTTTACAATGGATTTATGGGACAATATCGCCTGATCTTCTGCAGACGATTCTAACTCCCAGATTCACAGCTCAAAAGGCATGGGAATGCCTTCAGGGATTTTTTTAAGATAATAAACATTCCCGGGCAGTTACTCTTTAGAACAAGTTCTCTCGGGTTGTGTTGGATTATTTTCCCAGCATATCCACTTACTGCAAGGAATTAAAGACACTTGATGATCAACTGGCAAACGTGGGATCTCCGGTTTCAACCAATCGCATAGTTCTTCAGGTAATTGCAGCGTTGAATGAATCTTATGATAGTGTGGCGGCTATCGTTCAACAAAGAAATCTGCTTCCTTCGTTCTATGAGGTATACGTTCAAATTTGGTTATGGAAGAATCACGTAAGGCTAAACAAGCTAGTACCGCAGCCCTTGCAGCCAACACGGCTCTTCTCACCACCACCATCGGGTTATATGATCAGCGGGAGAATGGCCCTAGTCAGCAATGTGGACAGGCCATACTCATTAGAGGTGATACACAGATATTCAATCTCTTTTTCTTCGGTGGATTCTACATGATAACCATTTGCTCGTACGTCTTTAAAGCTTAACAACGTTCTTCGGTAACGCGGGGAATAAGCGCCTCATAAATGGTCAAAGTTGTTCCATTAAATAACATAAGATAGGCTTTCCCATATCCATCTACAAATCACAAGACCCCGATATGTTGTCATTGAGGTTTTCATCGGCTTTAATTTCTCAAAATAAGCCTTATCTCGATGTCATTCTCCTAATAAACAATAAGTACATTTATCATATTATATATAAATAAATATGAGTTCTAAAGTACTTATAATGCTAAATGGATAACCGGAATAAGAAAAACATACTACATACATCCCTTATATTTACAAGTGGTCACACAACCAACAATACAAAAGAGTGACCACGGGATATTATCAAAAGATGGGCACAGATATACAGAGGAGATCCATGAGATAACTCCTCAAGCTATATTCCATTTTGTGTAATATGGTCAGAAGTTCCCAAACTTGGAAACCGGGGTGTGTGGTCTATCTTAAGAGCATTGGATTCTGCCAAGTGTGCCTCTCTTGACTCCCCCCCCCCTAACATTTTTCGAACGACAGGTTAATGACCAATGACCATATCTCCCCACATTAACAGGAGGTATCTTTGTCTTGATTCTGATTTCGATCTTGATTTTGGGCCATATTGTAGTTTCATTTGCCCTGTCTACCATTTCTTCCACCTCCTCTCTGAGCATTAGAACCCCCTTGAGGTAATTCTTTTCCATATGTTATTTTGTGATCCATTTCTACCCATATTTAATTCCCTCTCTGTTGGTGGCTTAGACCTGCACCACTTCCATTTACTCGGTTGTGTTTTGAAACCACATTGACTTCAGGTAATGACTTTGTTCCAATCGGACAAGCTTCATTATTCTTTATAAGAAGATCAAAATATTTCTCGTTGAGGAGTAAAATCGTGATCAACTCAGAGAATTTGCTGTAATTCTTTGCTCGATACTGCTGAGAGAGGATAACATGAGAGGCGTGAAAAGTGGAGTACTTTTTTTCAAGGATTTCCTCCTCCGTCAATTTCACACCACAAAATTCAAGTGTCGACTTAATACGACATACTTTCGAATTATACTCTTTGACGGTTTTAAAATCCATGAAACGAAGATTAGTCCATCTGTTCAGCTTCTGGTAGGAGGATGATCTTCTCGTGGTCAAACCTACTTGCCAACTCATCCCAAAAGTTGTTGGGGATTTTGAATGGATGTGTAATCCATTTTAAGGACATCATCTAAATGTCTTTGAATCAGAATCATCGCATCTGCATTTTGATCATCTGTTAGCATGTTATTTGGTACAATAGTGAGCTAATCTTTCGGGTTGTAAGATGGAGTTTAACATCCATAGTCCAACCCACATAATTTTCCCCTGAGATACTTATTGCAAGAAAGTTCAACTTGTTGAGTAGTGCCATCTAAACAAGAAAAAATATATGATAATAATACTACTAAAAAAATTGTAGGTTTTTGATTTCTTGTTTTTGTAAGTTTTCTTAATCCGGGGAAACTTCTGGTTCCATCATACGTGAATCTTTAGGTTTACAAGCGTATGGTATTTATGAGAATAAAATAAACTATGCAAAGCATCTACGGAAAATAATGCCAATCATACAATACTAGCTTACAACTTGAAAGTTTTATACACCGCTCGTCATACATGCCACATCTTTAAACATAAAAGTACAATTTGGAAGCAAAAGCCCCAAATATTTAGACATTCCAAATATAAAGCATGTAATAAAAATATAACGAGCAAGCAAATAAATGAAACTTATAAATTACATGTATATGCAATTATCCATTTTTCAAGTAATTAGTATGCTTGCAAGTATTAGCCAAAATATAATGCTCTATGGAAAAAAGAAATTTCATATATTAACTGGAAATTGTTTTCTAAAACAAATCACAAATATTTCTGAAGCGGAGGAATTAATATTTCTGCATTAATTCCAAATTGTTTTTGGTTACCATTGATTAACTAGCCCAGATCAGAATATGCAAATTGTTTAAATGGGTTAAAAGCCCAATTTTGCAGTGGCCCAACACAAAGTCTAAAACATGGCAGGCAAAACAATTACGTTTAGGTATAATCCAGGGAAAATAGTAATATTAAGGTTCGAAACCCCCTCCCCCCCTTTTTTACGAAAATACAGTTGGCCCTTAAACTGAAGTGTTAATGGCAAAAGTACCCCTCAATCATTTGCAAGTCGAAAATATGTTTATCCCCCAAAGTACTCGGTATTAGCTTTTATGGTGAAGATAGCGAGTTCGAATCATGTTAAACATATGTGCTAGCCTATTTATAGATCATTTGATATAGCTTAACAACATTTTATTTAGACTAAAATACGTTTATCCCTACAAAGTATCAAGACAATCCCACTTTTCACCCCAAACCGAATTTTGTCCCACAGTAACACTCTAATTTGCCTATAGTCCCACTTCAACCCATGATCCCTAACGGCGTTAGAAATTTAACGAAATTTGGTCAAGTGCATATTATAGGAGGGATTTTTAAATATTTATCCTCGAAAATAGAAGGGCATAGATGTTAATTCATTATTATAATATTGATGGTTTAATACCTTTTCCACCCAATCCAACCATCCCCACCCATTCCGTCCACCAACAGCCGATTCAGGCCACCACCATCACCACCACCCAATTCCGGCCACCACCTTTACCATCACGCACCATTCAATTACCTTACTACCATTTCTCTCAAAATCTGGCATCAAACCACCACTACCACCAATTCTCCCAAAATAGGGCTACCATCACCACCTAATTACAGCCGCCACACCACCCAATTCCGACCGCCACCACCAACATTCCTCCTTAAATCATCAATTTCACAAAATCAAAGAACAAATTAGCAAAACGAAATCACAATAAATTTTTCAAATTATCAACAATTTCAAAATCTAAATAATTTATACCAAAATGAATGATAAAAGAAAAAATACAACCCAAATCTCAGATCTAGATCTGGGAAGGGTTTCAAAAATTTGATTGTTGCAATCAGGAGAAAGGGTAGAGATGAGATGAGCAGTGATTTTCATTTGGGTTTATTGAAGAAGAAGGATAAAATGTTGGGTGAAATGGGAGGTGGAGCTGGGGGAGGGGAGGAACTGGATATGGGTTTTTTTTTTTCTTTTTGGGTTAGTTTAGATATTTTATATTTATAATTTTTATTATTCAAAAATATTTATATTTATTACTATGTTGTAGTAATTTTTTTTTTACGAAATAAATATATTATCTTAGATAATAATTTACTTTTTTTAATTATTTTATATAAACAAGAAAATCTAATATCAAAAAGAATTACAAATTAAAGGTTAATTAAAAGTTAAAACAAGAATGACCAATATAGCCCTCACATGATGTACATATGACCAAATTTCGTTAAATTTCTAATGCCGTTAGGGATTATGGTCGAAGTGGGACTAAAATTAGAGTGTTACACTTGGACAAAATCCGGTTTGGGGTGCAAAGTGGAATTGCCTGAATACTTTGGGAGGTACACATATTTTGACCTTTTATTTATCATTAATAAAATTAAAAAAATCCTTTTTTTTAAAAAGAGTTAATTTGCATGAACATCGACAATAAAAGAGGGTCAGCTACGGTGCAATAGATAGATGGCAAAAAGGGGTCGATTTTGAAAAACAAATACTCCCTCTGTCCCATAAAACATTACCCCTTTTACTATTTTGGGCGTCCCATTTTAAAGTTCCACTTTCCTAAAAAGGAAAAAAAAATTACTATTCTCTCCACTCATTCTCTCTCCTCCCACTCACAACACTTTTCAAATTTACTATTCTCTCCACTCATTCTCTCTCCTCCCATTCACAACACATACTTTAATAACATTATTTCTTATTTTCCGTTCTCAATAGTAAAGGGGTAAAGTTCTCCGGGACGGAGGGAGTATAGGTTTGTTTGATTTTTCACATATATCATAAACCCAGGAGAGGAGAAATTTGAAGTGTATTTTTTTTTTTTTTTAAAGATTTCAAGACATTTTCATACCCACTAATATGTTTTGCTAGATTATGAAATCCTTATTTATCAATTTTCCATGGAAAAATTCATCTGATTAATAAAACATAAAGTTCAATAACAATCCTTTTTTCAAATTTTAACATGCATAGATATAAGAATGATAACATGGACAATAGGCATAAACCAAAATGCAATTAATCCATCAACAACATAAATTGATTTGCAGTAAAAAGAAATCATACTTTCATAGGTTTAGGTTTCTTGTCAAAGCCGAAGAAGCAGCGTGTTTATAACGTGTCGTAAATTTCAGCCTTTAGCTCATACACATGAACATGATATAAAAATGTAGAGCCTGGGTAATAAAAAAAAAAAAAAAATATATAAAAATGTAGGCGAAAAACTCACAAAAAACGCGTTTTTTGTTAAGCTTAACAAAAAACGTGTTTTCCCGTTATAACACACCGGCTCTCTCTCTTTCTCTCTCTATCCGCTCTCTCTCTCTCTCTATACGCAATCCCTCCATTGCCGGCGGCGACCTTCTCCAATTACAACCAAAACTCAAATGCGTCAATTCCTTCTTCACCGATCCTCCCTGTGCCATTCGCCGGCGGCGACCTTCTCCAATTAGCTCCAATTGACTTCGCAATTCCCAGTAGTGCGTGCTTGGGCTCCGGAATGGAATTGGAAGCAGGGGAAGGGCAATCGGTTTTGGTCGGAGATTAGGGAGAGAGATGGAGTGAGTAAGAAGAAGACGCAGGGGATGGAGGTCTCGTGTATCTGCGGATAGAGAGAGAGAGGAGAGAGAAAGTGAATCTCAGTGTTGGTGTGTGAGAGAAAATGTAAGAGTGATAAAAATGAGAGGCCTCCTCTTCCAAATGAACGTAAATTGAAAGAACGGTGTTCTTGGGATGTTGGAAAATTTGAGTGCCAGACTGTGAGTTTTGAAGTGCCAGTATATGTTTTTTTGAGTGCCAGTTTATGTATTTTGGAGTGCCAGTTCTTGTGTTTTGAAAGCCAGTTTGATTTTGAAGTGCCAGTTCTTGTATTTTGAATGCCAGTTGGGTAGAAATTGAATGCCAGTTTGAGTTTGGGTAGAAATTGAATGCCAGTTTAATTGATTTTTAATGTCGGTTCATATTTTTTTGAGTGTCAGTACATGTTATTTTGAGTGCCAGTTGGTGATTAATCAAGTGCCCGTTAGTGTATAATCAAGTGCCCGTTGGTGTATATTTGAGTGCCCGTTAGTGTATAAATAAGTGCCCGTTAGTGTATAATCAAATGCCAGTCCATGTATTTTTGAATGCCAGTGCTTGTATTTTTGTGAGCCAGCAAAAATATTAGTGT
The DNA here is from genome assembly GCA_022495995.1 of Adenophora triphylla var. japonica. Classification (NCBI taxonomy): domain Eukaryota; kingdom Viridiplantae; phylum Streptophyta; class Magnoliopsida; order Asterales; family Campanulaceae; genus Adenophora; species Adenophora triphylla. The sequence continues at coordinate 157,715 of JAFEMH010002310.1, read as the reverse complement.
AACAAAGTGCCAGTGTTAGTGTAACAGAGTGCCAGTGTGAAGAGTGCCAGTTCATGTATTTAAAAGTGCCCGTGTAAAAAGTGCCAGTTTCAGTTTAACAAAGTGTCAGTACCAGTTTACACTGGCACTTTGTTAAACTGATACTGACACTTTTTTACTGGCACTTTGTTACATATGAACTGGCACTTTGTCACACTGGCAGTTTGTTAAACACGCACTGGCATAAACGGGGGAACTATTAATTACGAAAATGCCACCGTTTATTTTGAACATGGTTGCCAGTAATTACAAAATTGCCACCGTTTATTTTGAAAACACGTTTTTCCTTAGCTTAAGAAAAAACTAGTTTTTTATAAGACCAACTCAAAATGTAGAGAGAATAAAAAAAAAAAACAATTAAACTTTTGGGAGGCCTACATCCTGGTAATTACATTCACCTCCCCTATATACTTTGTATATCAATAGTAAAACCCCAAAAATTCTTATATTTACAACAAAAAGGTATTATAAATATTTTTATTTAGACATAAATTGGATTCTCTTCTCTTCTTTTCATACATCTAGGATAGTCTTACTTCCGGTTCTTAACAAAAAAGAATGATTTCTACCAAAATGTAGAAGTGTTATGTTACAATACACAATATAAAATATTTTGAATGAATATAAAAATAATTTTTTGCACTAAAATGTGATGTAAAAGATAAACGTCGTATAAAAGCTTCACTAAATAACGTAAAAACTCTCTTTTTATTTATATTTTTAGTGCAACTTTTACATTGTGTAGCACACTTACTACATTTTGTTGTCTGAATTTCACTCACTGTATTGCTGCAGCCAAGTGTGGTTCTAGCGGTACAAAATCCATCGGGGAACTTAATGATCCCAGGCCATAGGCAGTTCGACGTGGACATGCCTCCATTCCAATTTCGACGTTTCATACGAAAAATATTTTAGATATACAGATTGACTCGTGTATCTTGTCCCCATTTAACTCGGGCGGGACCTCGACTTTCAGTGCAACCTTTTTTGTATTAGATTTGAAGGCCCCAAATTCCAGAGCCTAACATTTCAAAATAAATTGAGATGTCAAAGTAGAATACTCTTCTCCGATTTTTTTTTTTCAAATAATTCCATTTTAAATCAATATCTACCCAAATGACATTAGGAAAATTTTATGTACCAAAATGACCATTTTCTGTGAAGTCGGCATTGGCAATGCCGTTTTTGACTTGAAGTCGGCATTACCAATGCCGACTTTAGTTCAATTGGCTTAAGCCTTCTTTAGGTTAAGAAGATAGTTAAGAAGGAATCTTGGGAGCAGAAGTCGGCATTACCAATGCCGTTTTCTGGTAAAGTCGGCATTGGTAATACCGATTTCTGCTTTTCTAAGTCCCACGCGTAAAGACCCCCCTCCCCCTTCCCCTTCAGCCCCTTCATCCCATCCCTATCTTCTCATCTTCTCTCTATCTCAAGCACACACCATTGCCAAGATCTCGTCAAAAATCTAAAAACGTTACTCATAGTTACGTTTTTGAAATATAAGGTTAGTATTTGATGATTTTTTCTTTCTATAATTTGTGTTTTAATTATCTTTCTTTGCTATGAGTTTATTTATGTGTTTGTTACAATTCTATGAAATTACAATATGTTAATTTTTGTTGAGTTTCCTTAATACATGTTAATTTTTTGTGATTTAATTTAACAATAGGTTATTTATTAAAATTTGATGAAACTTGATATTAATATCCAAATTTCGTTAGAAATTTAACAAAAATGTTAAGTTTCTGTCAAAAACTTAACTGAACTGTCAAAAATTTAACGAGTTTTCATTGTTCTGTTAAATATTTAACGAGAAAGGTCTTTTTTACTGAATTATAGTTTAATAATTAACAGTTGTGTCTTTTTGTCAAAAAAATGCCATTTTCTGTCAAAAACTTAATTAAGCTGTCAGAAAATTGCCCTTTTTTCAGTTAAATATTTAACGGGCCAGCATCTTTTTTCACTGAATTTTAGTTTTGTAGTTTGTTGTTTGTTTCAGATTGACCAATATCATGATAACCAAGCATTTGTTGATTCCGGGCCGTTAGACCCCTCCGTATTAAAATTGCAAGATAAACACAGTTTAAGTTATATTTGGGCTCAAGAGACTATTAGATTTAGGCGCGGTCCGGAACTTCCTATAAACTTGGATGTTAGGATACGGAGGAAACTTTTAGATGTTGGATTCTACGGTGTTTATAAACTAGGTCATTTCAAATATGACTGGCATTTGTTAGAGGCTTTGGTTGAGAGATGGCGTCCAGAGATGCACACTTTTCATTTGCCAGTTGGGGAGATGACCATCACCCTTCAGGATGTTGGCATATTATGTGGCCTTCCTATTCCTATAGACGGGAATCCTGTGATTAGTTCCCGAACCAATATGCAACAAATAATTATAGTTTACAATCACATTATACAAATCAAAATATATCAATTAATTTGACAGTCAAAACATATAAAAAAAACAACAAATAACTCTAGTTTACAATCACATTATACAAATCAAAATATATAAAAAAGATAAAATGTACCTTAAATAATGCTTAATTCACAAAATATTGGAGAATGTTGAGCTTTGAAATTGAAATGGAGAGAAAATGGTTATGAAAGAATGAGAATATTGGAGAAGAAAATCAGCTTCAAAATGGCTACGAAAGAATGAGAAAGAAGAGGCTGTGAGTTGAATTTATGTTGGCATGAAGTCGGCATTGCCAATGCCGACTTCACTTAAACCCTAGTTGAAGTCGGTATTGCCAATGCCGACTTCACTTAAACCAGAAATTAACCCTAATCATGCCAGAAATTAACCCTCCATTTGGACCGACTAAAGTCGGCATTGGCAATGCCGACTTCAGGTCAAAAACGACATTGCCAATGCCGACTTCACAGAAAATGGTCATTTTGGTACATAAAATTTCCCTAGTATCATTTGGATAGATATTGATTTAAAATGGAATTATTTGAAAACAAAAAAAAAAAACCCTCTTCTCCTCCCTAACAAATTATTATTGTCTGGGGTAAAAAACAAAATACTCCTATGTGATTTTAGCCTTTATAAAAGAAAAGAACCCTTTGACATTCATGTCACGTTGAGACTGTGGGTGTCTCCTTAGTAAATCTTCTTTTTTAAATGTCTATTTTTTACCTTTATCTCACTTGTCATACTCATACATTTAAATTATAATTCATTTGTCATTCTTATAATTACTTTCTTGCTCATAATATTTTTAAATATATATATATATATATATATATATATATATATATATATATATATATATATATATATATATATATATTCCCTTCTTACTTACGTTTGCCTAACTCAAATATTATACTCCCTCCTTTCCGATTTAACGTTCTTATTTTGATTTGGCACGAAGATTAAGAAAAGATAAATATTGTAAGTATAAAAAGTTAAGTAATAGAGAGAAAGTGAGTAGGGAGTTTTTGATGCGATAATGATAAGTGAATCTCATTATCCATTTTAATTAATGAAACAACTAAAAATTTTAAACTGACACAGATTAAAAAGGAAAGTAACAACCGGGAACCGGAGGAAATACGATAGTTGTTGGAACATTAATTAAGATTCCTAAAATTAGGTGACCTCGTGAACTGCCCAATTTCACTCTAGAGTAGAATATTGGCCTTTTTAATATAGACTAATTTTGATTTAAATGAGTTTACCAAACTAATTCTAGCCGTTAGATGATAATGCAGGGGTAATAGTTCCGTCCACACGGGCTTACTGCAACAACCGTAATACTAAAAATTTTAAACTGACACAGATTAAAAAGGAAAGTAAAAACCGAAACCGGAGGAAATACGATAGTTGTTGGAACATTAATTAAGATTCCTAAAATTAGGTGACCTCGTGAACTGCCCAATTTCACTCCAGAGTAGAATATTGGCCTTTTTAATATCTATGATTGAGACTAATTTTGATTAAAATGAGTTTACCAAACTAATTCTAGCCGTTAGATGATAATGCAGGGATAACAGTTAATTTATGAACTTGTCATAATTGTATTAATTTTTTAATTAGAATGTGACGAATTTATGAAAGAAAAAAAAGACAGAATAGGCAAGAGCCGACCGAGAGGAGGGATATGCGGACATCATAAACGTTAAACGTTACATAGAAAAGAGAAAGAAATGGTCATAAGTAAGTCCCAACAACTTGAGATTGAAGATGCACGATAAACGAGGTGGCAGATAGCTATATTAAGTAAGTAAATCCCACCAACAGTATGCTTTATGACATCATATATACTCTCTCCGTCCCAGGCGAAAAGCCACAAAATGGAGAGCGCACGCAAATTAAGAAAAGTGATGTAGGAAAGAGAAAAAGTTTAAATGTTGTGAGTATGAAAAATTAAATAGGAGAGAGAATGAGTGGGAGGTGATGTAAGAAAGAGAATGTTGTGAATGTAAAAGTAAAGTAGGTGAGAGAATGAGTGGATGGAATAGTAATAAAAAGTTTCCTTTTTGGGAAAGTGCATTTTTAAATGGGACGCCCAAAATGGAAATTTGTGGCTTTTCGGCCGGGACGGAGGGAGTATAACTAAACAATAACATTCTTCACAATCACAAGGAGGCCATTGATACACAGCACAAGAAGAAGTGATCATCATCAAAATTAAGAACAAGGCAAGCTGATGGCAACTTCAGAATCATACCCTATGGTTGGTGGGTCTGGTGCCTACACCTATGCCCGAAACTCCAACACCCAGGTTCATTCTCTCTCTCTCTCTCTCTCTCTCTCTCTCTCGCTCTCTCTATCTATATATGTGGGTGTGTCTGTCTCTAATCTGTCTATCTCTATCTCTATCTCTATCTCTATCTCTATATCTGTCTCTGTCTCTGTCTCTGTCTCTCTAGGTGGAATGGACTGAAACCCATAATTTAACATGTCTATGGTGTTCTTTATTTTTACTAGAAAAGTTCAATAGTTGGGACTAAGTTGAAGCTACTTACAGCAATCCATGACAACTTAGATGTTCCAGACACCTCGTCCGTCTCTACTCGTATTCTCCCATTTCGTATTGTCGACTTAGGCTGTTCTGTTGGACCCAATACATTTCTTGCAGTCAATGATATAATTGAAGCCATACAAACCAAGTACCAAAAAACACTCGAGTTTCAAGTCTTCTTCAGTGACCATGTCACAAATGATTTCAATGCCCTATTCACCAATTTACCATCCGATAAGGGATATTTCGTTGCTGGAGTTCCTGGTTCATTTCATACCAGACTATTCCCGGAAATGTCCCTTGAGTTTGTTTACTCTTCAAACTCCCTCCATTGGCTTTCTTCAATTCCCAAAGAGTTGAATGACCCCAACTCTGCTGCATTTAACAAGGGAAGGATTTACTATACGAATGCGCCAAAGGATGTTGGTGAGGCTTATTCGGTGCAATTTTCAAAGGACTTTGAATCTTTCATGTCCGCCCGTTCTCTAGAGATGGTGCCGGGAGGATTGATGGTACTCATATTTTCCGGTAGGCCAAATGGGACAATTCCTACCAAGGCATCATTTGGTCCAATGTTTCTCCCACTTGAATCTTGCCTTGTTGAAATGGCAGATGAGGTATGCATTCTAATTTTTTTGTCACGTCTTTTATTACTTTAAATTATGTCAAGTTAGCAGTGATCTAAAAGTTTAAGCTGTTAAATAGGGGCTTAACAATGGATATCAAGCCTTAATATACTCAGTATGATTTGAATTATCATTTGGTTATATATATATTTTTCAGGGTTTATTGAGCAAAAGCAAAATCGATTCATTTAACTTTCCCATATACCACCCGTCCCTTGACGAGTTGACATTGATGATAGAGAGAAATGGACGCTTCGACATTAAACAAATGGAAGCATCTTTGCCGGAGTTTGTGCATTACATGTCTATGGAATCAGCAAGGTCGGGCTTTGAGGCGCTGCTAGCAAGTCACTTTGGGAAAGAGATAATAGATGAGCTTTTTGATCGTTACGCCAAGAAAATCGATGGGCTTCCTCCCCTCAATAAGGCTGATGGTTTGGGACGTTTATTGTTTGTTGTTTTAAAGCGTAAGCCAGCTTGAGATTGTACACCTAAATGCATCTTCACAGAAGACTTTATCTTTTGTATTAGTAATCTCGAATGGTTTGGATTAGTTTTTCAGTAATTTGTTTTTTTTTATTTATGTGGATTAGTTCTACAACTGAAGTTTATTTGTCAAAGTTCTTCGCTATCTCCTCTTCTTTTTTAGATGTTTTATTATCAACTTTTGCATAGCTTTTAACTCTTTTTTTTCTTTTGGCTGCTCAGCTACGGCCGTATATCCATTGGTTTATCGCTATTTACTTCGGATTTCGGCACGTAGCTATTTGCCCAAATAAGCTTTTGCAAAGATGTATCCGTTTCAAAATTATGTGTATCCTGAATGGGACATATATACTTTCTACAACAAGCATACGTTTCAGTTATAAATGCTGGGGAATACATCATTGTTAAAACTTGGCAGGGAGAGATTTGATGTCCTTGTGGTCCTACCTGACTCAAATCGGCACCCAATGTGGGTATCGTATACCGGTAGTTCAGAAAAAAAAATAGCTATGATGCCGCCCACAGTTAAGTACTATAAGTTATCCAGCTTCTGTTAGTTGACAGCCAGGGCAAAAATATCTCGTTTTAGCTACAGATGTTCCGTCTCTAAACATCAGTTTTCTTCTGGTGTGATGAGAGACTATTCAATAGTACTTCCTAGATCATGTTTAAGGAAAACATATATAAACAGTTCAAACCCTACTCTGCACCAAGAGGGGTTACAGGAACGAACCTTTGTCCTAAGCTGAGGGTCGAGACTGGGGAGGTACCAATTGGTGCCCATAGGATTGTGGTCAGCACCACTGATCCTTTAATGCGTCCAATGCAGCTGAATGATCTGCACACAATCGGGTCGGGTTGAGTCGGGTTAAAGCGGGTAACGGGTTGAGACGAGTAATAGCTGTTACAACCCATTTAACATACCGGTCGAATGAGGCGGGTCGACTTGGATAACCCGATAAGCTCAACTCTTTTTTTTTCTTTTGAATTACTCGGCTAGAAAAAATAATTTTCAAAAATAAATTTAAAATGTTTAAATTTACTCTCTGTCTCTCTCTCTCTCGTGTGTGTGTATGTGTATAGCAAGGTTCTAAAAAGCGCTAGGCGGATGCTAGGCGGCGGAGCCGGGCCTAGCACCTAGGCGGAGACTAGTCGGGACCTAGACGGGGCTTAGAACTAGGCGTTGGAGAGGGGCCTAGGCGCCCTTAGGCGGGGTCTTTTAGAACACTGGTGTATAGAGAGAGAGAGATGACTAGATGAGGAATAGAATCAATTTCCAAGTCAAGGTTGCTTGATCTTCTCTCTCTCTCTCACTCTCTGTGTGTGTGTGTGTACGTGTATAGAGAGAGAGAGAGATGACTAGATGAGGAATAGTCAAGGTTGCTTGATCTTCTCTCTCTCTCTGTGTGTGTGTGTGTGTGTATAGAGAGAGAGAGATGACTAGATGAGGAATAGAATCAATTTCCAAGTCAAGGTTGCCCTCCCTCCCTCCCTCCCTCCCTCCCTCCCTCCTCTCTCTCTCTCTCTGTGTGTGTGTGTGTGTATAGAGAGAGAGATAACTAGATGAGGAATAGAATCAATTTCCAAGTCAAGGTTGCTTGATCTTGTATATCAGTATACTAGCCGTACTCCCGTGCGATGCACGGCAATATTTTGTAACAATCATATTCAAATTTTATAATTAAAGAAAAGGATATGGATAACGAAGAAATATATTACAAACCAAAGTTTACATATATCTCCATGGATAATTTACAATAATAAATACAAACTCAAAAATTATTAAGTACGAAGTATTTCCTTAAAAACAACATTATTTGTGTAGTGTGAATAATGACAATGATATAAATTGCAAACAGTAATCGGGGAAAAAAATCTTAATCTTCACTTTAAAGCAATCAAAAAGCAAGACTAATAAAAAATAGAGAACTAAAAAAAAAAAAATTCCAAACACTTTCCATTAACAAATTATAATCATGATATTGAAATTTAGAGTGAGCCTACGACGTTTATGTAGCTGTACACCCGTGCGATGCACGGAAAATTTCTGAAAAATTCTGAAATATGAAAAGAAATATTGAAATAAATACCACAAAAATATTGTATTAAATAGAACATTTTTACAGAGAGAAGTAGTTATATATTACGTAAAAGTGGTGAGGGAAATGAAATTATATATTAGTAAATACTTCTTTGAAAACCACGTTCGTAGTAGAACTATCAAAAGAAGAAGATGGACGATCTTCATTAAATATCAATATTTACTTCAAAAGAAAGTAGAAATATACATAGATTTTTTCCACAAACCATCCACATATAAACACAATTTAAAGTACAACAACCAAATATCTTAAAAATCACTACATAAATAATATAAATAATTTTACAAATTTGTATTATTTTAAATATACATAAAATATTGATTTTAATTTTTATATTTCAAGTTTTGTTTAAAAAGAAACAAAACTTGAAATATAACCATTACAAAATATGGAAAATTTTGGGACACATATGAGGACCAAAAGATCAATCAAATCTGAACGAAAATGGTTATTTATTTGAGACAGAGGTAGTACTAATATTATATAGGAAAAATAAATTAAAATTACTAATAACCCATGCAACATAATTCTTTCTTAATTAACATAATGCTATAAATCACATATATGTTTTATTTAATAATTTCAATATCAATTTTCATTATTTTATAACTAACAACTCCCTTCATTAAATTTTTATATTTATTCCAAAAAAAAACTTTCCATGTTGTATTTAAAATTTTAGAACTTAACTTTTCCTATTGTATCAAGTAACTAATTTGTTATAACTATGTCAAATATAATGCCTAAATATATAGTATAATTTTTTTCTAATTTGAATTGAAGTTATTAATAATTTTCATGACTGCATTAATGCATTGATGCTTGATGGAGAAAATTGGAGGTGACCCTTGGTGATCCTATGAAGCAAAAAAGAGGGAAGAAATAAAAATGGAGAATGTTCTTTGGGTGAGATGATAAACCTATATAAAAAAAGAGTATGAAAATTTTAATATTTACATAAATAATAGCAATGACTAAGTAGAAGGTATGATTTAAACACAAAAATTATTTACCCTAGACACACATATTTTGGGTGATAGGGTAGTATTAGTTTGGTCTCAAAAAAAAAAATGATTAAGATTCATTTAAAAGAAAAAAGAAATTAAGACTACACCCGTGCGATGCACGGTGATATCTTGTCTTTTTTGATATACAAAATCAATGGGTAGAATTAAATTATGATCATAAGTGAAAACTCAATACAACAATTCTTTTAAATTTACACATTAACAATTATAATAATCAAAATGTAAATATAAGTGATAAGTGGAATAAAAAACGAAAATTGAAAACATTACAATTTAATTACACGTAACTGAAATATATGTCTCCTATTATATTTTCTGAAATACTTTCTTATTTAAAAATTATTAGTGCAACCATTGAAAATATATTCATTACAATCACTCTCATTATGTCTCTCATATCTATTTAAAAAAAAAATTATCACCAACTGATGATTAAATATTATTCACTTTCCTTGGATAATTGTTAATAAAAGTCATTAACTTCCTTCCATTAAAATTAAAATTAGCAACAATTTAATATAAATATTCATCTATCATATTCCCTTAACCATTATTAAAATTGAAATCATCACCTCTTTTTTAATTTTTTTTTTTTAACAAAAATCACCAACACATAAATTTAAGCTGTAATTATTAATATATAAAAATAAACTTGAAATTATCATCAATTAAGCTTAAATTTAAATTAACATCATTTTAACCCACTCTGTTGTTTCTTTATTTAAAATATAATATATAAATGAAATACGATTAAAATAATACTCCCTCCGTCCCAATCTAAATGTCCAATTGACCAAAAATTGATAAGTTTGACTTAGACATAAATGCAAATCTAATCATCCTATTGAAATTTTAAAAATTGTTATTGATAAATAATTAATTTATTTATCAATAACAATTTTTAAAATTTCAATAGGATGATTAGATTTGCATTTATGTCTAAGTCAAACTTATCTATTTTTGTTGACTTGGACATTTAGATTGGGACGGAGGTAGTATATTGATTAGAAAAAAAAACTAACGTCCATTTATACTCTCTTTAGTTCCTCCGGAATGGTGTCAATATTTACTTCAAACTAAAGTAGAAATAGACATAGATTTTTTCCAAAAATTACCATGGACATATAAACACAAAATTTATAGTATAACAACCCAATATCTTAATAATCACTACAAAAATAATATGAAATAATTATATTATTTTACATATAAATACAATATTGATACATTTTTTTTTATTTTTATATTCAAATATTTTTTAAAATAGAGTAATGTTTAAAAAAGAAACAAAACTTGAAATATAACCATTACAAAAGATGAAAAAATCAAATATTACTTTTTCAATATTTATTTACCAAAATAACACAAAAAAAAACTTATTTACCAAAATAACACTTTTTTTTAAATCCGGCACTCCTTTTTCGATTTTAAAGAAAATCCGGAACTTGTATTTCCGGTTTTAATTTTTTTTTTTTATTTGGTAAATTCGGCATTCCTACTTCCTCTTTTAAATTTAATATTTTTTTTTGGTAATCCGGCAATCCTAATTCCGGTTTTAAATTTTTTATTTTTTTTTGGTGTTTTGTCGAATCAGAGGAGAGGAGGAATTAGTTTTTTTTTTTTGTGTGTTAAACCCGGCACTTCCAATTCCGGTTTTAATTTTTTTTTTTAGTCACGGGTGTTTGTTGTTGCTTTTGTCTAGGCCACACAACCCACTTGACCCAATTTTTGGCCCCAATTTTGTGTTGTCTTCCTAGGGATTGGATTCGTTTCGTAACAAAAACAATAATAATAATAACAATAATAATAATAATAACAATAACAATAATAATAAAAAAAAAAATAAAAAAAAAATGAAAAAAAAAATAATAATAATAATTATTATTATAATAATAATGATGAGAATAATAATAATGATAATGATAATAATAATAATAATTGCAAACTTTGTTAAATCACTACATTTAATTTAATAGTCTTACATTTTTATTTGTCATTTCAAAACTCACTATGTCTCCCTTATTTCTCTAATTTTCAAACATTCCTTCTCTCTCTCTCTCTCTCTCTCTCTCTCTCTCTCTCTCTCTCTCTCTCTCTCTCTCTCTCTCTCTCTCTCTCTCTCTCTCTCTCTCTCTCTCTCTCTCTCTCTCTCTATCTATCTCCCCATCTACCCAATTTCTCGGTTTCTTTCTCTACCCATCAATGGTGCCGCCCCACCTTAAAAAATGTCACCACCACTCTTTACCGAAAGAGATTTCAATCCTCAAAAACTCTCACGAAACCCACAATTACTTCAAACAAATATAACAAATTCACAAATTTGAATATACTATAGGTTAAAACATACTAAAACTCTTATAACTACCTATAGACATATATTAAATTTTTAATAATATATTTATTCATTTAATTAAGGATATGAGTTAATATTTGAAAACAGAAGAAAGATAGAGAAGACATTCTATTTTGTTTAGTAATATTTTCTCTCCTCATCTCAAATGGATTTTACCTTTCTATAAACAAATTTTCTCTCATTTTAACAAAAAAAATAAATAATAAAAAAAAAGAAATGGCGTGGGGGGAGGAGGAATCATGTGGTCAATCACCCCATACTTCACTATCCTTTCTCTCTTGCTAATTGCTCATTTGGAAATAACAAAAATTCAAAAAAAAAATAAAAAATTGGAAAGCTCAAATGATTTGTATCACCCCATACTTTTACTTTATTTTCTCTCTATCTAATTGCCATTTGAAAAGAATTTTTTTTTTTTTTTTTTTTGAAAAGCTCAAAAAGCTGTAAACCACAACCAACCTTTCCTTTTCCCACCCCCAAAACGTCTCCCATTTCCAATCTCATTAATTAGACAAAAAAGCTTTATACTCTCTCTTTCTTTCTCTCTCTAACTCTCCCTTTTCTTCTTCTTCTTTCATCTCCCCCACCCACCACCCATTTCTCCTTCTCTCCGCCCCACCAACATCCCAACTTCGTCGATGCCTCTTCTTCCCCATTACCGCCCCCGTCTTCCTCCGGCCCCATGATCTCTCTTTCTCTTTCATCTTCCTCAAAACGGCTACACCTCCCCGCCTACCCACCACCACCAACTACCAGTTTCGCCGCCTCATCTTACTCTTTGCCTCCTACCACCATCACCGCCGTAAAATACTTTCCATAAATTCATCCTAACACCATCATCACCGCCGCCCACCGCCTCCTACCACCATCATCACCGCCACCCACCATCATCACTCCGCCATGGCTGCACTTTAAATACTTCACAATAGGGTAAAGCAAGGGTCATATCTGTAAGTGATCAGTTAAGAAGGTAACTCCGCCATGGCTGCAACCTCGGTTGCAATATCAAAGATCTACCTCCGGAGGTTGCCAAACCAAGAAACGAAGAACTCTAATTACCTGACTCTACTCATCAAACAGAGAGAGTAATAAACTTCTTGCGTGAATGTGTTTGCTTGTGCATTTTTTGGTGTGTGTGGTCGTTTCTCTGTGTGTGTGTGTGTGACTGTGTGTGTGTGACCGTGTGTGTGTGTGTGTGACCGTGTGTGTGTTTGACAATGAAAGAGAGGGTTGAATGGAGTACAATTTATTTGTCAAATTTGAATTCAAATTTTGAATGAAAAACACATGTCAACATTTGAAAGCAATTCATATTTTATACCTACACTTGTCATCTTTTTCAACAAATGTCAAAAATGCACACTTTAACATCAGCAAAGTTAATTTACATTGTATATTAAATTTTTGTCTTATTCAAATTATTGTGAAATGACATATTTGCCCTTCATTGTGACAATATTTACCACTTGCTTCCTTTAATATATAGATAGATATCAGTGTGTGTGTGTGTATATAGAGAGAGAGATGAGGAATAGAATCAATTTCCAAGTCAAGGTCTCTCTCTCTCTCTCTCTCTCTCTCTCTCTCTCTCTCTCTCTCTCTCTCTCTCTCTCTCTCTCTCTCTCTCTCTCTCTCTCTCTCTCTCTCTCTCTCTCTCTCTGTGTGTGTGTGTGTGTGTGTGTATGTGTGTGTATAGAGAGAGATGACTAGATGAGGAATAGAATCAATTTCCAAGTCAAGGTTGCTTGATCTTGTATATCAGTATATATCAGTGTGTGTGTGTATATAGAGAGAGAGATGAGGAATAGAATCAATTTCCAAGTCAAGGTTGCTTGATCTTGTATATCAGTATATATCAGTGTGTGTGTATATATAGAGAGAGATGAGGAATAGAATCAATTTCCAAGTCAAGGTTGCTTGATCTTGTATATCAGTATATATCGTACTACGTTCCCTATTTTTATTCTCCTAATATTACTGAAATGATGGATCTGGGTACATATTTTTTTGGAACGGATGGAGTATTATTTATTATCTATTCTTATATTTTTCAAGCAATTAACAAAATTAATCTTTTAGCCTATTAAAAGAAGTTGTGTGATTCAGTTTATCCTCACATTGAAGATCACCCTTCTTTAGGGATAGTACTGATTTAGACTCATTTACTAATTATCATTTAGGGATATTATTAATGCAGACTCCTGTACAAATTATCTTTCGTGATAATCCTAAACCATGCAGCCTGTAATTAGCAAATAGATGCATTATGTATAGCTCGTACCTATAATAATTCTGTACTTCTATAGTTATGTTGCCGTTTACTTCCTCTTACTACTTTCCAACTGGAGCAAGTGCTTCTAATCCTTTTTTTCATGCCACCCCTGTCCCTAAAAAGATATCTCAATTTTGACTCTTTTGATCAATTTGATTAAACTTTCACCAACAACAACAACAAAGCCTTAGTCCCAAAATAATTTGGGATCGGCTAACATGAATCCTCATATGTTATCGTGAAAAAAAAATAAATAAAAAATTAAATTAAATTAAATTAAAAAAAATAAAAAAATAAAAATAAAAAAAATAAAAAAAAATAAAAAAATAATAAAAAATAAAAAATAAAAATAAAAAAATAAAAAATAAAAATAAAAATAAAAAATCAACCCCCACATGGATTTTTGCCCTCCACTCCGGCCTCTTCAACACCATACTTTCATCCACTCCAAGTAAATTCATATCATTTTCAATTAAACTTTCACCAAGGATTAATAAAAATTTACTAGTCCATATGAAATTCCGAAAACAATTTAAAATATATTTCTTAATGTTCTTGCAATTAGTGAAACTTTTACGGATAACAAGATAAATGTATTTTAAATAGTCCCTCCGTCTCAATATGAATGTCCAAAAAATTACTTTCCAAAAAGGAAAATGAACTATTTTGGGGGGACAGAGTGAGTGTATGTTTAAATGCTTAATGAATGTGCCAAGTGCCCACTAATATGTCAATCATCGCTACTGCTTTGAAGCAAGTCAAAAGACGTTTCACTTGCCAACCTAATTGTGTTTAATTATATATTTAAATGCCAAGACAATCTTTCCTAAGATCAATGTACAGAGTACACCTTCACAACTTTGGAACCAAGGATGATGATGGAAGAATAACAAATGCAGTACTGCAGATGATGAGTATAAAATGCTTCATGTAAAAATAATATTATGTCTTAAATCAAAGATAGAAGCTGGAAGCCTGGAATGTTAACAAGTGCAAACTAATAGCAACTGACCTGCTGAAGAAATATGTGGATTTCGACTCCCCATGTCAGATGACTCAAATGCAATGACTCAATCAGGAGCCTGGGTTGTTGCAATTAGCTGATCAACTGTAATTTTCAATCCCATAAAGGCTCTTTGACCAAAAGATTCATTTTCTCGCGCAAGAATTCCCGTACATCTTCTCTCCCTTCCTTTTTGAGCAATTGCATTAGCTTTTCAAATGTCAATCTCGGTGGCCGAACTCCCTTTTCTATCATGTCCTCCATTAAAACACAAGCCTGAGAAACATCCTTCTTGTCACACAAACCATTAATGAGAGCACCATATATGTGCATGCTCGGGACAAACTGCTTGCTTTTCATGTACTTCCAGACTTTAAGAGCCAGTTCAAGCTCGTTACCCTTACAAAACATTGTTATCATTATAGTGTATGTGTCTGCATCGGGCTCACAAATCTTGATCATCCTTCGAAAGACTTTAAAAGCATCATCAGTTTCCCCCCGACCAATCAGGCTATTCAGAATTATATTGCAAGTCCTTGCATTAGGCCTCATCCCCTTGGATTCCATCTCATTCAAAACCCGGTAAACATTTGGGAACTTGTTAACTTTACAAAAAGCACTAATCAAAGCATTATAGACTGTCACATCCGCTTTGACTCCATTTCTTTCCATTTCAAGAAATGTATCGACAGCATGTTCAATCTGATTTTCAACTCCATAAGTATGAACCAAAACACTATATATGAAAGATGTGGGCCGACACCCTCTAGAATCCATGTCCTTAACAATTTCAATGGCTTCATTCATCCTCCCTGCTTTGCACAGGATATCCACCATGATCCCATATGACACAATATCAGGGTTACAACCCACTCCAACCATGTCTCGGAATATCTCCCTAGCCTTTGGCAGATTGGGAACCCTTCCCCAACCCTCAAGTAGTATGCTATAAGTTTTCTGATCAGGCTTAAAACGGCCTTTCATATTGTCAAAAATCTCTTGAGCTTTCCTTACATTCTTGGACTTGCATAAAGCACTTAGCAAGCCATTAAAGGCTGCTAGATTTGGAGTCAAGTCATACTTTTCCATAACATTAAAAGTGTAAACCGCCTCCTCTACCTTCTGAACCCTAGCATACTTTCTCATAATTATACAAAATGTTTCAATGTTTACCATGCTTTTGCCTCTCATGCTGTTCACAAGATCCCACATTATTTGGTATTGCCTTATCTTGGCCAGAGACTCAATCATGGTGTGGTAAGCTCTGACGCTGTGCTCATAATTACGTTGCTTCCCAGCCCATTCAAAAAACTGATATGCCAGCTTGCCTGCATTTCCAAATCTCTTCAGGACCTCCTCCACTTCATCAGATGAAGCCCTTATTCCATTTTGATCAAGTACAGTACCAAGCCCTAGCTTTGGACAAGACAGCATGATTTTGCATATTTGCTTTTTTGGATCAGATAACTCTTTCCTTGTTCCTGTAGAACTATACGTTCTAGACAAATTGACCCATCTATGATAAAAGCTATCAAAACGGCAATGTCTTCTGACCATATTTTCACAAATTCCTGTATGATAGGAAGATTAGTAAGAATCGCCTTAAAGAGAAGATGAATGCCAATTCTGGTAAGACATACTTCTAAAAAATTCAACTTCACTACCAAAGTTCAAACTTATCAATAACTGAAACTAAATATAAACAATTAAAACTAACTTAAGAATGAATTCAAAGTATCATACCTAGCAAGCATTAAAAATTCATAAACTAATAAATACAGTAGGTTTTAAGTAGCTCACTGTCTTTATCAAAGATGATATAAGTTCAAAGACAGGCATTATATGATAGATATTGCATAATACAAATGCAAATCCTACTACAAGGCAAAGCAATGAATGTGTGTGTCTGTGGGTGATGGGGGGAGATTTACATGGGCGAATATTGGGGAAAGAGTGGGAGTGGCGGAGGACAGGCCATACTTGTAGAACTTTTTAGCACAGGCAACTGAGTCTTGCTCCGACAGGCCTAAAGGTCCGTCAATCGTCGACCACTGTGGAGAAACAGCTCCAGATACTGTCAAATTTGCCGCCGGCGAAGTGGAATTAGGGTTGTTGTTGTTGATTGGATTGGTGACGGGGAGGATTAGGCCGGCTGATTCCGATGGATCTTCTCGTGATGAATCCATACTATCTGGAATTTGCAAATGGGGGAGATTCCAAATGAGAATTAAAAATGGAAATGGGCGATATGAAGGAGGCGAAGAAGGAAGAAAGGGATTGTGGGAGGCGGTGCTGGAGGTGGAGGGTTGCCGGAGAAGAGCTCATTTAGAGATTAGGTCACTAGTGGAAATGGAACGGGAGAGGAAGGCCTAAGGTCGGGAGGGTGAGACTCCGACGGTGGAGAGGTAGGGGTCGCCGGCGAGGAAAGGGATGCCGGAGATGGTGTAGAGAGAGAAAGTGAAAGTGTGAAATGTGAATAAGAGAGACTGTGTGGGTGTATTTTGTGTGTGTTTATTTCATTTAAATAAATTGTAAATGGATTGAAGTACGGTATGGTTAATGGAAAAAATCCTTTTTAACCACAAATATCAGATCATATTCCATCAAAACCCAGCTCATATAAAAAAAGACTGACTCCTTTGTTATTCCATATTAAAATCCCTTTAACCCCCAATATACATGGAACGGCCAAATCGCCGTTAACTTCCGTCATTCTACCCAATTCCCATTCTGAAACGAAACGGAGATATCCTCAATCAATTCATAGTTGTAGATCCAATTGGTGATCTCTGGGGAAACCATTTCAAATTAGTAGCCGGAAATCCAATAAATTTCGGCAAGAATTAGGAACCGAAACGAGGGTTTGGCTGTGAAGAGGAGGTTATCAATGTCTTCAAAGAGACCTAAATTGTGGAGGGCGTTCTATTTCGTGTGCCGGAGACGCTTTCCGATGAGGTTTTGGGGCAAATTGAAGATACTAATCTTTGTGCCATTCACGCGAAAAGGGTTATAATTATTCCCAAGGATATTCGGCTTGCTCGAAGGATCCGTGGCGAGAGGGCTTAGATATTAATGGCTATATTTCTTTTGTATGGTAGATTTATCTCTTTCTCAGAGACCTAGTTATATTAGAGATGTAATGTTGTGGAAAATCTCAATATGATCAAGTTTGACAAATTATGTATTTCTATAGATGCAGTTCATTTTTTGGTATTTAATCAGGAGATTTACTGTGTGTTGTATTGTACATCAAGCTTCTAAAATCTTGTTTTATGATGTTGTCAGGTCATATACCATTTGCTATAGGACCATTCAAAGGTCTTATAGCTGTGTATATTATGTTTCCATGTACTATACCAGTTGCTATAGGACCATTCAAAGGTCTTAATGCGTTGGTATAAGATTGTGTGAGTTTTTGAAATGTAATTAATAAGATATGTTGTTGTTTTTGATGTTGTAGATGACTTTTAGCAGGTCTTATACCTTTTGCTATAAGACCTCTTATTAGTGTTGTTGTTTATAACTGTTACTATAAGACCTCTTATTAGTGTTTTAACATTTATTTGTTGGTCATATACCAGTTGCTATAAGACCTCTTATTAGTGTTTTAACATTTTTTTGTTGGTCATATACCAATTGCTATAGGACCAACTAAGTGGTAATATATTTCATTAGTATAAACTGTGGAGGAAAATTAATTTAAAAAATATGAGATTTCACAATCAGTTAATGAGATTCAATATTCAAAGCTATAAGACCATTGGATGGTCCTATAGCAAGTAGTATAGGACCTCACACAATCTTATACCAACGCATTAAGACCTTTGAATGGTCCTATAGCAGTTGGTATAGGACCTGACACCATCATATACAAAGCTATAAAGCCTTTGAAAGGTCCTATAGCAGTTGGTATAGGACCTTGTAACATGATATACACAACATATTACAGGTCATATATATACATGATTTTATATAATTTAGTGCAAACTAGTACATCCCCTTTATAAAATCATAGGCAAAACAAGTGGACATACAATGAAATGCATAATAGAGCAGGTCCTATATCACTTGTTATAGGACCATTAAAAGGTCTTAAAGCTTTGTATATGATGTTGCCAAGTCCTATATCACTTGTTATATGACCATTTAAAGTTCTTTTAGCTGTGTATTTGATGTTGCCAGGTCATATATCAGTTGCTATAGGACCATTGAAAGGGCTTATATATGTGTATTTGATGTTGCCAGGTCCTATACCAGTTGTTATAGGACCATTCAAAGGGCTTATATCTGTGTATTTGACATTGCCAGGACCAATTAAAGGCCTTATATTTTTGTATATGATATTGACAGGTCCTATATCAATTGCTATAGAACCATTCATTCAAAGGTCTTATATATTATATAGCATCAATATCATCATCCTTAAATTCAAAATACTCATCAGCAAGGCCTTCATCCTCCTCATCATTAATCCCTCTCTTCAACAACAATATCAATCCCAGACTCATCCATGAAATTCGTGTCCTCAAACCCCTTCTCATGAACCTTACCCAAATCATTACTCCCCAAAACCCTAACTTGCGAATTAGCGAGTAAATGACGGCTCTCAGACCTAATGCGTAAATGGAGCTTCAATGGCTTCTCACAAGGCTTCAATTTTGTGGATTTTTGGTTTGATTTGGATTTGGAGAGCGATTTGTCCGCTTCGTAGAGAATGAAATAGCGAATTTTGTGGGTTTTGATTTTGTTGATTGCGGGAGGTTACATGCGAGGTTAAGCGACGTTAACAGCCGTTATCCGTGGGTTTTGATGGAATTTTTATCTCAAAATGGGTTAATATGGGTTAATAATCTAGAAGGTGGGTTTAAGAGTCCTTGACTCTTAATTAATTTATTTTTAAAGAGTAGGATTAGAAGGTATAATCGATAATTTCATTTATTTGTTAGGATGTAGTTTTGTTTAAATTGAGGGATTAGTACGTAATTTTCTTTTTAAAAATATGCAATATAAATAATTCATATTCTTTATCAATTTTTTATGATGTAATTTTTATTGTGATAAATATCAATAATTATATTTGTTTTAATGGTTTTTTTGTCTCTCTGTTTCTATAGATCTAGTGTTTGCAAAGTTGTGAATTCTTATAATCAATAATTTGTAAATTAGATTAGAGATTTTATTTGGTGATTGTCAGTTGATAATAATATTTTTGTCCTCTGTCCGTATACGGAGCCAAGTTGATGAACCGCGTATTTCGTCGTGTTGTGTGATTGATTTATTTTCTATCTTATACATATATTTGTTACAACAAACTGGTATCAGAGCCGGTTAGGTTGATAAAGGTTTAGGGGTTTTTCGCTGCAAAAGAAGATAGGATCAGGAATTGAATCACCAGTTGACAAGTTCAATGAAAAAAATAGTTTTTCTCTTTGGCAAGATGAAAGCCTTGTTGAGAGAAAAGGGTTTGTGGGCTCCGATAGCTACTACAATCAGGAATCGTCAGGATTCAAATGACAAAGCGCTAGCAGGTTACATGTGTTGTAGTGGCTGCAACAGTAGAGGGTTGGGTGAAATCAGCTGATCTGATCGCGCTAGATGAGAGAGCCCACTCTAAAATCATCAAGTGCTTAGATATATATCTGACACAATCATTGACCAATAAGCTGTATATGAAGCAAAAGTTGTATTCGCTCCGAATGATGGAAGGTACGCCCATTAGGGATCATATAGATTGGTTCACATCTTTATTACTTGAATTATTTGATAAAGTAGCATGACATTTTTTTGTGATATAAATCTATTTTATATCAATTAAAATATTTATATTTATAAATTTAGGAGATTTTTTTCTTTTAGCCTTTGTTGTATATAGTTTGTACTTATTATTATTATTATTATGACAAATGAAATTTGAATAATAACAATGAATTATTATTGTAATTAGTTAACTTCTAATTTTATAGATGATTGAATTGATAATATTAAATATCTTTGATAATTAATGATTTTATACTACATACACATATTATGATTAGTAAATATAATTAGAAAGTTATATGAGAATAGTGATCTGGTATAGTAAGTTTAATACCTAATATCTATCAAATACAGAGTATAGTAACTATTAAATTAAATATTAATAGTTACCCTATGTATGTAACTAATATTGAAGCATTATCTAAGATATTCTAATATATTAAAAAATTAATATTTCTAATTAATGTTATATTTAACTAATAATATTAGCTTATATTAAACTAAATGATAATAATTACCCTATATAATTAATATTATGATTATCTAATACTATTAATAATAATCAGTGGCGGATCTACCCCAAAACATTTGGGGTTGCCTGTTCTTTACTAAAAAAAAAAAATTGCCGCAAAGCTAAAATTCAAAATGTTTACATACATAAATAATTAAATATAGTAGGCTTCAATACGTCAACATTACATAAAATAAACACAATTTACATTTAACGTTTCCTAGGATTCATCTTCTTGAGCAATTGAAACACTAGTGCTTGCTTTATTTCTCGGAGTTACCGGGAAGAACCGATCCAACCTATTACCAATGTTATCAAAAAAGCAATTAAGCTAAGTTTGTACAAATTAAGAACACATCAACATCTAACACATACATCAATTATTCAAATATATTTCAAAATTCGAATAAAAAATAAATAATAATGAATCAAATAACCAAAAATATTTCAATCACAAACCCATCAATGAATCAATAATGTGCAAATTTATATTTTTAAGCTAAGTTTGCAAAAAAAAAAAAAAAATTTTTTTTTGGCAACCCCAGGCACTATATAACATCCACCCCTAATAATAATAATAGTTAACATATATTAACTATTGAGTCTTTTCCACTTTCACTTTGCTCTATTAGTTATATATTTTCTTCTATAATATAAATTCATTATTATATAGAGAGTACATGAAAGTGTATATGATTTAAGTTACTAATCATTAACTATCATTAGTAGAATTTATTATAAATAACGTTTTACATATGTAAAGATTTAGGTTAATTGTATTTAGTTAGTGACTCTTTCGATTACATCTTAATATGTGTTACTTATAACTTATAATATGTCTTTATTACATATTATCTCTTTGCATAGCTATAAGTTATCTACTAAAATTATTAGTTAATTGCAAAAATATAAATATTTGCATACGAATGAAAAGACATATGACATGAAAGATTGAGAAATTAGATAAAGTCACTCGGGTCTTATGTGTCATCACCAGATTTAGTCTACTTTAAAATAATATAGTATAGATTTAGTTTCCACCAATAATTACTTGGTGACTTTTTATATTCATCATCAATCATCTTTATTTAATTTTTTTGTAACTCTTTTTACTAATATCTTTGATTATCTCCATTTATTACCAATTTGTATTTAGTTTTAATAAATTATTATTTGATAAGATTATTTGACATATTCATTAAGTTCATCGTGATAGTTATAGTAATTGTTATATTTAACTAATAATATTAGCTTATATTAAACTAAATGATAATAGTTAACCTATATAATTACTATTATGATTAACTAATAATATTAATAATAATAGTTAACATATATAGTCACTATTATAATTAGCTAATAACAGTAATAGTAATAGTTAATCTATATAGTAACTATTATAATTAACTAATAATAGTAATTGTGATAGTTAACTTATATAGTAATTATTATGATTAAATAGTATTATTAATAATAATGTTAACATATATAGTAACTATTATGATTAACTAATACTATTAATATTAATGTTAACCTATATAGTAACTATTATAATTAACTAATACTATTAATAATAATTGTTAACATATATTAACTATTATGATTAACTAATAATATTAATAGTAATATTTAACATATATAGTAACTATTATAGTTAACTATTACAATTAATAGTATTAGTTAACTTATATTGTAACTATTATGATTAACTAATACTATTAATAGTAATAGTTAACATATATAGTAACTATTATAGTTAACTAATACAATTAATATTAATAGTTAACTTATATAATAACTATTATATTTAACTAATACTATTAATAGTAATAGTTAACATATACTCCCTCCGTTCCACAACAAGTGACACACTTTGCCATTTTGGGCGTCCCACTAATAAGTCACACTTCCTAAAATGGCAAATAATCTTTACTATTCCCTCCACTCATTCTCTCTCTTACATTATTTTAATACTCACAACACCATTATAATTTACTATTCTCTCCACTCATTCTCTCTCCTACTCAACTATCTACACTCACAACACATCAACCTTTTCACTTTTTCCTTAATTCCCGTGCGGAACAGTAACTGTGTCACTTGTTGTGGGACGGAGGGAGTATAGTTAACTAATACAATTAATAGTAATAGTTAACTTATATAGCGACTGGTCGTGCGACACTTCATGCCATAAGGCGGTTTACAGACTGATTTCCTAATTTGATTAAGAAACATATACCATACTAATGTAGAATAAATATAAAGGTCTGTCAACCCTAATATTCTAGCCGAATTTTAGAAAAGAAAATCACAACATAATTCTCAATATTCTTCCAAGGTTTAAAGGATCTAGCAATCATCAAGAAATCGTTCTTGGTTCATTCGAAGGTGTGGATACCAAAAGAGGGTCTTCGCTCGTTCAACGATCAAGGCCTAGAGTTCGAAGTTTGTATTCAGAATCACATCAATACATCGTTCGATAGCTCAAGAACGGAAAGCGTTCAAGGTTGGTTATCTATCTCATAGGAATTCAATTTAATTGTATAGAACGGATCCTAGGCTCTTGGGTTTTATGTTATTAGATGCTTAATTCCGCTGCGCATGGACCCGTAAAACCCAACAGTGGTATCAGAGCCCCGTTCGTATGGTTAAATTTGAATTAACATGCTAAAAAAGTGATATAAATCGTTTATATGTTCTTTTGCATGTTTTGTATGCGATAGATTGATTGTTTTTGAAACAATATGCCTAAATCATATTCTATTGATATTGAGTTAAATCTGTTAAAAGTTGTTTGCATGATTTAATTGCTCTGTGATTTAGAATTGATTGAAACTGGAAATCTGCAATCTGGCAACTAAGTGTCACGCGACATAGTTGGGCTATGTCACGCGACAGAGTATGTCAGTGTCACGCGACAGAGCCTGCTTGTGTCACGCGACAAAGCTTACCTCTGTCACGCGACAAATCTTGCCCAATCTGGGCAGAATCAGTTTGTTACATAATCCTGCTAATAGGTGAACATGTTTACAAATCTGATATGTTTATGTCTTAATCTGGATGCTATAAATTTCTGGAAATTAAGTTTATAGGGCTATGCTAGATTAATTCATTATTTATGCATGCTTAGTTAATTAAAATATGATTTTATTAATTGTTGCGATGCATGCATTATGTGTTCTTACGTGTTAAGAATTTTAGATGTTTAGTTGAAACATTATATTGTAATTTCCTGAATGTTTAGATTGAAACATTAAGATTTTGATTTATGATTGTTTATGAAAAACAAGTCATTTTACGCAAAATTTAAAAGGAAACTGATTGTTTATTCAAAGTGTTGATTATGTTGCAAATCAGAGCTGATTTCTGATTGTGCATGTCTAGAAAAGTTCTGTCAAAGGAGAGATTTGGTACTTAAGTAGTTCTTGTGGCTCACCTATCTTCCTGGGAACTTACCTGGTGCACGATTATGATTATCTTTGCTGATATGCTTATAATCTACTTTAAAGAACCTTCATTTAACTTTTAAGTTCTTTATGCCAGTTCATGATTAAAACACTTGAGACCATTCAGATAGTTTTGGGTAGGCTTGCCATAGCAAGGTACTTTGATTCTATTCGTCTGCGAGATGAGGAAATGGTGGTTCCTATACGTTTAAAGTGAATGAACTTAATTGGATTATCAAAATGGTTTTGGACCCAAGGCATAAGATGAGATTAAAATATGCTTAGACATATGATGTCTTGAATAAATCTCATAAAAGATCTAAGAGTCATATATGTGATATGATTGATGTTTCTACCTAATTAATTTAGTTTTGAGTGGTTTGCCATAGCAAACTTGAAATTAAATTAAAGTTGGATCTTAGCCCATTAAATGTATATGATGCTTATATGCATTGGAAGGTGTATAATTTAGTGGGAGCATTTATTTGCATGTAAATGCATTATACTTCTTACATAATATGTTTACTTATATGTGTTCATATTTTATGTATATCTTTTTGTAGAATAAATGGCATCAAACAATAATCATCTGTCACTGCGATCTCTCCTTGAGAAGGAAAAGTTGGAAAAGAATGGTACAAACTAGACATGGCCGACCCGTACCCGTACCCGTTTGGACCCGTGGAACCGTACCCGGATTTGACCCGCCAGAACCGTACCCGTTTCGACCCGTGGAACCGTTGGACCCGTACCCGTATAATTAGCGGTTCGGTTACGGTTCCTCTTTCTCAAAACCCGTGACCCGGCGGTTCCAACCCGTGGAACCGTACCCGTTACGACCCGTGGAACCGTACCCGTATGACCCGCCGTAGGACCCGCGTCAAAAGCCTAGGATAGGAAGTAGTACTAGTAGGCCATGTCTCTAAAGTGTAGCTGTGTGTAGGAGCCAGATTGTGATAGATTTTTTATTTTTTTTATTTTTAAAAAAGTACTATTTATAAAAAAAAAAAAGCCTAGGAAATAGTCATGTCTAAAGTGTAGTAGGAGGCAGGAGCCATGTCTAATACTTAGTCGATCGAAGTTTGAATGAAGGAGAAAACGCCAAAAAAAGGGTCTCTCTTCTCTTGTCTTGTCTGCCCCGTGCCCCGCCAATCCAATTCCAATTCCAATTCAAATTTTTTATTTTTTTATTTTTAAACCAAACCATGTATAAAAAAGTAATGAAGTCAGACTCAGAACGGTCACATTGTGACAGATTGCCAGAATTTCTTTTGACCTTTTTTCATTTCAGTCCCCTCCCCTTCACCCCTTGGCGTTAGTAACGGTCATATATAATTATCTAACTATAAATACCATTTTCCACCCCAAACAATTTACTTCACAAAAACTCAGTTATCTCTCACTCTTTCTCTCTAACGAAAATTGTTCATTCTAAATTTCAAAGCCTTTCTAAAGCTCAAATCTGATCAAGCTTGAATCTTTCCATTCAACATCCATATTTTCATCCTTCACATCCATATTTTAATCCTTCATTTCACATATTTCCATTCATTTCACATATTTTCATTTCTTTTTCTTATTTTCAAACATGAATATGCTTAAAAATCTAGCTAGTAAGAAGGGTAGGAAATCATCATCCTCCCAAGCACCACCACCACCAACATTTTCCGAAGAGCAGGGTCGTCCTTATTTTGATGGGGGAATTTCGGGCCAAAATGCATGGGAACACGAGGTTGAATAAGAAGATGATGATGAAGTGGAAGAGCTTCCTAATTTTGGTGCTCCGAGTCCGAATACTCAAGAAAGTGACGGAAATACTATGGAAACCATTAGAGGAGGAGGTCAAGGAGGGCGGCGTCGTAAAGCAACAAGTGATGCTCCTAGACCTACAAGGGCTACGAAATCGGATATTTTCGTAAAACACTTCAAGAAGGTGCAAGGAGATGCAAAGGGCGAAAATCTTGAGCAAATATATGGAAAATGCAACTATTGCCATGTAAGATATCCATGGTATCCCGGTGATGGATACGGTAATTATACTAAGCATATGAGAACCAAACATCCCGCCGAATATGGGATGAATACGTCTCAAACGCAATTGCAAGGATTCACTCCGTCACAAAAAAGTGGCGTAGGTACGTCTTCTTCTAATCTATTTACATATTCCGAGCATGTTCATAGGAAAGAAATGGTTAAACTTGTTTGTTTGAAAAGTCTTCCCTTTAGTTTCCCCGATGATGAGGCATATGAAAATTTTGCTAAACTTTCTCTTAATCCCTCCGCAAAAAAAATATCACGTACGACACTCACACGTGATATTAAAAATATGTTCGGAGAACATAAATTGCATTTAGTTGAATTATTTGGTGATTTGTCTTCTAAAGTTTCTATTTGTTCCGATATATGGAGTGACCCGGGTATGGAACATTTTTATATGGGAGTAACATGTCATTGGATTGATGATTCTTGGAGAATTCAAAAAAGGTTAATAGCATATAAAGATTTTGATGAATCGCACACCGCTCATAATATTGCTCTTAAATTACAATCAATTTTACAAGAATATAATCTTGTTACAAAAGTGTTTTCAATGTCTTTTGATAATGCTAGCGCTAATACTGCTAGTTTACCCGAATTAATTTCTATTTGTCAACCATCCTTTGGTGGTAAATTTTTTCATATTAGATGTTATTGCCATATTTTAAATTTATGTGTACAAGATGGTTTATCTGCTTTGCATCTATCTGTGAATCCAATTAGAAGTGCAATTTATACTATTATGAAAAAATCAAATGTGAAAGCCCAATGGAGAAAATATTGCAAAGATAATGGCAAGCCTTACAAAAAATTATCAACGGATGTATCAACTAGATGGAATTCCACCCTTAAACTATTAGAAGATTCTTATGATCATAGAGGTGATATTTGCTTATTTTTGGGTTCCATAAATTATAATGTTCCAATATATGGTCGATTATGGGAAGAATGTGCTAGTATGATTAAATTGTTGAAGAAATTCAAGGAAGCAACGTTGGCACTATCCGGTACGTATTATCCTACTTCTAGTTTAGTTCTTGATCATTGTGCCGAAATTTCTACAGTTTTGTGAGTTTTTAAATGATCCTATACTTGAGAGGCGCCGTTTGCAAAATGTTAGAAAAGTGGAGAAAATATTTTACAAATATTCCAATGCTTTTTTTGATTGCTAAGTTATTAGATCCAAGAGTAAGAGAAGAAGGTTTGGAAGCATTTCTTTCTTTTTATTATTCAAATTTATTTTGTCAAAGTGATCCTTGTGTACCAAACGTAACTCAAATTGTTGGTGAAGTTAGACAAGCATTTTATGATATTTTTAAAGAGTACAACTCACTTTATGGTGCAAGCCTGCCAAGCCGCCAACCTTCGGTTCAAGCTTCCTCATCGTCGTCAATGTCATCATCATCATCATTTGTGGCAAATTTTTATGGAAAACAACAAGCTCGAGTCGGCGGTTCTAATGGTGAATTTGATAAATATTTAAATGGAATATTTGAATATGATATCGAAAACTTTGATATTTTAAGTTGGTGGTCCAAGAAAGCAATTTCTTTTCCTATCATTTCTATGATTGCAAGAGAAATACTTGCTTGTCCCGCATCAACGGTTGCGGTGGAGTCGGCGTTTAGCATTGGTGGTAATATGTTGGACCCTAGGCGATTAAGATTAACAACCGCTAATTTAGAACGTCAAACTTTGTTGAATGATTGGTTCAAAGCGGAAAGAAGAGAGCAAGACTCCTCAAATGCGCTTTCTTCCGATGATGATGACTACTTTGATGGTAATACAACGGGAACGGGAAGCGATTAAGGTAAGCAATTGTAATTTTTTTAAATTGTATTTTTTTATGTAGGTTAGATTTTAGAATAGAATTAGATAATTATTGTAATAAAAGAGGTAAGGCTCCTTATGTCCTCCCTTACTTATAAAAGGGCAAGGTTGGTTTGTCCCCCTCATTGTAATTTCTTTTTATATTAATAAAATTTAAAGGGTACCGTCCCTTTTTTTACATTATTACTTTGTTAATTCATTATATAAAATTATTATAGTTTAACCGAGTTTTTTACTATTTTCATTCATCTCATCTCAAATCAAATTTTTTAAAATACAAGTTTTTTATTTATGTTCTATATTATTGAAATTGGATCATTGCCAATGCCAAGTACCGACAATTATGACTTATGAGTCAATGACAAATGACAATGACAATTGACAAGGAGGGTTACTACTTAGTACTTACTGACTGTGGGAGTGGGTTAGGTTAGTAGGTCCTTAGCCGGGTAGGGGTAGGGCCGTAGGGGCAAGGCAACGGTCCAAAGTCACTCCAAACTCCAACAGAGGATGGCATTGCATTGGCATTTTAAAGACTATTTAATAGTATTTATAACTTTATTTATATCCTTCTTAACAACTAAATAAAAAAATAAAAATAAAAAAAAACAAAAAAGAAGGTAACAACAAAATTTGAAAAAAAAAATAGGTAACAACTAAATTTGAAAAAAAAATTGAAAAAAACATAATTATTTTGGACCCGTGGAACCGTGTACCCGTACCCGTAGGACCCGTTCCGGAACCGTACCCGTATCCGTGCCCCTCACGGTTCGGTTCCGGGTCTCCATTTTTGGACCCGTGACCCGGCGGGTCAGACCCGTACCCGTACCCGTACCCGGATTTGGCCATGTCTAGTACAAACTATATGGATTGGATCCGTAGCGTAAGAATTGTTCTCAGGTAAGAGGAAAAACTGTACGTTCTCGAGGAACCTATTCCACCTGAACCTGCTGCCAATGCTACTAGGACATTGAAGGAT
Organism: Adenophora triphylla var. japonica; assembly: GCA_022495995.1. Classification (NCBI taxonomy): domain Eukaryota; kingdom Viridiplantae; phylum Streptophyta; class Magnoliopsida; order Asterales; family Campanulaceae; genus Adenophora; species Adenophora triphylla. Next base: position 128,267 of record JAFEMH010002310.1, on the reverse strand, counting down.
CAATATCTGAAGCATAAGCGTGATGCTGCAGATGTTGGTTGCCTCATGCTCTCCGCCATGTGCAAGAACCTTCAGAAGGATCTTGAGCACTTGGGGACAGTTGATCTAAACAGTCGACTGATGAAAATGTTCCAAGTTCAAGCAAGGCAAGAAATGTATAACACAGTTAAGGCCCTGACCTCATGCAAGATGAGTGAAGGACAAGCTGTTGGTCCTCATGCTTTAAAGATGAAGGGCCACATCGAGCATCTTGAAAGGCTCGGTTTTCCAATTAGCCAAGAGTTGGCTACTGACATGATATTGAATTCATTGCCCGAAGGTTTTAGTAATTTCATAATGCACTATAACATGGGGGGCATGAATAAGAACCTTTTCGAGTTAGTTTAAATGTTGAACACTGCGGAGACCAATATCGTCAAGAGGAAAGCCGATCAAGTGTTGATGGTTAACAAGGGGAAGGGTTTCAAGGGTAAGGGAAAGGAAAATGTTGCTAATCCTAAGGCAAATGTTGCCAAACCCAAAGAGGGTGCCAAACTCAAAGAGGCTAAGCCCAATTCCCAAGAGGACGCAGTCTGCTTCCATTGCAATGAGATTGGACATTGGAGAAGAAACTGCACAAAATACAAGGAAGCACTGAAGAAGAGCAAAGGTGTTGCTTCGACTTCAGGTATCTTTGTTATAGATATATTCCTATCTACTTCTAGTTCTTGGGTATTGGATACCGGATGTGGAATTCACATTTGTTTAAATGTGCAGGGTCTAAAGAACAGAAGGATGCTTGAAGAGGGTGAAGTGGACCTACGTGTGGGGAATGGAGCAAGAATTGCTGCATTAGCCGTAGGAACTTATGAAGTTACTTTACCTAGTGGACTAATACTTGTTTTGAACAATTGTTATTACGTTCCAGCTTTAAGTAGGAATATTATTTCGATTTCATGTTTGGATAATGAAGGTTTTAATTTTCTTATATGTGATAAGAAGTTTTCTATTTACAAGAGTGATATGCATTATTGTACTGCTATTTCATTCAATGGCCTTTATATCCTTGACGTTGAAAATTGTGATAATGATGTCTATAACATTAACAAGAGATCTAAACCCAATGAAGTAAACCACACTTACTTATGGCATTGTCGTCTTGGCCATATAAATGAGAAACACATTTCTAAACTCCACAAAGATGGATTTTTAGACTCACTTGATTATGAATCTTATGAGACATACGAATCTTGTTTACTTGGCAAGATGACCAAGGACCCATTTACCAAAACTGGTGAAAGGGCGGGCGACTTATTAGGCCTCATACATACCGATGTGTGTGGACCTATGAGTAGCGATGCTAGGAGAGGATTTCGGTACTTCATAACATTCACTGATGATTATAGTAGATTTTGATATGTTTATCTAATAAAACATAAAAGTGAATCGTTTGAGATATTTCGAATATTTCAAAATGAGGTGCAAAATCAACTTGGCAAAACTATTAAAGTACTTCGATCTGATCGAGGTGGCGAATATTTGAGCCAAGAATTTGATAGTCATCTTAAGAGTTGTGGAATCGTTTCAGAACTCTCTCCACCCGAAACACCACAATGGAATGGTGTGTCTGAAATGAGGAATAGAACTTTGTTGGACATGATTCGTTCTATGATGAGTCAAGTTGAGCTTCCTTTATCCTTTTTGGGACATGCACTAGAAACTGCTGCTTTTACTATAAACAGAGTTCCTACCAAATCGGTTCAAAAGACCCCATATGAGATGTGGCATGGAAGAAAACCTAGTTTGTCTTTTATGAAGATTTGGGGTTGCGATGCATATGTCAAGAAGTTAACTTCTGACAAGCTAGCACCTAAGTCTGATAAATGTGTTTTCGTGGGTTATCCTAAGGAAACCAAAGGATACTATTTCTACAACCGAAACGAGAACAAAGTGTTTGTTGCTTGAAATGGTACTTTCTTAGAAAAGGAGTTTCTTCGTAAAGGAACCAGTGGGAGTAAAATAGATCTCGAAGAAATTCGAAAACCCGAAAACAACATTGAACCAATGGTAGAAACTGAACCAAGTTCACAAGGAATTGTGGAACCGGTTCAAGATGCACAAGTCATTCGCCGAAGTGGTAGGTCACGATCCGAACCCGAGAGATATGGATTTCTCATTACGAAAAGTGATGAAGTGGAGTTAATCGAAAACGATGAACCTACTTGCTATCAAGAGGCGATGTCCGCTCCTGATTCGGAAAAATGGCAAGAAGCCATGAAGTCCGAGTTACAATCCATGGCTGATAATCAAGTTTGGAACTTGATTGATCCACCCGAAGGTATAAAAACCATAGGGTGCAAATGGGTCTTCAAGAAGAAGACCGACATAGATGGGAAGGTGCACACCTATAAGGCTAGGCTCGTAGCTAAGGGATATAGGCAGATTCATGGCATCGACTATGATGAAACCTTTTCACCTGTAGCTATGCTTAAGTCTATTAAAATTTTAATTGTCATAGCCGCATATTATGACTATGAGATATGGCAAATGGATGTCAAGACAGCTTTTCTTAATGGGAAGTTACTTGAGGATGTATACATGATACAACCTGAATATTTTGTTAGTCCAGAAAATTCTAACAAGGTATGTAAGTTGCAGAAATCCATTTATGGATTGAAGCAAGCTTCTAGGAGTTGGAATCTACGTTTTGATGAAGCAATCAAAGAGTTTGGCTTTATCAAGAACGAAGATGAACCTTGTGTATACAAGAAAATTAGTGGAAGTGTAGCACTATTTTTAGTGTTGTATGTCGACGATATCTTACTCATTGGAAACGACATTCCTGCACTACAGACTGTCAAGTCTTGGTTGGGAAATTGCTTTTCAATGAAAGATATGGGCGAAGCTGCATATATCCTTGGCATCAAGATCTATAGAAATAGATCTAAGAGGATGATTGGTTTAAGTCAAAGTACTTACATTGACAAGGTTCTTAGAAGATTCTAAATGGAGAATTCTAAAAGAGGAAACTTTCCAATGTTGCATGGTGTATCTCTTAGCAAGACTCAAAGTCCTAAGACTAATGATGAGCGAAAGAGAATGAATGGTATTCCATATGCTTCGGCAATTGGGTCTATCATGTATGCTATGTTATATACTAGACCCGATGTCTCGTGTGCTCTAAGCATGACGAGTAGGTACCAATCGGATCCCGGAGAACATTGGATAGCAGTCAAGAATATCCTCAAGTACTTACGAAGAACTAAGGATGTATTCTTGGTCTTTGGAGGAATGGAAGAAGATCTTGTAGTGAAAGGCTACACAGATGCTAGCTTCCAAACCGACAAGGATGATTTCAGATCGCAATCTGGATTTTTGTTTACGCTGAATGGAGGCACTGTGAGTTGGAAAAGTTCCAAGCAAAGTACCGTTGCTGATTCCACAACCGAAGCTGAGTACATAGCGGCATCTGATGCAGCTAAGGAAGCCGTTTGGATCAAAAAGTTCATTAGTGATTTGGAAGTCGTTCCAAGCATCAAAGATCCTATTGAACTTTACTGTGACAACAACGGTGCCATTGCACAAGCAAAGAAACCAAGGTCACACCAGAGATCGAAACACATACTTCGACGTTTCCACATTATCCGAGAGATATGCGAAAGGGAAGACGTAAAGATATGCAGAGTAGACACTGATGACAACGTGGCGGACCCATTAACTAAGGCTCTCCCGCAAGCTAAGCATGATAGTCATGTTAGTGTTAGAACATGGATTAATTAATATGTGTTATTTAATTCCATTTGTTATAATCATTTAATAATGTTAAAGTATAGACAAAATGTGTAGAATTCCATTAGGTGTAAGTACCATTAAATGATGGGCATAATGGTAACTTCACACCATCATCTTTATGAAAGGGTGTAGTCCCTAAATGAAGTGCCCCTTGGATTCCTATATAAAGGCCTATCCATCAAGCCTATGAATCTACGAGTTACATCATTTTTCATTCAGTCAAAACTCTTCCTAAGTAATTGAAGATTAAAGAGATTAAGGGCACTTATCATTTAGAAGATCTACTCTTCCCTACTTTCTCATTTATTCAAGAACAAGATCAAGAACACAATCATGGAATCACAAGGTACACGCTTCCGTATTATTCTTCTTCTTCTTCTCCTTCTCTTCTTAATCTAGTTGTGAGTCGGTTCATGGTTAATGGATCTTTAATGTTCCAACAATTGGTATCAGAGCCTGCTCATATACTAGATTGAGTTTGAGTTTCTTGTAAAGCCTTATCCTTTTATTTCTTGAAAAGATTCCATGTTCATCATGTGTTCTTGAATTATTTTCATACTCTAATTAAGATTCTAGAGTATTATGTTACTTCTAAATTATAAATTTACTCAAAAGGCTTTCAATTCTTAATGTAAGATTATCCCATTTTGAACATAGCCACCATCATTGGATGCGTTGTGAGTTTGTTCAAATGCATAGCCACGCATTTAAAAATGTGATGTGAGTATGCGGATCTACTTGCTTTGGTTGAATATTGATTCACCATTAAGTTAAGAATTGATAGTCTAATTGGGTGTTATGGCTCGTTGTTCTGGCAAAGGGCCCGGCGCCCTCCGAGGGCGCGGGCCTAGCCGTCATGTAGACTGGTATCGAGCATGAAAGGGGGTGCGGGGCGTAGCCCCCGCGTATGGTATGCCTCTCTAATTGATTCAAACCTCGTTCATAAAATGATGACTTTTCACCAATACGGACGGTGGGCACGAGTCGTGCTATTGGGCACGAGTCGTGCCCTTTGATTCCTGTCGTTTAAATGGTGACTTTTCATGATTCTGGGCATTGGGCACGAGTCGTGCCTTTTGGCACGAGTCATGCCCTTTTGGTCATTCGTGCTCACGACTCGTTCCAAAGCTCCCAAGTCGTTCTGATTAAAACCAAGCACTTCATTTCCACTCGTGCCCCATTCGTGCTCGTGGGCACGAGTCGTGCTCTGGCTAGGGAAGAGAGATTTTTTGAGTTTTGACCAGAATTTTGTGAAAATTTGTTAGTAAGTTATAGTATCTGGACACCAGTCGCGCATCGGTGGTTCTTAGAGTTATCAAACTTTAGGAATGGACGGGTAGAACAAAAGGATTACTATCTTTTATTAATAAATTTCATTAATTACATTAAGGCCCTATGTTTCCGATTAATTATATCCTTAACATTTTGGACAAAGTTAACATGCTTGTTTCCCAAAGGAGACCTTGTTGATTAAATTCAAACTTGTTAAAAGATGAATGTAAGTATTGATATGTGATAACATGCTTGTTTCCCAAAGGAGACCTTGTTATTGACTAAGTGTTTGCATTCATGGGGTAATAATTGAATAAAGCATTTGGTTATTTTAAATACTTTGTACCATCCCAAAGGAAGGCGAGTGTTTAAAATAAATTGTTTGTATTCTTTATTGCCGGGTAACAAGTACCTTAAACTTTAGGGCAATTTCTATACTTGAACCGGCCCAAAGGAAGGCAAGTATTTAAAGTGTATTGTTTAAAGCTATTTGTTTACCCTAAGATAAATCAAATTGTGAGTCAATTCGTAATCCAAAGATTAGTCTTGATGTCATTTTGATTATCTTTTATTATGATGGAATTCATTTTGATATAATTAATCATTGTGTAGTTTCTTATATATGTTTTGTTTCATTCTTGTTCTTCTCCTTCAGATTTGATTAATGCTTCATCCGTAACTACTGCCATTAACAAAGTACCTCTGCTTAATGGGATTAACTTTAAAACTTGGAAAAATAATATAACGATGATCTTAGGCAATATGGACATCGATCACGCATTAGGGGAATCAAGTCCCTCTGCTCTCACTAAAGGAAATTCCGTTATAGAACGGAAAAATGTTGAGCAATGGGAACGGTCCAACCGCGTGAGTCTAATGATCATGGAAAATGCAGTTTCAAAGACATTTTTGGACAATGTCTCTGAGATCGAAAATGCTGAATTTTTCCTTGAATTCTTGTGGAAACTTGTTTCCATACGGTACAAGGGTGAGGAAAATCTTCGGGAGTACATTATTGAATTATTTCAACTTTCGATCAAACTAAAGGCACTTAAGTTAGAGATTTCGGAAGATTTGCTCGTGCACTTAGTTTTGATCTATCTTCCTCCTCAATTTGGTCCTTTTGAAGTGACCTATAAATGTCAAAAGAAAAAGTGGAATATTAATGAATTACTTTCACATATGACATTAGAGGAAGATAGGATGAAATATCTCAAATTAGAAAGTACTCACTCATTATTTACTTCTTCTCGTGGGATTAAGAGAAGAGGAAAGGAAATTGCGGTTGCAAGTAAGAAGCATAAGGGATCATTTAAGGATCATAAAGTCAAGAAATGCTTCTTTTGCAAGGACCTTACTCGCATGAAGAACGACTACCATAAATATCGCGAATGGCGAATTCAGAATGGTATGTCATTTGGTCTTGTTTGTACTAAGGCAAATTTGGTTTCAATTCCTTAATATACATAGTGGTTGTATTTGGTGCAACAACTCACATTAGTTCATGTATGCAGTGTTGCCTGAATTACCGAATCCCCAGTGAAGATGAGAAATACATCTATATGGAAGCTGGAAATCCGGTTGAAGTTATAGGCATAGGGATTTTTGTTAAGTACTGGCTATTATTTTGTATTAAATAATACATTTATTGTACCGTCATTTAGACGGAATTTGATATCAGTCATAGTATTAGATCGGGAAGGTTATTCCTGTTCATTTGGTAATAATAAATGTGATCTTATTTTCAATTCCGAGGTTGTCGGTATTAGTACTTTATCTTAACAATGACAATTTTATTTACTTCAAACAGTAAATACTATTAATGAGTCCCATAATAATGAAACCAAAACTAAAGGCACTAAGCAAAAGTTATCAAGTGAAAATTCTTGTATTCTATGGCATAGGCGTTTGGGTCATATCTCCAAAGGGAGAATTGATAAAGCTTATGTCGGAGGGAATTCTAAAAACAACTTGATACTCCGGATAAAACTTTTGCATTAAAGTGTTTTAAAGAATAAATTTACAAACATTAAAGGAAATAGAATTTTGAGAGTATCAAACGTCTTGGAACTAATTCATATGGACATTTGTGGACCATTCATTAACCCTTCATGGAATAGTCAACAATATTTCATTACGTTCATGGATGATTACTCTCGTTATGGATACATTATTTTCTTCATGTAAAGTTTCAATCATTGGACGTTTTTCAAGTCTTTTAAGGCATAAGAAAGACTATTAAGAACGTTGAATCCGATCATGGTAGTGAAAACTACGGACGGTATAACGTATTGGGTGAATAACGTCCGGGTGCTTTATATTCGCTATTTTGAAGAGTGTAGGATTGTCCCTCACTATGCCATGCCGGGCAAACCTAGCATAGTATAGTGGAGAGACATAATAGAATCCTTAAGGATATGGTAAGAAGTATGTTTTCTTGTACTTCTTTACCTCACTCATTATGGGCGAAACATTAAAAACCGCAGCTTATATTCTCAATAGAGCACCTTCAAAAAGCTACCGACAAAACCCCTTATGAGTTATGGACGAATAAGAAACCGTCCTTAAATCATCTTCATGTATGGGGGTGTCCAGCAGAAGCTAGACCTTATAGGCCTAATGAGGGCAAACTGGACCTAAATACTGTTAGTAGCTATTTTGTAGGGTATGCCGAGAGATCTAGGGGATATAAATTTTATGACCCGAAAACTAGAACATTTTTCGAGACTGACAATGTTAGGTTCCTTGAGGATATTGAATTTAGTGGGAGAAATAGTAATGATTTTGAATTTGAAGAGTTAGAGGAACCACTCTTTGTTCCTCAAACTTTAGTTCCTGTTGGAAATCAAGTAATTGTACCTGAAATTCAACAAAGAACATACAATTCAAATTAATATAGAGACTCCCGTAAATAACGGACAACATGGAAATGTTGGACATGAGGAAATTCAACAACCTCAAAATGAGGATGAACCAGTGCTCTTGAGGAGATCTACTAGAGAAAGAAGAAGTAATATTCCGGATATTTATGATATGTATCTTGCGGAGAATAAGGACACCTTAAGTTTAGTGGGAGATGATCTAATCACCTTCCATGAAGCCATTAATAGTCCTAATTCTCATAAGTGGATCAATGCCATTAATGAGGAGTAAAATCAATGAAAGACAATGACATTTGGGATCTTGTCCCATTACCTGAAGGTGTAAAACCTATTGGTTATAAATTGATATTTAAAACCAAAAGGGATTAGCAAGGTAATATGGAAAGATATAAGGCACGTCTTGTTACTAAATGATTTACTCAAAAGGAAGGCATTGATTATAAAGAAACATTTTTTCTAATATCTTCTAAAACCTCTTTTATGATCATTATGGCATTAGTTGCACATTATGATCTTGAGCTTCATCAAATGGATGTTAAGACAGCTTTTCTCAATGGCAACATTGAGGAAACTATCTATATGAAGAAACCAGAAATGGTGACTAATTCGGATCAAACTAGTCAACTGGTTTGTAAACTTAAGAAATCCATTTATGGGCTTAAGCAAGCATCTCGTCAATGGTACTTAAAATTTAACCAAGTTTTCTTTCATTTGGCTTTGAAATGAATCTTGGTGAAGATTGTGTGTACCATAAGTTCAGTGGGAGTAGATTTATTATTTTGGTCTTATATGTGGATTTGGATGATATTTTTCTTGCTAGTAATGATAAGGACCTTCTAAAAGAAACTAAGAAATTTCTCAAACAAATTTGAGATGAAAGATCTTGGTAAGGCATCTTTTGTATTAGGAATCCAAATTCATCGTGATCATTCACGAGGTATTTTGGGATTATCACAAAAGAGCTATATAGAGAAGGTATTACAAAGGTTTAGCATAAAAAAATTGTAAACCACATGACACCCCTATCTCTAAGGGAGATAAATTCAGTCTAAAGCAATGTCCTAAAATTAATTTTGAATCCAAGTATATGGAAAATATCCCTTATGCACCGGCAGTAGGAAGCTTAATGTATGCGCAAGTCTGTACTCGTACAAACCTTGCATTTATTATTGGGATGCTTGGTCAATACCAAAGCAATTCGGAAAGAAGAACATTAAGTCGCATCCAAAAGAATGATGAAGTACCTATAAAACATTAAACTACATGCTTATGTATATAAAATCGGATCATTTTGAGATCATTAAGTATTCCGATTATGTTTTAGTGGATGCAAAAAATGTCGAAAGACATCATATGGTTATGTCTCTTGTTGAAGAGAAATAAGTATAAAATGAACAAATAGATATACAACTTATAGGATCAAACTCTATGTTATTGGATCCATTTTGTAAAGCGTAATCTCTTTTGATGTTTCACGAGCATACTGCTCATATGGGTGAAACAATTTTGATAATGCTTAAATAAGTGGGAGTTTGTGTTGTTTTCTATTTCTTTATGTTGTTTTTATTTATATTGATCTCATTTGGTTAAGTAGGACTAGTTGGAGAATATATATATGCGTTCTTCATATATATTCATTAATATTCCATGCTACATATCTATACTTAATCTATGTCGTTTAGTTGAATATATAAATGTGATTAATGTGGGTTTAGTTGCGAATCAATTACAACGACTGCCCCTTTAGTCCCTATACTTATAAGACTAATGGACGGGATTGTGTTGGATGACAATAAACGTGCACATAAGGGTTGTCATTCATGTTATAAATGATTAAGGAATTTATTTAGTAAAAGATACATATTAATATTAATCCAAGTGGGAGATTGTTAGAACATGGATTAATTAATATGTGTTATTTAATTCCATTTGTTATAATCATTTAATAATGTTAAAGTATAGACAAAATGTGTAGAATTCCATTAGGTGTAAGTACCATTAAATGATGGGCATAATGGTAACTTCACACCATCATCTTTATGAAAGGGTGTAGTCCCTAAATGAAGTGCCCCTTGGATTCCTATATAAAGGCCTATCCATCAAGCCTATGAATCTACGAGTTACATCATTTCTCATTCAGTCAAAACTCTTCCTAAGTAATTGAAGATTAAAGAGATTAAGGGCACTTATCATTTAGAAGATCTACTCTTCCCTACTTTCTCATTTATTCAAGAACAAGATCAAGAACACAATCATGGAATCACAAGGTACACGCTTCCGTATTATTCTTCTTCTTCTTCTCCTTCTCTTCTTAATCTAGTTGTGAGTCGGTTCATGGTTAATGGATCGTTAATGTTCCAACAGTTAGGTCCATGGGTATTCTGGGAGATTGGGCCTAGTGTAAGTGGGAGACTAGTGGTGTTATGCCCTAGGCCTATAGTTGATAGACTTATGTGTTGACATTATTTATTATTATATGAAAAGTTTCTTATTTGATTATTATATGTTTTGCATATTTGTCTGTAATAATCTCCGTCCCTAATTATTATGTGAATAATTAGTATAAATGTTAATGGATAATCATATGATGATTATATGCATAGAGATGCACATTAAATTTATGGGTACTTGTTAGAGAACAAGTGACTGGACTTGACCCGTATGAGATTTATGTCATGGTCAAATGTCATATTTAAATCTCATAAGGTTACTTCATGTAGTCCCCGGACCTGAGATTATCATGACCTTACATATGATGAAAGTCATGTTTGATTTTAGTCAAACGATATCTTAACACGATATTTATAAAGGCTATCTTTGGCATGATCGGATTCATGATGGGAAGGATGATAAGTCAAGATGGAATTTGTCCCTCGAAAGAGAGAGGTTTTGTTTGGGCCCCTCGATGAGTGATAATGATGAAAGTGTATGGCCATACCCCAATGCGATTGGATTATCATTATACTCGGAATCGAGAAAGCATTGAACAAAGACAAGTTGACGAGGACCATGACTTGTGTTCAATATAACATCGTGAGGCAAAGGGAGAAATGGAAGTGTACCATTGGAAACGTGAACTCTTACGTTATATTATTTGGGTAGACATAATGGCTTGCTAGAGTCCGCTTATGTTTTATGAGAGTCGATATGATCGAACTCATTGCCAACATAATATAATTCTATTGGGTCACACACAACTAGAATGAATTGATTAAACCAGAGGAAGAATGATTGAGAAATTCCTTATCGGGCATAAGACATCGCCCGACAGAACTTGGCCATGGGCTTCGACTGGTCGTGCGACACTTCATGCCATAAGGTGGTTTACTGACTGATTTCCTAATTTGATTAGGAAACATATACCATACTATTGTATTATAAATATAAATGTCTGTCAACCCTAATATTCTAGCCGAATTTCTGAAAAGAAAATCACAACATAATTCTCAATATTCTTCCAAGGTTTAAAGGATCTAGCAATCATCAAGAAATCGTTCTTGGTTCATTCGAAGGTGTGGATACCAAAAGAGGGTTTTTGCTCGTTCAACGATCAAGGCCTAGAGTTCGAAGTTTGTATTCAGAATCACATCAATACATCGTTCGATAGCTCAAGAACGAAAAGCGTTCAAGGTTGGTTATCTATCTCATAGGAATTCAATTTAATTGTATAGAATGGATCCTAGGCTCTTGGGTTTTATGTTATTAGATGCTTATTTCCGCTGCGCATGGACCCGTAAAATCCAACACCAATGTCGACTGAATTTTCCCAATTGCTAGACATGGCCAAATCCGGGTACGGGTACGGGTCCGACCCGCCGGGTCACGGGTCCAAAAATGGAGACCCGGAACCGAACCGTGAGGGGCACGGATACGGGTACGGTTCCGGAACGGGTCCTACGGGTACGGGTACACGGTTCCACGGGTCCAAAATAATTATGTTTTTTTCAATTTTTTTTTTCAAATTTAGTTGTTACCTATTTTTTTTTCAAATTTTGTTGTTACCTTCTTTTTTATTTGTTTTTATTTTTTTATTTAGTTGTTAAGAAGGATATAAATAAAGTTATAAATACTATTAAATAGTCTTTAAAATGCCAATGCAATGCCATCCTCTGTTGGAGTTTGGAGTGACTTTGGACCGTTGCCTTGCCCCTACGGCCCTACCCCTACCCGGCTAAGGACCTACTAACCTAACCCACTCCCACAGTCAGTAAGTACTAAGTAGTAACCCCCCTTGTCATTTGTCATTGTCATTTGTCATTGACTCATAAGTCATAATTGTCGGTACTTGGCATTGGCAATGATCCAATTTCAATAATATAGAACATAAATAAAAAACTTGTATTTTAAAAAATTTGATTTGAGATGAGATGAATGAAAATAGTAAAAAACTCGGTTAAACTATAATAATTTTATATAATGAATTAACAAAGTAATAATGTAAAAAAAAGGGACGGTACCCTTTAAATTTTATTAATATAAAAAGAAATTACAATGAGGGGGACAAACCAACCTTGCCCTTTTATAAGTAAGGGAGGACATAAGGAGCCTTACCTCTTTTATTACAATAATTATCTAATTCTATTCTAAAATCTAACCTACATAAAAAAAAATACAATTTAAAAAAAATTACAATTGCTTACCTTAATCGCTTCCCGTTCCCGTTGTATTACCATCAAAATAGTCATCATCATCGGAAGAAAGCGCATTTGAGGAGTCTTGCTCTCTTCTTTCCGCTTTGAACCAATCATTCAACAAAGTTTGACGTTCTAAATTAGCGGTTGTTAATCTTAATCGCCTAGGGTCCAACATATTACCACCAATGCTAAACGCCGACTCCACCGCAACCGTTGATGCGGGACAAGCAAGTATTTCTCTTGCAATCATAGAAATGATAGGAAAAGAAATTGCTTTCTTGGACCACCAACTTAAAATATCAAAGTTTTCGATATCATATTCAAATATTCCATTTAAATATTTATCAAATTCACCATTAGAACCGCCGACTCGAGCTTGTTGTTTTCCATAAAAATTTGCCACAAATGATGATGATGATGACATTGACGACGATGAGGAAGCTTGAACCGAAGGTTGGCGGCTTAGCGAGTGCTTGCACCATAAAGTGAGTTGTACTCTTTAAAAATATCATAAAATGCTTGTCTAACTTCACCAACAATTTGAGTTACGTTTGGTACACAAGGATCACTTTGACCAAATAAATTTGAATAATAAAAAGAAAGAAATGCTTCCAAACCTTCTTCTCTTACTCTTGGATCTAATAACTTAGCAATCAAAAAAAGCATTGAAATATTTGTAAAATATTTTCTCCACTTTTCTAACATTTTGCAAACGGCACCTCCAAGTATAGGATCATTTAAAAACTCACAAAAAACTGTAGAAATTTCGGCACAATGATCAAGAACTAAACTAGAAGTAGGATAATACGTACCGGATAGTGCCAACGTTGCTTCCTTGAATTTCTTCAACAATTTAATCATACTAGCACATTCTTCCCATAATCGACCATATATTGGAACATTATAATTTATGGAACCCAAAAATAAGCAAATATCACCTCTATGATCATAAGAATCTTCTAATAGTTTAAGGGTGGAATTCCATCTAGTTGATACATCCGTTGATAATTTTTTGTAAGGCTTGCCATTATCTTTGCAATATTTTCTCCATTGGGCTTTCACATTTGATTTTTTCATAATAGTATAAATTGCACTTCTAATTGGATTCACAGATAGATGCAAAGCAGATAAACCATCTTGTACACATAAATTTAAAATATGGCAATAACATCTAATATGAAAAAATTTACCACCAAAGGATGGTTGACAAATAGAAATTAATTCGGGTAAACTAGCAGTATTAGCGCTAGCATTATCAAAAGACATTGAAAACACTTTTGTAACAAGATTATATTCTTGCAAAATTGATTGTAATTTAAGAGCAATATTATGAGCGGTGTGCGATTCATCAAAATCTTTATATGCTATTAACCTTTTTTGAATTCTCCAAGAATCATCAATCTAATGACATGTTACTCCCATATAAAAATGTTCCATACCCGGGTCACTCCATATATCGGAACAAATAGAAACTTTAGAAGACAAATCACCAAATAATTCAACTAAATGCAATTTATGTTCTCCGAACATATTTTTAATATCACGTGTGAGTGTCGTACGTGATATTTTTTTTGCGGAGGGATTAAGAGAAAGTTTAGCAAAATTTTCATATGCCTCATCATCGGGGAAACTAAAGGGAAGACTTTTCAAACAAACAAGTTTAACCATTTCTTTTCTATGAACATGCTCGGAATATGTAAATAGATTAGAAGAAGACATACCTACGCCACTTTTTTGTGACGGAGTGAATCCTTGCAATTGCGTTTGAGACGTATTCATCCCATATTCGGCGGGATGTTTGGTTCTCATATGCTTAGTATAATTACCGTATCCATCACCGGGATACCATGGATATCTTACATGGCAATAGTTGCATTTTCCATATATTTGCTCAAGATTTTCGCCCTTTGCATCTCCTTGCACCTTCTTGAAGTGTTTTACGAAAATATCCGATTTCGTAGCCCTTGTAGGTCTAGGAGCGTCACTTGTTGCTTTACGACGCCGCCCTCCTTGACCTCCTCCTCTAATGGTTTCCATAGTATTTCCGTCACTTTCTTGAGTATTCGGACTCGGAGCACCAAAATTAGGAAGCTCTTCCACTTCATCATCATCTTCTTGTTCAACCTCGTGTTCCCATGCATTTTGGCCCGAAATTCCCCCATCAAAATAAGGACGACCCTGCTCTTCGGAAAATGTTGGTGGTGGTGGTGCTTGGGAGGATGATGATTTCCTACCCTTCTTACTAGCAAGATTTTTAAGCATATTCATGTTTGAAAATAAGAAAAAGAAATGAAAATATGTGAAATGAATGGAAATATGTGAAATGAAGGATTAAAATATGGATGTGAAGGATGAAAATATGGATGTTGAATGGAAAGATTCAAGCTTGATCAGATTTGAGCTTTAGAAAGGCTTTGAAATTTAGAATGAACAATTTTCGTTAGAGAGAAAGAGTGAGAGATAACTGAGTTTTTGTGAAGTAAATTGTTTGGGGTGGAAAATGGTATTTATAGTTAGATAATTATATATGACCGTTACTAACGCCAAGGGGTGAAGGGGAGGGGACTGAAATGAAAAAAGGTCAAAAGAAATTCTGGCAATCTGTCACAATGTGACCGTTCTGAGTCTGACTTCATTACTTTTTTATACATGGTTTGGTTTAAAAATAAAAAAAATAAAAAATTTGAATTGGAATTGGAATTGGATTGGCGGGGCACGGGGCAGACAAGACAAGAGAAGAGAGACCCTTTTTTTTTTGGCGTTTTCTCCTTCATTCAAACTTCAGTCAGTAAGTATTAGACATGGCTCCTGCCTCCTACTACACTTTAGACATGACTACTTCCTAGGCTTTTTTTTTATAAATAGTACTTTTTTTAAAAATAACAAAAATAAAAAATCTATCACAATCTGGCTCCTACACACAGCTACACTTTAGAGACATGGCCTACTAGTACTACTTCCTATCCTAGGCTTTTGACGCGGGTCCTACGGCGGGTCATACGGGTACGGTTCCACGGGTCGTAACGGGTACGGTTCCACGGGTTGGAACCGCCGGGTCACGGGTTTTGAGAAAGAGGAACCGTAACCGAACCGCTAATTATACGGGTACGGGTCCAACGGTTCCACGGGTCGAAATGGGTACGGTTCTGGCGGGTCAAATCCGGGTACGGTTCCACGGGTCCAAACGGGTACGGGTACGGGTCGGCCATGTCTACCAATTGCCGGTTGGGGCAATTTTGAGTGCCTACTGCAGTGACACATTTGGGTGTCTTGGAGACACATTGATGTGCTCGGCGCAGTACAGTTTAGGTGTCCAGGGGGATACATTTGGGTGTTTGGCAAACACATTTGTTTACTTGTTGAACAGGTCTGATCAACTATTGCAACAAGTGTTTTGGTGTTCGACCTAACACGATTTGGGTGTTTATGAAGATACAGTTTTGGTTGTCCGAAAGACAAGTTTGGTGTTTGGCATAACACATATGAGGCAGATGGGAGTTCTAGTTTTGTGATCGGGAGGTTAGATGTCAATGTGGAGATTTGTTGGGTTTGATGTCATCTAACTTGGGGACAAATTAGGGGATTGAACAAAAGACAAATCGGTAATTCCTATGACAAGGGCTAGGGAGTGATCGCGTAGTGCAGAGGGCCCTACAGCGCGGTATTTCTGGAACTTCGGGGAGATCGCGCGCCAATAAGGGGCAACCGCGCGCTTGTCCGGATTTGGGCCTAATCATGACAAAATTGATGTAGGATTAGAAAACCCTGCAGGGTTAGAAATAGGCAGTATAAATAAGCCCTATTCTCTATCAATTTTTTATGATGTAATTTCTATTGTGATAGAGATCAATAATTTTAGGTGTTACAAGGGTTTTCTTGTCTATCTGTTTCTCTATATTTAGGGTTTGCACAATTGTGAATTCTTGTGATCAAAAATTCGTGCATTAGATTAGAGATTGTATTTGGTGATTGCCAGTTGATAATAATATTTTTGCCCTTACCCGTGGACGTAACCAAGTTGGTGAACCACGTATATCGTTGTGTTGTGTGATTGATTTATTTTATGTATTCTACATATATCTGTTACAACACCTAGGTATATGAGTATTTTTTTCACAATTTTTCATCTTTTTTAAAAAATAATAATAAAAGCTCATATTTTATTAAACAATCTTCTTTTATAACTTTCTATAATTAAAGGTATAAGACTATTTATAATTAGGTATAAGAGTATTTTTTTCACAATTTTTCATATTTTCTTAAAAAATATTAAAATTCACTCATATATCTAAGGTTAATAGGTTATAAGACTAAAATTATAGATATAAGAGTCATTTGTTTCTTTCAAATTGTGAAAAAATAACTTTTACACCTTAAATTATAAGAGTTGACGAGTATTACATTCGGCAATAGCGGGCACGACTGTGCTGCACTGAAATGGTGACGGGGGAGGGGTTTTATGGAATTTTGATTTCGGCTTTAATTAGTATGTGCACTTTTGGATGTCGTCTAAGGTTTTATGAATAATGATTTGGGAAGAGGAGGACTCGTGAAATTAAATCACTTATTTTTGGCAGAGACCAAACGTCTAATTATGCATTGCTCTATCAACACCTCAACTGATTGAAAAAATAAGATTACTCCCCCGACCCAAAATGAGAGACCACTTAGACTAGAGACATCAGCGAACACATGGTTTGGTTGGGAGGGTAAAAGACAAAATTAGGAAAAAGAAAAAATTGAAAAAGAAAAGAAAGGCAACCGAACAAGAAGGATTTGGTTGGTTGACCGACGTTGGTCGGTTGACAACATCTTCCCCTACATTGTGCCAAGTGGCAATTTTTTATTGGATCTCTTAATTTTTGAATTATCTTTTTAAATATAATTCTAAAATGGCTATAAATATATTTATATTTTATTAAAAAAAATTACCTAAATTTTTGTTTTTTCATTCTCTATAAATAGAGACCAGATTGATATTTTTTGAGACACAACTCAAATACTCCCTTTCTCACTCTAAAAAATCATCATTTTTCCCAACTTTTTTATCCTAAATTCCCAAAAAAAAAAATCATTCCCTCATGGAACCAAATTTTCCTTTTTTTTTTAATAATTTTGAGGAATTTGTCAATCCTCAAAATTATTCAAACTCTCAATTTTATTATAACTCTCAGGATTCTGCGAATCCTCATAATATTTCAAATTTCGAAAATGATTCAAATTCCCAAATTTCTTCGAATCATAATTTCATTCCTACATCTGAAAATATCCAAAGCTCCCAGAATATTTCTCGAAATTTATTTCAAGATTTTGAACAAACACAAACAAATACTAAAAAAGAGCCTAAATGTGCGACTTGGCTTGTGAAAGAAGATGTAGCTCTAATGTCGAGTTATATTTTTGTAAGTGAAGATAGTGTACGAGGAAATAATCATAAGGGTACTATGGTATGGTCAAAAGTAGCGAAATTATTTGATCAAGCTAGCATGGAGAATCCAGAGGAAATACGCAAAAGAAATACACAAATGTGTAGGAGCCGTTACAAACGACTTAACGATAACGTGAACAAATGGATTGCTGCATATAGAGAAGCATATGATCGGAGAAGAAGTGTAATGAGCAAGAAAGATATAGAGATAGAAGCTCACACAATTTATGAGGCCGGTGGTAGCAAGTTCACTAATTTGCATGTGTTTGAAGAAGTTATGAGTAAACATCCCAAGTGGGAGTTACATTTGAATAGCAATGCAACACGAGTCCATTCTGAATATGAAGAGAGTACTGAAGAAAGTCGTGACAGCTCAAAAATATCAAGGACTGATGAAGGTATAGAGCATTCAACCCCTTCAAACCCAGAAACTCCAATTTGTGAAAATTCATCAATTCTTCGTCCTGAAGGTAGAGATGCAGCTAAAAGGAAAGGAAAAGGTAAGATATCAGAATCATCTCATATCTCTGATGATTTTACAGCAGAAATTCATGCATTGAGGCTCACAAGAAACAATGAAGTTGAGTTGATGAACAAATTGGGAAATGAAAGGATTGAACTGGAACATAAAAAGGAAGAAAATAAAATTGAAATGGAACGTCGAAAGAATGAAAGAAAAATTATGAAAATGAATGTTATTCTGTTGAATACCTTGTTGGCGAAAGACAACCTATCGCCACAAGATGAAGAAATGAAACGTCTTCTCGTGGAGAAAGTATTTGAGAAATGATTAGTTTATTTTTATGTAATTTAAGTTTATGTATTTTATTACCTTTTTTCATGTAATTTAAGTTTATGTATTGTGTTTTCACTTCATGTAATATAATTTTGTGTTATTTTTATCAATGTAATTTAAGTTTATGTTACTTTAATTTATTTTAGCTTATTTGACATTTACAAAAATATACTTCAACTATCCAGTTCACAATGGCTAGATAGGTTTTGAAACGTAAATGACATAAAGTTTTTTGGATTGTAGCTATAGAATTGTCCCATTCATGCTTTAATAATTTTCATCCCCTACTGCATTATCAATTCCGATCCATGCTTTCAATTCACATGTTCACTTTACTAATTTACACAGATAGAATTGTCCCATCCATGCTTTAATTGTTTTTGGGCAGTATTGATTGCATGCACTGGGAATGGAAAAATTGTCCTAAAGCTTGGGCCGGACAATTTGCAGGACGAAGTGGCAAACCAACTCTTGTTTTGGAAGCTGTTGCATCATATGACTTATGGATATGTCGTGCTTTCTTTGGAACACCAGGTTCTTACAACGATATAAATGTACTTCACAGATCTCCTATTTTCAACGATATTTTGGAAGGTCGAGCACCGGAAGTTAGTTATGTTGTGAATGGGCGCGAATGTA
Organism: Adenophora triphylla var. japonica; assembly: GCA_022495995.1. Lineage (NCBI taxonomy): Eukaryota > Viridiplantae > Streptophyta > Magnoliopsida > Asterales > Campanulaceae > Adenophora > Adenophora triphylla. The sequence goes on along the minus strand of JAFEMH010002310.1, from coordinate 108,845 downwards.
ACATGAGATATTATCTCACAGATGGCATCTACCCAAGTTGGGCTGCATTTGTGAAGTCAATTGCTTCTCCTACGATTCAAAAACACAAGACGTTTGCTCAACGTCAAGAGGCTACTAGAAAAAATGTTGAGCGAGCCTTTGGGGTCCTTCAACCACGTTTTGCATTTATCAAACGCCCATGTCTTATTTGGGATCGCCATATTATTGGTAGAATTATGATGGCTTGTACCATCATGCACAATATGATTGTAGAGGATGAACGGGACACATACCGACACTATTATGATCCAACATAATTTCTAAATGATAAACCTACTAATCGTCGTAAGAAAAATAAAAGAAATAGATTGGTAGAAGAGGTGGAAGATGTGGAAGAAGTGGAAGACGATAACGACCAACATTTTCAATACTCTACTCAACGAGATGCTAGCTTGGCCACATATATGACAAATAGGGAACAACTTCGTAATAGAGAAAATCATATTGCGCTTAAAGATGATTTGATTGAGCACATTTGGCAAAAATTCGGAGATGATAATTAAATATGTAATTTTCATGTCATGTCATTTCATTTCATGTATTGTAATTTTATTTTCGTCATGTATTATAGTATTAAGTTTTAATTTTAATTTTGTTTGATATTTTTATTAAGTTTATTTTTTGCAATTATTATAAATTTAGTAGTTAAATTTATTTTTATTAATTTATTATAAGATTAGAAAAATAATATAAATTGAGTATTGATAATATGTAATAAATTAAATAAAAGATAGTTTAAAGAGATAATGTTAGTTGGGATGGGTTGGATTGGGTTGGATTGAGTTGCTGATGGATGATAAAAAAAAAAAAGAGGTTGGTTGTAGATATAAATTGAGTAAATGGAGAAGAGAGAAATAATATTTAATTATTGGGTTGGATGGGATGGGTTGCTGATGGACATAGTCTTATCCGTTTGGATAAATTAAAGAAACTCAATTGTAATAACTAAAATGTTTGAAAATTTTTGATATCTACTTTTTAAATTTTTAGTTTTGCAAATAATGGATATTGAAAAATTTCTGGCTAAAAAAAAAACATTATAGACAAAAGTTTATACTCCCTTCGTCCCGCTCGAAAGAGCACAAATTTTCTTTTTGGGCGTCCCATTTAAAATGACACAACCCAAAAATGGAAAGTTTTTTATTACTTCTTTATTTGTGGGACCCACTTGCCATATTCTCACAATAAATATCCACTAACTATTTCCTATCCCACTTTCTCTTTCCTACATCACCTTTCACTCATAACATTTATTTTACTATACACTTTTTCTCTTTCCTACCTCACTTTTCCTAATTCCCGTGCAAGAATACAAAAATGCCCTTTATAGGGAGTATTTTGCAAAAATGTCATCTATTTTGGAACAAAACTTTCCTAAAATTGGTTTGGGTATTATTCTTCCTTCCACCCCAAAATGAGTACTTATTTTTGTTTACAAAATGATGAATTACAATCCAAATATCTGGTTCTGCAGATCTATGATGATCATACTATACAATCTTGATACTTGATCTACCTCTGGATCCCTCACTTGACCACAAACTACTCCCACCATACCTAGAAGAAGATCGGAACGACTCGTGACTAAGCGGCAACGGCCTGTCAGGCAGTCTCGGAATATCAATATCTCCCTCCAACATCTTCAGCGCATCCGAAATGGTCGGCCTAAGAGCCACCATAACATGAGCACAAAGAATCCCCACATGAACAAATCTTTCCATCACCCCTTTAGGCCCTTCTTCTTTAATACCCTTGTCGAAAATGTCCTCTATTTTCCCACCTTTTACGCAATCCCAAGCCCAATCCGTTATCAAAAGAGCGGACACATATGATGCGTCCAACACTTTTCTCCCACTCATGATCTCGAGGACTATGATCCCAAAGCTATAAACGTCGCTCTTTTCTGTTAGTTGACCATAAAGAGCATACTCTGGTGCTAAGTACCCGTAAGTGCCTGCAACTCGAGTGGTCATGTGAGATTGGCCTTCTCTACTTTGCTTGGCCAGTCCAAAATCCGCAACTTTTGCTCTCATATTCGAGTCCAAAAGTATGTTTGTAGCTTTTATGTCGCGGTGAAAAATCGCGGGTTTGATCCCATAATGTAAGTACGCGAGCCCTTTAGCTACGTCGAGGATTATGTTCTTTCTCTGGGGCCAGCTTAAATGGCTTTGAATTTGACTTTGTTTGCCAAAGAGATGATCATCTAAGCTACCATTTGACATGAAATCGTAAACAAGATACCTTCTTTTGCCCTTTATCGGATCACTCGTTACACAAAACCCTCTTAGAGAATTGAGATTTCGGTGTCTTATCTTGCTTATGATCTCCGCTTCATTCGCGAAATCCTCATCCCCTTCGGAATCCAAGTCAACTAGTTGTTTGACCGCCACCAAAGTCCCATCCGCAAGAATCCCTTTATAAACAACTCCAAAAGCGCCATGGCCTATCAAATTCCTCTGAGAAAAACCCTGTGTAGCTTCATCAAGCTCACCAACACGAAACCATTTAGCACCTAAGTTGGGTAATACCCGTGCCCTGACACTCCTAACATATTCACTATGGTAAGCATTTTGCTTCCTCTTCTTGTCCCAATACCTATAAACCAAGATCGCCCCGAAGAAAAGTAAAACTCCGGTCAAAGCTCCCAAACTCGCGAAAATCACCTTCAAAGTTCTTTGGCTCAACCTGCCTGACCCTGCTCGGTCACGGGTGACCGAGCTAGTCAGAGGCATACCCAATATGCAAACCGCGGTCCTGACATCCTCAGGACCATAATCATTAACAACCCCGCCGCATAAAGAACCGTATAATAAAAACACCTAGTCGAGTTAGGATATGCAGCCACCAATCTAGCATTGACCCCATTGGCTGCATCGACACACGAGCTACACCGTGTGAGTCCGGTCAAGTCCGCGTTACAATAACTATCAACCGGACTAGAAGGACCAACTCGTGCAGTCCAATCATTTAAGTCCGAAATATTCGCGCAGCTCAACGGGTTAAGGACGAACTCGTTTGTGTTGTTCAAGCATTGACCAAAGGGCTGGTGGATTGACTTGGTGGAGATTTTGGCTTCGAAATCGGAGAGGCAGGCGGCGGAGGAGGTGGTGTTGGGGAGGTAGAAGGTGGAGGTTTGTTTGAGGTGTATGGCTAAGCCCATGCCAAAGAGGCTGCGGAGTGTTTGGCAACAGCCATTTTGGATGGGGTTCCTGCAGAGGGAAGGGTCCCATGGGAAGGTATTTACGTAGCTGAAATCAATGGGACACGAACAAGTGATTGAATTAATTGAGGAAAGGATGATAATAATGAGGAAAATTAGGAGTGAGAATTTGGCCATTTTTTTGGGTTTGTTTTGGATGTTGAAATGGTTTTTGTGTTAGTTAAGGTTGTGTTTGGTAATGTATTTTTGGTTGGGTGGTCAATTAGTCAACATCAAAATTGGCTGCTGTTGGTCAAATCCCACGTGTGTATTGTAGTAATATTATATGAAGAGTTTGTTTTTGAAATTGTTTGCTCAACTTGGTTTGGCGGGTTGTATCTACTGTTATACTCCCTCCGTCCCACTTCACTTGGCACTAATTTCCATTTTGGGTCGTCCCACTTCACTTGGCACTGCCCAAAATGGAAAAGAATATTCACTATTCCCTCCACTCATTCTCTCTCCTACTTCACTTTTACACTCACAACATTCTCTCTCCTAACCATTCCTCCCACTCATTCTCTCTCCTATTTAATTCTTCATACTCACAACATTTAACTTTTTCTCTTTCTTACATCACTTTTCCTTAATTCCTACACCCAAAAAGTTGGTGCCAAGTGAACCGGGACGGAGGGAGTATATTCCTTGTTCCAAACCAAATAATACTCCCTCCGTTCAGTTACATACTTCACACTTTCTATTTTGGGCGTCCAATTACATACTTCACACTTTGTTTCTTTTCCAAAATGGAAAGAAATCTTTACTATTCCCTCCACTCATTCTCCCTCCTACATTATTTTAATACTCACAACACCATTATAATTTACTATTCCCTCCACTCATTCTCTTTCCTATTTTAATTTCACACTCACAACACTTTCAATATAATACTCTCTCCTTAATCCACGCGTGAACAGTAACTGTGAAATACTTACTTGGACGGAGGGAGTATAGATTAATTTTATTGTTCAATTTAAATAAGTTTACTAAAATGTAAATAATTTCATGAAATATATAAAATTGTTATTGATAATATTCTATGATATATAGAAACATTTTTTTAGGATTTTATTGAAATTATGATTAACTTTTATTAATTAAAATTCAATTCCATTAATCAAAATAGGCCCGGCTCTATAGAAATGCAAATAAAGCTATTGTCTTCGCCCTCAAAATTTTTGTAAATTTAGGATCACAAATTTCTAACTTCCCCGTTATAAAAGGGTTAATTTCAATGCCCACCCTCAAGACTTGTATAAGTGTCGTTGCCCTTTTGAGGTTTAGATTCATCTCAATGCCCACCCTTTTAAAAATAACTTGATTATTTTACCCTCACCTTAATATAAAAGTTAAATTATCTCTCTTTAATTTAAACAACCTGAAGAAATTCACATGAGACCAAATAATATAATTTAAAATTTTTTAAGTGATTTATTAAAATTCATTAACCAAACATTAATTACATAAGTTATTTACTTAATAATTACTAAAATTTACAATGCATATACATTTATCTTCAAATACAAAATTTGGATATTAAAATATGAACAGTATAAACCGAGATACGAACATGGACTTCCCCAAATTGAGCCCAAATGGATTGGGCTATAAACATAATCCACATACGAGTTATTAGAAGCCACCATGGACTTCCTCGATCTCGTACCTCGTCATCAGCAAAGCCAGTCACGGCTCAATATACAAGTGTAAATGCCCCAATTACAAGTGCCGAGGATACCCTCCTCGTAAGCCGAGGGGTATCTCCTCGGCCTTACATTGACCACGGGCTCTTCTTATTCTTTCCTTGGCTCATCAGGCTCCGAGATGTCATGAATGACGAGGAGAGAAAAGTTATTACCTCGGCATATCTTCATATGACGAGGAGACAGAATCACGCTTCCCGGCATATTCACATGCCACTAGATCACCAATGGACGAGGAAGCTGAATCATGCATCACGGCTTACACACCAATGCCGAGATAAGGCATTTACGTTCCTCGGCTATCCGGCAAGCAGATTGAACAGTCCTATTCAAACAAGGATTCAACAGTTATTATCCAATCAGGATTATAACCATCTACATTAATTCAAGTCAAACAATGACTCCTTAACATATATAATCCTCCCAGGATTATATCTTATCTCTTTACAAGTTCTATTCAACATGGATCCTATCAATCCATCCCTATAAATACAAGTCATATAGCATAATATTTGGTACGTTACTTTTTATATACAGAAACTATGTCAATTTAGTTTCTCACCACAAAACCGTGACTTACTCTCACGCAGGAAGGCCTTCGCCGGTCAAGCCCGGGCTTAGTTTACGTGTTTTGTCTTATTTTCAGGCCTAGCAATCACCGGAGCAGACGATCGCTTGGATTTGGGCTGATTTGACGATTTTGGCATCATCAATTGGTTCCATTTCCGGGAAATCGATTCAAACACCCTTTGTTTTGCCTGGAAAAAGTTTGCCTGAAGCCATAATTCTTGCCGAATTTATTCTTGATTATTGGAAAAATCTGTTCCGTTTGGCTCTGATCTTGATTTCGCCGAATTCTGCAAAATTTGGCCGGAATCTGCAAATTTCCGTCTGAAGCAACCATGTTTGGCTGGAAATTTTCTTGGTATTAAATTCGAAATTGCAATTTGGTTTTAGTGTTCAGAATCTGTCCCAAATTTCGGCTGGAAATTATGTTCTGTTGAAAAAACCGTTGTTCAACAAATTGCTATCCACAATCACTGATTCGCAATGGAGGACGGACAATTCACAAGTGTTACTGCCGAGGAGCAGACTCAAGTGAACGGGGTCAACCCCACGCCGAGCCTCCTCCTCCTCCACCTCAGCCTCAGCCAGATGGACCACCTCCCCTCGCCATGACACTTCGCTCCATGGGTGGTCAACCAACTGCCGAGGGAGAAGGTGCCAACCTTCCTCGTCCTACTCGTCCTCGGGGAAAACGAATGGGAAGGAAAGCGACGAAGAATGCCGACGTCGGCCAAGAAGAGGGCACTCAGCCCGTTGACCGACGTACTTTGCTATATAGACAAATGGAGACATTGCAAAGGATGTATGAAACACAGGCTGCTCTTTTGCAATTGGATCCAGACAATTCCATGGCTGAATTCATGTTGCCGTCGATGGACAACCCTCGTGGAAGGAGCAGGGTGAGCGACGAGGTCCTCCCCTCGATCCTGCTGTACCACCTAAGCAGGCCCTCCGAGATCCTCCCCGTCCTCGGCATAACAATCAGAAAGACCATGCGGTTGACCTGAGAAGCCAGTTGAGTTCCAAGGAACAGGAAGTGAATTCAAGGGACCTAAGGACGAGGCTCAGCTTGTCCAAACGGCTCTCCCCTCCTTGTCTCATCATGTCACCTCGTCGTCCTGGATCACCACGACCCCGTCGACCTCGCCATGATTCTCCTCGACCTCGTCCTCGTGAATTCGTACGGCCGAGAACTCCCGAGCCATACAGAATGTTGCTTGGTGGCCACGAGTTGGAGCAGAGGCAAAATAAAGCACCATCTAAACGACGTGACAGCCACCGAAACGACGTGGAACACAGTAGGGTGAATGGTCACCCCAAGGATAAATCAACCCGTAGCTCCCAACGCAGTACCCACTCTAGCAACGATAAGGGAGAGGAAACCAGACGATGGGAACTCCTGAAACAAAGACTTGATGACATAGAAATAGGAAAAAAGGTTGATGACGATGACTTCGACTGGTCAACTCGCCCGTTCTCCCAGAGGATAACTGCTGCACCACCAAATCCTCACTTTAAGGTCCCGAACTTTGAAAAGTACAACGGGATGCGAAAGACCACGTGCAAAGTTTTGAGCAGACCATGAACCTCCTCACTATAGCTGATGACATGCTCTGTAAAGCTTTCGCAAGCACCTTCTCCGAATGCCCCGACTCCGGTTCCGTGAGCTGAAAAAAGGTTGCATCGATAGCTGGAGAGGCATGAGGAGAATGTTTTTGAACCACTTTGCCACAGCTGGAAGGAGAAAGATGAGATTGACCGACCTTGCCAATATCGAGCAAGGGAAGGGGGAAACAACCCTCAGTTATTACAATCAATTTCGCAAAATGGCAGACCAAGTGGAAGAAAGCCTCACTGACAGGGAGGTCATTGTTTGTTTTAACTCCGGATTGAAATCCGGTCCCCTCATATATGAACTCTCTGCCCGAGAACCTAAGTCCAAGTCTGAATTGTACCAAGTAGCTTACGCCATCGCAATGGCTGAAGATAAAAGCAAGAAAAGGGGATATGACAAGGCGGAACCAGAGGCAGCTGGAAATCACCACAATGACAATGGGGATGGTAAGGGGTCCAAGGGAAAGAATAGGACAAGAAGCACTGATAAGCCCGAAGTATTCACCCCTCTTACCAAACCCAACACGGAGATCATGCAGCTAGTCAATCTTCCACCACCCCGTCCATTGAGCAACAAACCAAAATTCCCTCATGACCCTTCCAAATTCTGTGATTTCCACAAGGACCATGGTCACAATACTGAAGGCTGCTGGGCCCTCAAGAAAATGATCCAACGATGGGTTGACGAGGGAAAGCTAGACCGCTATGTCATGAAAAAAGACGGCAAGCACAAGTGAAAGGAAGAGGAAAGCGAAGATGATGATAAGAGCGAGGATGGAGAACAAAGGCCTCCTAGGGCCAAGCTGCATGTGATCCGAGAAGAGACCGTCTCTACTAGACAGCTAAGGAACCAAATCCATGAACTAAGCAAAGTGTACCATGTCCCTGCTTGGGTTCATAAAGCGGAAGAGGTGATTAGCTTTTCTCCTAACGAATTGGCTGGGAGCCGTGCTGCCCGTGAACAACCCTTGGTGATAAAGGGTCGAATTGACAATGTGGAATCGAAAAGATTGCTTGTTGACACGGGGGCCTCCCGTGACATTCTGTACTACTCTGCCTTCCAACAGATGGGACTGAAAGATGCATCACTGGATCCTTATCACGAAAGGTTGGAAGGCTTCACCAACCACAAAGTTGGTGCTAAGGGAACTGTTGAGCTGGAACTGAAAATTGGCGAACATCCCTTCTGATCCACGGCTATCGTGACCTTCGTAGTCATGGATCTAACGAGCGACTATCATGCAATATTGGGCACTCCAAGTCAAGCGAAACTTGGGTTGGTCGCCTCCCTTCCTCACCAACGAGTCAAATTTCCTACTCGTTCTGGAATTGGATGCATGAGGGCGACCGCCAAGGACTTCTTGGAGCATGTCGTGAAGAGTCGGAAAAAATCAAAAAGTTTGGAGATAGACACCCCGGAGGACAATATCAAAATCTCTAAGTCTCTGAAAACCACCCATACCAGTTCTAGGGTGAGCTATATCCGTGAGGTCCTAGACGAAGAGCCTATGGTCCTAGAAATTGCAGCTGACCAGGGCATAGTTCTACCCGTCTCTAAGCAAGATCCCATTCTCGTCAACGGCCAGAACTCGGGGGCCAACCATGACTCGAGGAAGGTTGATCCGCTCGACGTTGATGAACTAATGGAGGAAGAGGGCCTCAACGTGAATAACAATGAGGGAAGGAGAATTAGAGAAATTATCATCGAGTCCCTGGAATTTCGAGATGGTCCTGAAATGGAGCCTGTGGATGAGCTGGAAGAGGTGGTCATCAATCCCGACTATCCTGAGCAAAAAATAAAACTCGGGGGTCAGCTATCTCCGAAAGAGAAAGAAAAGATCATCTCCCTCTTAAAAAACAGTCTCGACGTCTTTGCTTGGAGAGTCGAAGATATGAGGGGGATCAATGAGGAAGTAGCACTCCACCGCTTGGAAGTTGATCCATTGGCAAAAACTATCTCACAGACAAGGAGAAATTTCGCAAGAGACAAGGAGGTAGCTATTAAGGAAGAGGTGCAAAAGTTACTGAGCACCAGAATTATTCGTGAAGTCAAGTACCCCATTTGGTTGGCTAATGTAGTAATGGTGAAGAAGCAAAATGGGAAGTGGCGAATGTGCATCGATTTTACTGATCTTAACAAAGCCTGCCCTAAAGACAGTTATCCTCTTCCCAGAATCAGCAAGCTGGTTGACTTTATTGCTAGACACCGTACACTCAGTTTCCTAGATGCCTATTCAGGCTATCATCAGATTAAAATGGCAGAAGAGGATATCGAGAAGACGGCCTTCCAAACACCTGAGGGAAATTATTGCTCTGTTATGATGCCCTTTGGGCTCAAAAATACAGTTGCCACATACCAACGGATGGTGAATCAAGTATTTGGCGCACAAATAGGTCGGAACATGGAAGCCTACATTGATGATATGGTCATTAAGACCAAGGAGGGCAGTCACACCCCTGACTTGGAAGAAACAATAAACAACCTCCGAGCCAACAACATGAAGCTAAACCCAAGCAAGTGTGTATTGAGGGTGACAGCTGGAAAGTTCTTGGGCTTTATGGTATCACAGAGGGGAATTGAGGCAAACCCCGAGAAAATCAAGGCACTAATTGACATGAAGGAACCTACCAACATCAAGGAGGTTCAAAGATTGAATGAAAGAATAGCGGCACTGGGAAGATTCATAGCCAAATCCGCCGAAAAATCAATGCCTTTCTTCAAGGTCTTGAAGGGTACCAAGAGCTTCTCCTGGACTCCCGAATGCTCCGAAGCATTCCTCTGGTTGAAGGAGTACTTGGGTTCCCCTCCCTTGCTTAGTAGTCCGATTACCGGTGAGATGCTGTATGTATTCCTAGCCGCCACTGATCATGCAGTCGCAGCTGTTCTAGTTCGGAATGAAGAAGGAACGCAGAAGCCTGTCTACTATGTTTCAAAGGCATTATCTGACGTGGAAAGTAGATACTTCAACGTGGAAAAAATAGTGTATGCACTGGTTATTGCCTCAAGAAAACTACGTGCCTACTTTTTTGCGCACCCCATCACTGTTTACACCAATGAACCATTGAAGAAGGTCCTGCATAAGTTGGACGGCTCCGGGCATCCCCTAAATTGGTCAATCGCTCTCACTGAGTTTGATATCACTTACTAACCAAGGAAGACCCTCCTGGCACAGCCTCTGGTTGACTTCATGGTTGAGACTGCCTTCATGGGTGAGCACCTCCCCACTTCCCGTAAGCAAAACACTGCGGAAGAAGAAGAGTCTCCCATTGAACTCCCAACCAACTGTTGGATCTTGTACATGGACGGATCGAACACAAAGGAAAGAAGCGGAGCTGGAGTCGTACTAGCAAGTTCGGAAGGAGAGTACACCATGCAAGATATCATCCGATTCAAGCTCCCTGCCTCTAACAATCAAGCCGAATACGAAGCTCTAATATTTGGTATCGAGTTGGCTTCCTTCTATTAAGCAACCAAGGTGGCGGCATTTTGTGACTCCCAACTGGTTGTTAAACAAGTAAATGGAGAGTATAACATCCAAGACCCCACCCTTACCAAATATAGAGATCTGGTCCTAGACATGACGAAAAAGATGGCATTCTTTGAACTCAAGCAAATTGGCAGGGAAGATAACCAGATCGCAGACGTTCTATCTAAACTAGCGACTATGGATGTGTCTAAGTCTAAGACCAATCCATACGTAGTTTTTGCTGAGGAACCTGCTTATAAACGATTACAAATCATGCTCCTAGATGAAGAGGAGAGATGCTGGATCGACAACTACATGGACTACATCGAGAAGGGCCAACTTCCGGAAGATGAAGCACAAGCCAAACTTATCAAGAAGAGGTCCCCAAGGTTCACAGTTATGAATGGAGTCCTCTACAGAAGATCTTTCACCAAGCCCCTGCTAAGGTGTGTCTATCCTAAGGAAATTGAGAACCTCTTGGCAGAAGTACATGAAGGTGTTTGCGGCGGACACCCGGGGGCCAGAACCTTAGCTGACAAGATCATCTCGCTAGGTTACTATTGGCCAAACCTGAGGGAGGACGCGCACGCCTATGTTAGAAAATGTGACAAGTGCCAGAGATTCTCTGACATTCCTAGACTACCGACAGTTGAGCAGACACTTGTGATACCCACGTGGCCATTTGATATGTGGGGGATCGACATCATCGGACCCTTCCCTCCCGCCCGTGGTAATTGCAAGTATGTGATAGTAGCTGTTGATTACTTCTCCAAGTGGATAGAGGCCAAGGCATTAGCCAAGTTAACGGAAGAGAACGCAATCAACTTTGTTCATGACTATATCTGGTGTCGATTTGGCCTCCCCCACACAATTGTTTCTGATCATGGACTCCAATTTTCTACGACATTTACAACAGAATTGGGTAGAGTCAAAGTCCGCCACGCAAAGTCATCAGTTAGCAGACCCCAAGGCAACGGTCAAGCAGAAGCTGCCAATAAACTGGTCCTAACAACCCTTACCAAGAACCTTGAAGGGCGCAAGGGTAGATGGTTGGACGAACTTCCCCTAGCCTTATGGGCTGTTTGTACAACCACCCGGGGGCCAACCGGGGAAACCCCATTTGCATTAACCTTCGGTTCTGAGGCTATGGCACCAGCTGAAATGGCCATCCCAACTGTGAGAAACTCCTACTACGATGAGCAAGTCAACAGGGTTAATAGGCTCCTAGACCTAGACCTGGCAGATGAAAGATGACTAGCTGCACAGATGAGGATGTTAAACTACAAACAAAGGACCAAGGCATATCATGACAAAAGAGTCATCAGAAGAGTATTCCAAGTAGGCGATTGGGTACTTAGAAAAATCGAGGCAACTGGTCGGAAGGCAGAACAAAACAAGCTCTCCCCAAATTGGGAAGGTCTCTATATCATCACTCAAGTCATTCGAGAGGGGACCTACAGATTGAAGACTAAGGAGGGAAAGGATCTCAAGCATCCATGACACTCCGACAATCTTCGAAAATACTATCATTAGTCTAGTTCATTTTTGTAATAGATTAGTTTCCCATTTTCAGTCTTTTTAGTTTGATAGGATTGCAGTTCAATGTAATCACGTTTCAGTTTACGAAAGCAACTTCTTCCAACATGCAAGGCAACTATCAACTCCTGACACCAACACCGGAAGACGAGGATCTTATCCTCGACTCTTCAAAATGCATGACATACGTATTGACAAGGGTCCACCTTGACTTAATGACTAAGTTCCTAACAGCCAACACGAGGATCTTCCCTCAACTTACTGGCTTACCTTACATCCTGACGAGGGTCCGCCTCGATTCAAGAATCACAAGGTTCAAACAGTCAAAGACGGAGGACCTCTCCTCGGCCTATTGACTTGCCTCACGTCAAGACAAGAAAACACCTTGTCACTATGACTAAAAGGCATTACGTCTGAAACCTGTGCATGAGTCATCATCCTCGGCATAAGGAGATGAAAAAGAAGAAATCACCTAACAGTCAAAGCCGAGGAGCCCCTCCTCGGCTTATACGACTTAAAGTATAGTCAAAGCCGAAGGACCTCACCTCGGCCTAACAACTTACTTTATAATCGGGGACGAGGGACCCTCCTCGACTTCCTCCCTACAAGCCTTGTGCCTATGCCTAGCATACAAGCAAGCATTCAAACAGTTCATTGAAACAACATGAATTAAAGCAAAAGGGTTTGTTCATTAATATTTCAAAAAAGAAATTACAAAGCCCTATCAGCTATTACAACAAAAGAAAAAAAGAAAAAATCCTAAGCCTGAGTGTCCTCGAAGGGCTTATCTAACCAATCTTCCGTGGCGGCACCAGTGGGAGGAGGGATAGTTTGTTCAACCCCAGCATCAACCTTCTCGGCCTCTCCTCCCTCAGCCTCGAACTCCATGTCCCCGTCTTCAAGGGCCTCCACCAAGGCTTTAAGGTTGCCGGGGTCAACAGAGGGCGGCACCCAAGCTTCTCGACCTTCCTGGGCATCTTCCCCAGCCATGATGTCCAAATTATACGTGGAAAATGGAACCAGGTGGTGAAGAGCCCTAGCCTCCTTATCATACTGATTCTGGCTGATCAGCAGAGCAACCTTATTAATGTCCAAGCCTGTGGAGGGGTCAGCCAAGATACGACGGGCAAGATGGAGATAGCCATCCTCAAACATGGTGGCCGTCTTCTCATCCACCGCGTCTTGGAAAGCCTCCTCTTCCCTTGAAGGAAGGGTGGCCTCCATACCCCGGCACTTGGCTTCGGCTTCCTCGGCCCTCACTTGGACCTCGGTCTTGAGCCTTCTTTCTTCCGCCAGCTCGGCATCCTTCTGCCGGAGATGTTCCTCGGCTTGAGCACGGGCCTCTTGGGCCTGCTTATGAGCCTCCTCGGCCCTCTTCACCTCGGCCTCAACCTTGGCTTGAGCAGCCTCCAAGTCGGCGTCCTTGGCTTTCAGAAGCTCAGCCAGAGCAGCCTTCTCGGTCTCGCCCTTCTTCTGGGCGACCTTAGCGTCGTGCAACTATTTATCATTGGCCTTAGCCAAGACATTCTCGTAAGCCGTGACACTAGCAAACTGCAAGATAAATTTATGTCAGATTTTATCAAGTGCAAATGAAACCAAAGAGACTAAATGTACGAGATAGTTACCTCGGCCAGCATAAGACCCTTACGACACAGCAAGTTCTCCCTGCTCGGCTTCTCTCTAACCAGCACCTCGTAAGCCTCCTCATCCATGGCCCTTTGAACGGGAGCTCGGCCCAACCTTAGCAAGGGGCCCTTCCTGGTTTGCAAAGGGATGCCCTTCAGACGAGGGATATTGGCGGCCATGCGCTGAGCAAGCTCCTCGGCCTCCTCCTGGGTTTTCACGGTTTGAAAGGTAAGGGGAGGAGGAGCTTGGGGGTTAGAGGATTCCACGGCGGCCCTCTTAGAAGCAGGCTCCTCGACAAAAGCACCTTGGGGCCTCTTGGAGCCGGAATGCCTTTAGACGAGTTTGGTTTCCTCGGTCTCCGGAGCATCCACCTCCTCAGTAACACCAACATGGGGGCTATGCCCCTCTACACTCGGTAAGTTTGCTTGGCCCTCGGAGCTCCTCTCCTCGGCTTCAACCTCCTCGTGCAATCTGAGGGGAAGGGGTTGATCACCCTGAGCATTCAGCAGGAGGTTACGACTATTGGCATCCTCCTTCCTCTCCTTCATGGCCGAGACCTTGGCCAGATGTCGATTTTGCTTAATCAGCTCCACGGCATTCAATTTCTTCATCGTTAACTCCGCTTCTTGCTCAGGGGTTAAATCTGCAAAGACGAGGAGTATATGGTTACATACAAGCAGAATGAGAGCTAACATCAAAAACACAAATTTCAAAGACAAGGGAAAAACAATTACATCCTGCCACATCATCTTCTCTAAGGCATTGGTCAACTGGAGGGACCTTACACCTTGCACAATCTTCATGGAAGACGAGGCCGGGGTGCGTTCTCCAGTCGTTGAAACGCCTTCCCCTTTTAACAGTAACCAGGGAAACCACCCCGTCCCTCGACCCCGGCATTAGGCATGCCTGGACGTAGTAATGGTCTGTGGCCTCCAAAGCCGACCAGTCGAGAAGCCCTACCTCGGCAAACTCCTCGAGGCGCTTATCAGGTCTTGGGTCCATCCATACTTCTGTACTGGACCCGACGAAGTTGGATCATCGAAAGGGGATTGGAACTCCCAGCCTTGCCGGCTCTCAACCCTTATAACATGGTTGTCCCAACCTCCAACCTTGCTAGACATTGGGAGAAGAATTTTTGGATGTTTGGGTTCACTCCGGAGGACGAGGAGGCGGCTATCCTTCACATAGCTGATCTGATAGAAATGTCGGAAGGCTCCCATGGTCGGCTCATAACCTAAGCTACGACAAAGTACAATAAAACTAATGAGGACCCTGGTCCCGTTAGCTCCCAACATAGCCGGGACAGCCCTCGTGTCTCCTAAAAATTCATTAATGAAGGGGTCCAAGGGAAGACGAAGCCCCTGTTGAAACTGTTTGAAGTAGAAGTTGACATGGTTATCGTTGTAATAGAAGCTCTTCTCTTCCTTGTCATCCTTAAAGACGGGCTTGCCTATGTAAGTTAACTTAAACTCAGCTTTATCCACCCCGTACGTGGAATATAACATCTCTAGCATAGGGTCCCTGGCCTTGGGTGGCCTCTCTCGTCCTCGTCCCCCACCTCGACCTCCTCTTCCTCGGCCTTTCTTGCCTTTTAGGGCACCTTCAGCAAAAGCATCTACTATCTTGGTTGACGAGGAGGTCTCTCCCCCTCTTCCCGTCATATCTGCAAAAAGACGAGGAGTCAAAGTTAGTTACCTCGTCCATGTCTGACCTTAAGAAGGGGAAGAGGGATATCCCCCCTCGTCATTATAGATAGGCTGAGGAGGGAACCTTACCACTCAGACGCTCGCGAACTATGCGATCCGAGAAAGGGTAGAACAAATCAATGTGCTCCATTACTTCGGCCCTATCCTCGAGCAACACTATATTACGAGTCGAGGAATCAATCCGATCTATCCTCGTATTATCTGGGTATTGGATGAACATCCGGGTACGGCCATAATTTTTCAACATCTTTCCTATATCATCCAGGTTCAGCATCAACCAAGGTCCTCTCTCTCTCCGATAAACTCTCAGGTTGCCCTTGTGGTATCCATAAATGAAACAGGGGAAATGGTCCCAAGAACGAGCCATTTTTCTAAAGGAGAATCAAAGATCAATGGGGGAGTTTATACAATATTCAAAGGAATGCAGATAAAACATCCAAGGAATTCATACAAGACTCAAAGGGATTCATACAATATGAACAAGAAAATCATCAATTCATGAAGAAAAGTTTCAAAACTTGACAATGGCAATTCAAAAATTCAGAAAATCCTACCAAGACCCCAGAAAAGGAAGATTATAAGCAAGAAATCAGTAAAGAAGGGAAATTATACCTGTTTCTGGTGATACGAACGGTCGGAATCAACGTCGCCGGAGGATTCAAGTCTCGCCGGAAACTGGGTACGAAAGCTCGGAGATTCGCCGGAAGGGTTTATTGCCTAAACCTTGCAGATGCTCTCTCAAATTCGAAGGTGTAAAAGTTTCAAATGAGAAGGAATTTGTGATTTTATACTCACCAAAGGCGGGTCAAACCCATGGGTAAAGCCAATAACCGGGTATGGCGCCCCAAACATTTAATGCCTGTAACAATTTTCGAGGCACATCAGACTTGGGGGCCCACCGATCATCATCATGGCAGTAACCGACGGGTAATGAAACGGCGCACTACTGAAGCATCTCTGACGCGTGTCAAACATGTTCGTATTCCGTAAGCCGAGAACGAGATGACTTTCTCCTCGTCCTAGGCCGAGCTAGAAAGTCGGGGGCCACTGAACAGTATAAACCGAGATACGAACATGGGCTTCCCCAAGTTGGGCCCAAATGGATTGGGCTATAAACATAATCCACATACGAGTTATTAGAAGCCACCATGGGCTTCCTCGGTCTCGTACCTCGTCATCAGCAAAGCCAGTCACGGCCCAATATACAAGTATAAATGCCCCAATTACAAGTGCCGAGGATACCCTCCTCGTATGCCGAGGGGTATCTCCTCGGCCTTACATTGACCACGGGCTCTTCTTATTCTTTCCTTGGCTCATCAGGCTTCGAGATGTCATGAATGACGAGTAGAGAAAAGTTATTACCTCGACATATCTTCATATGACGAGGAGACAGAATCACGCTTCCCGGCATATCCACATGCCTCTAGATCACCAATGGACGAGGAAGCTGAATCATGCATCACGGCTTACACACCAATGCCGAGATAAGGCATTTACGTTTTTCGGCTATCCGACAAGCAGATTGAACAGTCATATTCAAACAAGAATTCAACAGTTATTATCCAATCAGGATTGTAACCATCTACATTAATTCAAGTCAAACAATGACTCCTTAACAGATATAATCCTCCTAGGATTATATCTTATCTCTTTACAAGTTCTATTCAACATGGATTCTATCAATCCATCCCTATAAATACAAGTCATATAGCATAATATTTGGTACGTTACTTTTTATATACAGAAACTCTGCCAATTTAGTTTCTCACCACAAAATCGTGACTTACTCTCACGCCGGAGGGCCTTCGCCGGTCAAGCCCAGACTTAGTTTACGTGTTTTGTCTTATTTTCAGGCCTAGCAATCTCCGGAGCAGACGATCGCTTGGATTTGGGTAGATTTGACGATTTTGGCATCATCAAAAAATAAAAAGTGAATCGTTTTTAAATCATAAATATATTAAAATTTAAGAGAAATGTATCAAGTATTAGTGCTTGTAAATCTAAAATTATTTTCTTGCGTGATAATAATTATAATGTTGATTAATACTCTAAATATGTGATAATAATTATAATGTTTGAATTTGTAAATTATTAAGGTATTTATTTCTTCAAAAACTATAGTAAAAATTATTGAGTAAAATATTAAAATTTGATGAAAGAATTAATTAGTAATTAGTAATTATTAATTTAATAATTTATATATCAACTTATTTATTTAATGTAGAGGGTTAATAAGTTTAAATATATTACTTAATTTTAAAATTATTTTTTATTTGGTCATGGTTCGTTTAATTGTTTAATTTTTTGGATGTTTTGGTCAAAAATTTTTTTTTTTCCATTCCCGAAGAAATTGATCATTCCTTCCATATATGGAAGGAATGGGAAATTTCTTAGTTGGAGGGAATTGGTCATTTCTTGGAAATGAAAATTTTAGGAAACTTAAATCAAACAGGACAAAGGAATTGGGGGAATGAAATTGGGCATTCTATTCCCCCACTTTTCTACCAACCAAACGGGCCTAAGAGAAGCATTGATATTTGTACAAACCTTTTAAGGGTATGCACTGAAATTAACCCAATTATAAAGAGACGGAAGTTCTTGTTCTATGGTTAGAAGTGTTATTCACAATCCCTCTTTTGTGTTATTGTCCTAAGTTTGAATCTCATAACTAATTGTTTTTTCTCTCTCATATATTCTTGGTCCTTGGACTTTCTTCTATCATTTTTTTTAATTACTACTCTCTCGTTCCCATATCAATATGCATTCCTTTTTTATATGTTCCATACTAATTTTGATATGTCTTATACTAAGATGAAGATGCAACCTAAAAGGTGTTAGTGCAGGCGTTTAGTTATGTTTGACTTATAATTTGAATCATTATTTAATCGTCTTTATCATTTATTATAAAGAGAGTATTATTTAGTTAATTATATGTTTACATATTTATTATATTGAATTGCGTCCCTAGATATTGTGAATAATTAGTATAAGTTGGTAATGGATAATCATGGAGATGATTATATGCATGTGATGCACATTACACTTATGGATACTTGCTAGAGAACAAGTATTGGACATGACCTACCGATGAGATTTATGACATGGTCTATAGTCATATATGTCATGATTAAATATCATGATAGTCGTGTTATTGAATCCTTTGAACCTAAGATTATCAGCGTCTTCCACATAATGAACATCGTGTTTGATATAGTCTAACACTATCTTTAATTGGATAGCAATAAGGGCTATGTTTGCACGATTGGATTCTTGTAGGAAGAATGATAAGTCAAGATGGAATTTGTCCCTCTCGTTGAGAGAGATGTTTGCTTGGGCCCCTCGATGAATGATGTTGATGAAATGTGTGGCCACACTCAAGTGATTTGATAGAGATCAAATGCATTTGGATTATCAACATATTCGAAATCGAGAAAATATTGAACGGTATGAGTTGACATGTACCATGACTCATGTTCAATTGGACATCGTGGACAAAGGGATTGTGACATTTGATTATCAAGGAATCAAGCTTTGATATTATATTTAATTGGGTGGACATAATGACTTGCTAGAAGTCACTTATGTCTTGTGAGGATGATGTTTCACCTCACTACCAACATAAAATATAATTCCTAAAGGGTCACACACAAAAGAACGAATTGAAAATGGCTAAAGGGGTAAATTCTGGGGTCAAGGGACGACTCGTGTCCTGAGGGGACGACTCATCCCCAACTGGCCCAACTATTCTCCAAGGCAGGGACGAATCTATCAGAGTGCTTGCCAAAGGGGACGACTTGTGCCCTATGGGACGATTCGTGCTCACGACTCATGCCCCTGGGGACGAGTCGTCCTGGCGGCGCTGAAAACCCGTTTTGGCTTGGAAAAATGACTATTTTTCCTAAGTGTTAGAGATTTATAACAAGTATAAATAGAATCTTTTTGTCCCACCCATAGGTGACAAAAATTAGAGTTTATGAAACACTAATTGGTTGATTTTGATTAAGAATCAAAGATCAAAATCCATAGATTCATTCTACCAAAAAGTCATTGATTGTTGAATATTGATTCAACAATCGGGGATCATCTAGCAATCCAATAAAAAGAGTTCTTGGTCCGTTCACGTGTGGATTACCGATATAGGGTGATTACTTTATCACCAAAAGCTTGAAGTCTTTGATCTTTGATTCATCACCAAGTAAGAACAAGGAGAAGATCAAAACCTTCATCAACGGTTTTGAGATTCGTTTTGTGATTCGCTTTTGAAGATCCGTTTTGAAACAAACATAATCGCATTAAGGTATGTAAATTTTATTTCATATACTCCCTCCGTCCAAGTACATACTTCACGGTTACTGTTCACGCGTGGATTAAGGAAAAAAATAATGATATAATGTTGTGAGTGTAAAAGTAAAATAGGAGAGAGAATGAGTGGAGGAAATAGTAAATTATAATGGTGTTGTGAGTATTAAAATAATGTAGGAGACAAAGTGTGAAGTATGTAATTGAACGCCCAAAATAGAAAGTGTGAAGTATGTAACTGGACGGAGGGAGTATATTTTTAATCTCTTCATGCTAGATGGATCATATGGCTAGGGTTTTGTTGTTTTTCAAAATTCTTCTACTGCGTTTGTAACCCCAAAATCTAACAGTGGTATCAAAGACGTGTCTTGCCATGATTAGGATTGAAATTGGCATGCTAGATTTAATTTGATTAATTGTTATCCATGCTATGTGAAATAGATCTAGATTTTATGTGTTTTGTTTTATGAAAATAAGTATATATGATATGCCATGCTCATGATTTATGATGAATTAAGTATATATGATATGCCATGCTCATGATTTATGATGAATTAATTAGATTAGTTTATCACATAGGTTATTAATCTATTTAATATTACTAAAGTAGGTTCGTAATTTCTCAAAATTGGATCAAAGTGTTTGTATGAAATTTTGTGAAGCCCTATGTTCATGATTCTGTACGCATAAGATTTATGTTACAACCATGCGATGTTTGTTACCATGTGAAAACCTTCTAAATATTTAAGTCTTATGCCATTCCTTGATTAGAACACTTGTGATATTTTAGGGTATTTTGATGTAGTTTCGACTCAGTTGGGTGCATCATTATATCTTAATTTGTGATCAAGATGAGATAATGGTTGATGTAGTTTTGACTCAGTTAGGTGCATCATTCCCTGTCTCATACGTTTGAAAAAGGTTTGACTTAATTGGTGCTTTCAAAGATCAAAATTCATAGATTTATTGTTGTAATGGCAACTCACAATAATCAGCCCCTATCACTGTGATCCGTCCTTGAGAAGGACAAGCTCGAAGAGAATGGTACAAACTATTCGGATTGGATCAGAAGCCTAAGAATTGTTCTAAGGCAAGAAAAGAAAATGTATGTTCTTGACGAACCCGTTCCACCTCCACCTGCTGCCAATGCTTCAAGGGCAGATAAGGATGCTCACAAGAAACATGTTGATGATTCTAATGATGTGACATGTCTTATGCTTGCCACCATGTGAAAGAATCTTCAGAAGGACCTTGAACACATGGAAGCTGCTTTTGATCTTGCGGAGCGCTTAAAGAAAATGTTCCAAGTGCAAGCAAGACAAGAGAGATATGATGTGGTTAAAGCTCTAAATGCATGCAAGATGCAAGAAGGGCAGTCGGTTGGTGCTCATGTCCTTAAGATAAAGGGTCACATTGAGCGTCTCGAAAGCTTGGTAATCCGATGAGTTTGAAACTCGCCACGGATACGATATTGAATTCATTGCCTGAAAGTTATGGTCATTTTATAATGCACTATCACATGAGTGGCATGGATACGAATCTCTCAGAATTGCATGTGATGCTTAAGACCGCAGAGAAGAATATCAAGAAGCCTGAAACGACAAACGTGTTAATAGTTAACAAAGGAAAAGGGTTCAAGAAAGATGGCAAAGGTAAAGCAAGTGTTGCTAAACCTAAGGCAAAGGTTGCCGTTGCCGGAGAGGCTCCCAAAGTGTCTCAAAAGGATACGGTTTGCTACCATTTCCAAGAGGTTGGACATTGGAAGCGCAACTGCAAGGCTTACAAGGAAGGCCTAAAGGTAAAGAAGGGCAATACGATTGCTTCTGATTCAGGTATCTATATGATAGATATTTTTCTTTTTATTTCTAGTTCATGGGTATTAGATACCGGATGTGAATCTCACATTTGTTTAAATGTGAAGGGACTAAGGAATAGGAAGCTACTCAAACAAGGTGAAGTTGACATGCGTGTGGGGAATGGAGCAAGAGTTGCTGCATTAGCCGTAGAGACATATGATGTAACTTTACCTAGTGGCTTAGTACTTGTTTTGAACAATTGTTACTATGTTCCGGATTTGAATAGGAATATTATTTCAGTTTCTTGTTTGGATAATGAAGGGTATAATTTTCTTATTGCGAATAAGAAGTTTTATATTTATTTAAATGATATGCTTTATGGTATTGCAAATTCATTTAATGGCCTTTATGTTCTTGATGTTGATGAGAAATAAAATAGTGTTGAAAATGTTTATCATGTGGACAAGAAGTCTAAACCGAATGACGTGAACAACACGTTCATGTGGCATTGCCGGCTTGGTCATATAAACGAGAAATGCATCTCTAAACTCCATAAGGATGGTATATTAGACTCACATGATTATGAATCATATGAGATATGCGAATCTTGTTTATTGGGCAAAATAACAAAACCATCCTACACTAAGAGTAGTGAAAGGGCTAGTGACTTATTGGGCCTAATACATACTGATGTATGTGGACCAATGAGCAGCATTGCTAGGGAAGGATTTCGGTATTTCATTACATTCACTGATGACTTATCTAGATATGACTATGTCTATTATCTGATGAAGTCCAAAAGTGAATCGTTTGAGATCTTTAGAATATTTCAAAATGAAGTACAAAATAAACTTGGCAAAACTATTAAAGCACTTCGATCCGATCGTGGTGGAGAATATTTGAGCCAAGAGTTTGACAATCATCTCAAAAACTGTGGAATTGTTTCAGAGTTGACTCTACCCGGAACGCCACAATGGAATGGTGTTTTTGAGAGGAGGAATAGAACCCTATTAGATATGGTTCGTTCGATGATGAGTCAAGTAGACCTTCCTATATCCTTATGGGGACATGCATTAGAGACTGCTGCGTTCACACTGAACAGAGTCCCTACTAAATCGGCTCCTAAGACCCCACATGAGATGTGGCATGAAAGAAAATCTAGTTTGTCTTTCATGAAGATTTAGGGTTGCGAAGCTTATGTAAAGAGACTTGTCTTCGATAAGTTAGCACCTAAATCTGACAAGGTTAATTTCGTTGGTTACCCTAAGGAAACCAAAAGGTATTACTTTTACAACCGCAATAAGAACAAATTGCTTGTTGCTCAATATGGTACCTTTCTTGAGAAACAATTTCTCAATAAAGGAACTAGTGGGAGTAAAGTTGATCTTGAAGAAGTTCAAGAACCCTAAAATAACATGGAACCGATAGTAGAAACTGAACCAAGCCCACAAGAAGTTGTGGAACCGGTTCAAGATCCACAAGTCCATCGTAGATCGGATAGGTTACGATTCACACCCGAGAGATATGGATTTCTCATGTCGGAAAGTAATGAAGTGGAAGTCATTGAGAATGACGAACCTACTTCCTATCAAGAGGCGATGTCCACTCCTGATTCGGATAAATGGTTGGAGGCCATGAAATCCGAATTGCAATCCATGTCGGATAATCAAGTTTGGAACTTGATTGAGCCACCCGAAGGTGTAAAAACCATAGGATGCAAATTGGTCTTCAAGAAGAAGACTGACATGGATGGGAAGGTGCATACTTACAAGGCTAGGCTTGTAGCAAAGGGATATAGGCAGACTCATGGTGTAGACTATGATGAAACCATTTCTCCTGTTGCCATGCTTAAGTCTGTTAAAATTTTGGTTGCCATAGCTGCGTATTATGACTATGAGATATGGCAAATGGATGTCAAAACGACTTTCCTTAATGGAAATTTACTCGAGGATGTGTATATGACATAACCCGAAGGTTTTGTCGATCCAAGAAATTCTAACAAAGTATGCAAGTTGCAAGGGTCCATATATGTATTGAAGCAATCTTCTAGGAGTTGGAATCTTCATTTTGACAAAAATATCAAAGAGTTTGGTTTTGTCAAGAACGAAGATGAACCTTGTGTATACATGAAATTCAGTGGGAGCATAATACTATTTCTCTTATTGTATGTTGATGATATGTTACTAATTGGAAATGACATTCCTGCACTACAGACTGTCAAGTCTTGGTTAGGGAAATGTTTCTCAATGAAAGATATGGGTGAAGCCGCTTACATCCTTGGTATCAAGATCTATAGAGATAGATCTAAAAGGATAATTGGTTTGAGTCAAAGTACCTACATTGACAAGGTTCTTAGAAGATTCAAGATGGAAAATTCTAAGAGAGGCAACTTGCCAATGGGTCATGGTGTTACTCTTAGCAAGAATCAGTGTCCTAAGACAACTGATGAGCGAAAAAGGATGAATGATGTTCCATACGCTTCGGCTATTGGATCTATCATATACGCTATGATTTGTACTAGACCCGATGTCTCGTATGCTTAGAGCATGACGAGTCGATACCAATCTGATTCTCGCGAAAACCATTGGATGGCAGTTAAGACAATTCTTAAGTACTTAAGAAGGACTAAGGATGCGTTCTTGGTCTTTGGAGGGATGGAAGAAGATCTTGTTGTAAGAGGTTACACAGATGCTAGCTTCCAAACCGACAAGGATGATTTCCGATCGCAGTCGGGATTTGTGTTTATGCTTAACGGAGGTGCAATTTTTTGGAAGAGTTCCAAGCAGAGTACCATAACCGATTCTACAATCGAGGCCGAATATATAGTGGCATCCGATGCAGCTAAGGAGGCAGTTTGGATCAAGAAGATTATTAATGACTTGGAAGTTGTTCCAAGTATCACTAATCCGGTGGAACTTTATTGTGACAATAATGGTGTCATTGTGCAAGCAAAGGAACCAAGGTCACATCAGCGATCCAAACATATACTTAGATGTTTCCATCTCATTCGAGAGTTCATTGATCGGGGAGACGTTAAGATATGCAAAGTATCAACCGATGATAACATTGGGGATTCGCTTACAAAGCCCCTCGCACAAGCAAAGCATGATGGTCATGTGAGGTCCATGGGTATAGGATACATAGATGGAGCCTAGTGCAAGTGGGAGATTGTTGGTGTAGTGCCCTAGTTTAGTTATGTTTGACTTATCACTTGAACCGCTATGTAATCGTCTTTATCATTTATTATAGAGAAAGTATTATTTGGTTCATTATATGTTTACATGTTTATTATATTGAACTGCATCCCTAGTTATTGTGAATAATTAGTATAAGTTGGTAATGGATAATCATGGAGATGATTATATGCATGCGATGCACATTACACTTATGGATACTTGCTAGAGAACAAGTATTGGACATGACCTACCGATGAGATTTATGACATGGTCTAGTAACGACCCTGAATTTTCTTTAAATAAATAATATTCATACACATGAATAAATACCCAAAATAGGGTCCCAACGGATACTAAACATTTAAATATTCAAATCCAACGGTAACTTAATATTCAAACTTATTCAAACCCAACAGTAACTAAAATAGTCAACGTTACATAAGTGCGAAAGTATCAAATGTAACGACTAGTAAAACCTACTAGCTTTATTTAAACTAAACTGAAACTCAGGATTTGTCGATGCTTTCCTATGACTTCTTAATTGCCGTCGTCCTTCTTACGACGATCTCCCATCCTTATCCCCATACCTGGAGAAAAAAATAAGAGTGAAGGAATGAGCGAAAGATGCCCAGTAAGTCATTACGCGATCTCCTTGAATTTATGAGGAGATGACCTGAATGACGGTTCAATCGAAGCATTTCAACGAAAGGTTATCACAATAAAGTTCAATCAAGGAAGTGTGGCATTACAATTCCATATTATAGTTTTTATTCAGGATATACCCTACCTTGAGTAATTCTCATCCGATCATCTACTTTAGATGTCGAGTGCACATAAAAGTATATTAAGACAAGTACGTAACACATATCATACAAGTCCAATATCATTCCATATAATCTTGACATGCATGTACCTTCATACAAGTCTAACATATAGTGCATTCATATTAAAACAAGAATACACATAAGCAAAGTCAATACTTTAGATATACATGAACAATACATTTCATAGATAAGATTTTCCAAAAGACGTTTCATGTCCAGGGAATATTTTATAAAACATTATCGCCACATGATAGTATAACTTTTGAAAAGACTCGATAGAGTTTCCAAAGAATCGATACACAAAGAGTTTAGGAACGTAATTTCTTACCTTAGCTTGCTTCCTTTGCACTTCTGGTATAACCTACAGTCATGCAAAGATATCATTTTAGGTACAAGTAATTGTTTATTACTTCTTATGTATCCTAGTTGATTTATCTTTAGTTAACTTATGAGTTACTTTTGGACTCATCTTACTAGTTAACTATCTTTCTATTTTAGGTAACTTTCCTAAAATGACAACTTTCTATTTTAGGTAACTTCCTAAAATATTATCCTTCTACTTTAGGTAACCTTCCTGAAATAGTAACCTTCTATTTAAGGTATCTTTCTTAAATATTATCTTTCTATTTTAGGTAACCTTCCTAAAATATTTACCTTCTATTTAAGATCCTTTCTTAAATAGTATCTTTTCTATTTTAGGTAACCTTCCTAAAATATTTACCTTCTATTTAAGATTCTTTCTTAAATAGTATCTTTTCTATTTTAGGTAACCTTCCTAAAATAGTAATTTTCTATTTTTGAAAACTTTTTCATTATTCTTGGGCTTACACTTTCTATTTTTAGAAGTTGTCTTTATTTTATTTTGATTCTTCTTCTTTAACCTTTAAAAGTCTTTCTTTCCTTAGAAGTTACTTTTAAAAGCCTCTACTTTGAGTATTTACAAAAAGACCCTTCATCTTTCATGAAATTACAAAGTGGTTCCTCAACTTTTGTATATTTGCAAAATAGTCCCTCAACTTTAAGGTATTTGTAAAATAGTCCCTTAACTTTTAAATATTTGCAAAACAGTCCCTCAACTTATGAGTATTTTCAAAACAGTCCCTCAACTTTTAAATATTTGCAGTTTGGTCCCTCAAAAACTTTGAACTTTACAGTTTAGTCCTTCAATTAACTGTCCAGCGAGTTACTGACTAGAAAGTCAGAAATTTAACTATTTCAGCTTTTAAAAACGTTCAGTTTGATCCTTTTCAGTTTGAAAACTAACTGTGACTTTTCAAAATAGACCAAAAGCTTAACGATTTAAACAAAAATATACCCAAACATAATCATGGCCATTCGGCCGAACCTTAGTAGGTTCAAAATCATTGTTTTGTTTTTCTTTTTACTTTCTAAACATTAACCCAATAATTTAATTCATCTACTCATTAATCAAATCAATTGTAAATACATTAATTGTTTTAGATCTACATTCTTTTTATTCCAAATTCAAGATGAATTATAGGTTAAGATTGTATTGTTATAACATTCGATTCCCCATCATTCTAATCCTCAAGTTATTTATTAAACTCCAAGATTGAACATTTAAACTCTAAGAATGATCATCCTAGAACAAAATAATTTTAATCTTCAAAAATTCATAACTAATTCAATAATAATCCAAATTGAATGAAACGAAAACTAGAATTTAGGATTTTACATTACCTTGATTATGATTAAGAAAAATTGACAAAAAAATGTCAAGAACTCGACTGTTCTCCCCTCTCCCTCTGTGGCAGCCTCTCTCCCTTCTCTCTCTCTTTGTTTCTTTTTGAGTTTGAGAAAATATGGGAAGATTAGGGTTTTAGGAAGTATATATATATATAGGTTTCCACCTCCCTAATGGATAAGGAAACTTAAAGTTTTGATTTCCTAATCTAATTCAAACTCTTTGGCCCAAGTCTTTTACTTGTAGTCCAACATCTATTTTAAATATTTTTCTATTAATAATTAAAATAAGACACTTTAAGAATAATAACTAAATTAAATAAAAAACGGGTTATTATAATAGTCATATATGTCATGATTAAATCTCATGATAGTCGTGTCATTGAATCCTTTGAACCTGAGATTATCATCGTCTTCCACATGATGAACATCGTGTTTGATATAGTCTAACACTATCTTTAATCGGATAGCAATAAGGGCTATGTTGGCACGATTGGATTCTTGTAGGGAAGAATGATAAGTCAAGATGAGATTTGTCCCTCTCGTTGAGAGAGATGTTTGCTTGGGCCCCTCGATGAATGATGTTGATGAAATGTGTGGCCACACTCAAGTGATTTGATAGAGATCAAATGCATTTGGATTATCAACATATTCGAAATCGAGAAAGCATTGAACGGTATGAGTTGACATGGACCATGACTCATGTTCAATTGGACATCGTGGACAAAGGGATTGTGACATTTGATTATCAAGGAATCAAGCTTTGATGTTATATTTAATTGGGTGGACATAATGACTTGCTAGAAGTCACTTATGTCTTGTGAGGATGATGTTTCACCTCACTACCAACATAAAATATAATTTCTAGAGGGTCACACACAAAAGAACAGATTGAAAATGGCTAAAGGGGTGAATTCTGGGGTCAAGGGACGACTCGTCCCCTACGGGACGACTCGTCCCCAACTGGCCCAACTATTCCCCAAGGCAGGGTCGAATCTATCAGAGTGCTTACCAAAAGGGACGACTCGTGCCCTATGGGACGAGTCGTGCTCACGACTCGTGCCCCTGGGGACGAGTCGTCCTGGCGGCGCTGGAAACCCGTTTTGGTTTGGAAAAATGACTCTTTTCCCTTAGTGTTAGGAATTTATAACAAGTATAAATAGAATCCTTTTGTCCCAGCCATAGGTGACGAAAATTAGGGTTTATGAAACACTAATTGATTGATTTTGATTACGAATCAATGATCAAAATCCATAGATTCATTCTACCAAAAAGTCATTGATTGTTGAATATTGATTCAACAATTGGGGATCATCTAGCAATCCCACAAGAAGAGTTCTTGGTCCGTTCGCGTGTGGATTACCGATAGAAGTTGATTACTTTATCACCAAAAGCTTGAAGTCTTCGATCGTTGATTCATCACCAAGTAAGAACAATGAGAATATCAAAACCTTCATCAACGATTTTGAGATTCGTTTTATGATTCGCTTTTGAAGATCCGTTTTGAAATAAACATAATCGCATTAAGGTATGTAAATTTTATTTCATATATATTTGTAATCTCTTTATGCTAGACGGATCATAGGGCTAGGGTTTTGTTGTTTTTTAAAGTTCTTCCGCTGCGTTTGTAACCCCAAAACCCAACAAAAGGTTGGCTTTACTTTACTTTATTTCAAAATAGGCAAATAATAAGTAGTGATTTGAACATTTATACCCTCTTTCTTTTCTTTTTTAAAATAATAAAAAAAAAAAAGCATGGACCCTAAGACCCCTAATCGAGATATCAAAGTTATAAAATTCCAACCGAGATACAAAATTTCACATAAATTCACACTCACATATACCCCTCCCCGTCGCTCTTATACCCAAAGGTATAAGACTATTTTTTTCACAATTTTTCATTTTTTCTTAAAAGTAATAAAAAAGACTTATATTTTATTAAACAATTTGTTCTTATGCTTAAAGATATATGAATTAAATTACTATTATAACTTAAGGTAAGGTATAAGAGTATTCAATTTTTTCACATTTTTTCGTAAAAAAAATAATAAAATTTGCTTCTATATCAAAGAGTGTAGGACTAAAATCACTATTACACATTTAAAAAATTTAAAAAAAAAAAAACTCTTATACCTAGTTATAAGAGTAATTTGTTCCCATGCTTAATATATCACCAAGTGAATATTATGAAAGAACATACAAGCAAAAAAGTGATTTTTTTTTTTTAAAAAAATGCCTTTGCTCTAGATGGAAAGGTGATTTCATCGGGAAGAACAACCCACCCAACTTTCCTTGCCAAAGCGACAATCACATCGCTAATATCAGTCCTAACCCTTAGATTATAGTTTCCATGCAGATAAGTGCATAATCTAGAAGAGAGTGAAGCGGTTAGAAAGGATTTTGAATTTTTATATAATTTTGAGTTGAGCCTCTATTCATTATTCATGTGTGAGCTTTCGAATTTCGTCTTATCTTTTATGAATAATGATTTGGGGTGAGGTGGCCTCATGAAATTATTTCAAAAAAAATAATTCAATACTCCCTCCGTCCCACTATAATTGACACTCAAGGAGTGGGCACGAGAACTAAGAACCTCCGTCCCACTATAGTTGACACTCAAGGAGTGGGCACGAGAACTAAGAAGAAACAATTAAATAAAGAAAATGTGTGGTAAAAAATGAAGAGAGAGAATGAGTGGGATAAATAGTAGTGTTGGTTGAATAAATTGAGTGGTGGAAAATGAAGAGAGAGAATGAGTGGTGGGGTCCATTAATATAAAAATATAAAAACTTGGTTATTTTTGGAAGGTGTCAAGTGAAGTGGGACGACCCAAAATGGAAAGAAGTGTCAAGTATAGTGAGACGGAAGGAGTATTTACTATCTTACTTTTTATCCGCTTGAATCTTCAATAGTGTATTGGACATTATATCCATAATCCACTTGTCATTATTTACTTATTTCTTGAAATTTTCTTAATATGTGTGCAAACTTTTGGTACGATTGTTAGTCCGAAACTGAGGGAGTATCATATTTTTTTGCAATATATTTTTATAAATTATTTGTAATTATTGTTTTGGTATTATTACAATATTTCTTTAAATTATTTGTATTATGATCACTAAAATTTTGATTAAATATTTTTTAAAAATATTTTGCAGTTATCAATAAATTTATTGTAATATTTTTTTAATTTATTACAATTATCTCAACTTAATCTAATTATCAAACACCATGTTCAAATTTTGGTCTTTCTACTAGTAAAATGCTCCATGTTAATCATGGGTTCAACTGTCCAAAAAAAAAAAACTAAATCCAAATCCAAAACCCTCGACCCTAAAATATTAATAAATTTAGGATCCCAAATTTCTAATTTTTATATAAATACTCCCTCCGTCCCAATAAAAGCTTCACCAATTACCCAAAAGGGCGTCCCGTTAAAAGTTTCACTTTTTCTTTTTTGGACATAAAATATTATTATTTCCTCCACTCATTCTCTCTCCTACATTATTTTAATACTCACAACACCATTATAATTTATTATCCACTCCACTAATTCTCTCTCCTATTTTCAAATTACACTCACAACATTTTTTTTCCCTCCCATTACCATAATTCCCGTGTCCAAGGAAAATGGTGAAGCAATTGGTGGGACGGAGGGAGTATAAAATGTCCCATTAAAAATCAAGAAACTTTTTGTTTTAGTGGTTAGAGCAACACAATGGTAAGCGGAATTTTCACTCACCATATGAGCAAATATGTTGCTTGAGTGAAATTTTGTTCATGAATATTCCCATATGTAGTGATGAGCCATTTTTTTCGTTCACCAAAACAATTTTATCGTTAAAAAAAATAAAAATTAATTATTTGAGCTTTATAAATTAATGATATTATTATTAAAATTAGTTTTGTTAATTATTCCACATTAATTGCATACGAATTTGGATGTTAATTAATATTTTTTCGAGCTAAGTATGATTTGGATCATTTTTGTAATTACGAGAATTGTTCATAATTATTTATAATTAAAAAAGTTAAAATGATTTTTTGCTTAAGCTTGTAGAGAAAAAGTATGATAGAAGAGGTGCCATAATCTAGAGTAGGTCTCCGGAGAAATGCGTTTCTCCATAACTTATGGAGAAACGTATTTTTTCAAAGGTTCTGGATATCAGTCTCAAAGGTTCTGGATATCCAGAACCCTTTGATCATGATATCCAGAAGTTATGTTAGAATTGGACCAACACATACCAACTTTCTGGATATCAACTTAAATAGATTCTGGATATCACTTTCAAAGAGTTCTGGATATCCAGAACATTTAATATTGATATCCAGAAGCCTTTCAAAAGGTTCTGAATATCCTTTCAAAAGGTTCTGGATATCACTTTCAAAGAGTTCTGGATATCCAGAACATTTAATATTGATATTCAGAATTGCCCAAGCCAAGGCCATGGGCCAAGGTCATGGCCAATACAAAATTTTTGAATATCCTTTCAAAAGGTTCTGGATACCCGTTTCAATGTTCTGGATATCCAGAACCTTATGAAAGTGATATCAAGAAATTTAGAATTTAGCCTTAGCCCCAAAAAATTTTTTCTGGATAT
This sequence comes from Adenophora triphylla var. japonica, assembly GCA_022495995.1. Lineage (NCBI taxonomy): Eukaryota > Viridiplantae > Streptophyta > Magnoliopsida > Asterales > Campanulaceae > Adenophora > Adenophora triphylla. The sequence goes on along the minus strand of JAFEMH010002310.1, from coordinate 76,988 downwards.
CCAGAACAATAAATATTGATATCTAGAAGCTTTGGAACGGATATCCAGAAAAAAAGATTTGGGCAAAGGCCAAGGCCAAATTTCTGATTCTGAATATCACTTTCATAAGGTTCTGAATATCCAGAAGTCTTGGGACGGATATCCAGAAAAAAGAGTCGTGCCATACTTATGGAGAAACGTTTCTGGCCTGCATTATCGCGCGACAAGTCGGGCCCCATTTCTCCATAAATTATGGAGAAATGCATTTCTCCCCAAATTTTACGCATAATCTATACAATATTTATAAGAACAAATAAATTATAATATATTTCTATATATTTGCATAAACGAGATTTCGTTTAAGATGAAGCAAAATTAAATAGAAAAAATTGCATTTTGGGCCTCAAATTATAGGGGTGTTTTCACGTTAGGTCCTATTTTATCACTATTTATAATTTAGATCCTAAAGTTGTCATTATATTTGCATGTTAGGATTTTTAAACTGTTTTGTCAGAAAAACTCGTTAAATGATCACGTGCAAGTCACATGTCATTTAACGAATGATGTTTTTTATAAAAAATACTTTCATTATTGTTTTAATTGCAGATTGAATAAAAATGAATAACCAAAATGGAAAATTTTAAAATAATATTTTTATGATGCATTATAATAATTTTTTTTGGCAACATTGAGCAAATACTATTGTTTTTAGCCCCCTCCCCCCCCCCAAAAAAAAAAAAAAAACTTTTTATAATTATTTTTTAACCATCTATCTCTATTTTATGTTGTTTTATTTGAAGGAACCTCTTTTACAGTTTTTTTTATTGAATAATCTCTTTTACAGTTTTACAGTTTCAAAAAAAAATAAAAATTAACATAGCTTTTTTTTTCTTTTTTTACATGAACCATTCAAAAAAGTTTTTTTAAAAAAAAAAAACAAAAAACAAATATTCAACCAGAATTCCCTCCCCCCTTCTACCACCATTCGACCACCACTACCCATACGACCATCACCATTTGATTGCAGTTACTAGCACCACCAATACAACCATCAACAACACCTAAACACCTACCAAGCTAATAAAAAGTCAAAAAATTTAAGCTTAGCCACCAACATTTCAAATTTGATTCAATTTGCATCATCAATATCAATATGGATATGCCAGATCAGATTAAACCATACATACAAAAACAAATTCGAAAATTGAATTGTGAAGAAATTCGTAAAAAAAAAAAAGAAACAAACCCACACAGACCGAGAAATTTCAAAGAATTCTTGGATGCCCAACCAAAGAAATTTTTAGGAAAAGAGTAGAGTGAGAAGGAAAGAAGTGATAAAGTTAGAGAGAAAGGGGGGTAGATTTTAGCAGCATAGTGATGCCGGTAAGGGGTGCTGCGAGGGGCCGGATGAGGGAGGGTGTCAGATTGGTGAGTGAATGGAGGGGAGATGGGTTAGGGGTGTTGGTGGTGGAGAATGAGGAAGGGTAGAGAGATCGTGAAATTGGGAAGCGGAGGGATATCGTGAAATTGGGACCGAGTTAGATTAGGGTTGGGAGAGTTTAATAAAAATTAATTTAAACCTTTTATATTAGTTAAACACCATCACACACACACACACACATTATATATACTCCTTCTGTCCCGCTAGTAATCGCACTGTTACTGTTTGCGCGGGAATTAAGGAAAAAAATAATGATATAAATGTTGTGAGTGTAAAAGTAAAATAGGAGAGAGAATGAGTGAAGGGAATAGTAAATTATAATAGTGTTGTGAGTATTAAAATAATGTAGGAGAGAGAATGAGTGAAGAGAATAGTAAAGATTCTTTGCCATTTTAGAAAGTGTGCGATTTGTAATGGGACGCCCAAAATAGAAAGTGTGCGGTTTGTAGCGGGACAGAGGGAGTATATATTTAACATAATCATATATAAATAATTTTTAATAGAAAATGTTAATAGCAATGATAGTAAAATATCATTTTTAATCATGTGAAAACACAAAAAGCTCAAGAGAAATTTCAAAAATATCCTTCGTTATTCATTTGATGGGGTTTCTAACTAAATTGATTAAAAACTCTAACAAACAAACAAACAAATAAACAGAATGACAACTTTTGGGTTTAAAATGTAAATAGTGGTAGAATATGATTGGAAACCACCCCCCCCCCACACAAAAAAAAAAAAAAAAAAAAAATTGGGCCACAAAATGTAATTCCCCCTATTAAATAATACTCCTCGGTCTCATGTTTTTTTAAAAGCAATCAAAATAGCAAATTTATTAATACAGTTTAACAAGATAGCGCTTCACAACACTTATAGGCTCATCACAAAGATGAAGGTTTCTACGAAGACGTACAATCGTCAATAGAATGTCTGCTACAATAAAATACCCTAATGCATCTTGTTTAGAAATGTCTAATACTAAATCAAATCTCCAAACAAAGCCTTTATAAGCAATTACTTGTGACGCCAAACGCGTGTACAAGCAAGACTTGGATACGACTCAACATTGATCATCAAAAAAACTCAAACGGATTTATGTTTAGTGTTGAAAACATGACAATAACGCATTTGGGTAATCAAGAGGTGCTCAACCAAGAATCTCAAGCATTGCTAAAGTAATAAATACAAACAATACTCGTATATAACAACTCTCAACACGAAAAGAATACAAATACTCTCGACAAATTAGAGAAGAAAAATGTTCTCGAAAAAGTAGAGAAAACAAATAATTTGATGAGAAGTAACACAAGGACTTTAAAATCTGTAAAATGGTAGATACCGAATTATTTTTGTAGAGATACAATTGACTAACGCCGGAACGTTACTGAAAATCTGAATTGTAAGGAACAAATTAGAGAAGAAAGTTGTCGATTGCACCAATTTATTTATTATCAAAAGCAAGAAATATCTCATAATTTAAACATCACCCATTGATTACATCAATGATTTGATGGTTAAATTAGGAGATTCGACGAAATCGAACGAAGAAGATGAACAAATCCGATTCGGTGACGGTGAAGAGAGATAGCAGAGGAGAGAAAACGGTTCCTAGGTCTCATGTTTGAATTTTTTGGGTGACTCATGTTCCACCTAAAATAAGTAAATAATTGTGCTGGCCAAATTTATGAATGGCAAATGATAATTTAGGGTATAAAAGGATTCTACTAAAATGGACCACCGCATTTTTTTCTCCAAAACAAGACTCCAAATGCAATATTTTCGTCAATTTAAAGCCTTTTGACAAAGAGGCGGTCTCGTGTGAGAATGTGAGAACATGGGATCCGTCTCATGCATGAGACGGGTCGACCCATGACTCATGGGACATGATTCGCCACGTGGCAGCCTTTTATAGGCCAATTTTTTTTTTTTTTTATATTATTTTTTTTCAGAGCAAAAGTAATAGTTACCATCTCTTAATGTAATGATTGTATACATATAAAGTAACATTGGTCATAAGTAAACGTAATACCTGTTTTTAAAAAATAAAAGCTCGTTTTTACCCATTTTTTTCAAATGTAATACAAACTATATGTATTATTTTTTAAATGTAATAACTTATGTATATGAATATAATAGTTTATACAAGTAAATGTAACACTTTGATAGATGAAATTGTAACATATTTCTATAATAAGTATTACTTTTGCCAAACGAAGAAAACATAGGAAAAAACATTATTACTTTTCTGTATATATGTATCACTTTAATGTATACAAACTATTACTTTAAGTATTACTTTTGCCAAACGATGAAAACATAGGAAAAAACATTATTACTTTTCTGTATATATGTATTACTTTAATGTATACCAACTATTACTTTAATGTATACAAACTATTACTTTAATGTATACAAACTATTACTTTATGTTGGCTAAAGGATTGGGCCAAGGCAAAATGTGGGCTGATTCCAGCTTGGGCGACCGCCCATATGCAAAAAGCTTGGGCGGAGGCGCGGGTTGGCTTTGTTGGGCGGGTGATGGGTCAGGATCCGACCCGTCTCATGGATGAGACGGGTTTTCATGTTCTCACATGAGTTTTTGTCTTTGACAAAATAGAATTCTCGATTTTTTTCTCAAATAATTTCATTTTAAAAATCTAAACTCCAAAATAACTCACATTTGAAACTATTTGCTAAAATGACCAATTTTTTGGAACTTACTAATTTTTCCGGTTAAAATCGCTACACGGTATAGCAAATTTAAATTTGCTCAATTTTATTTTAATATTTATGCTATTAAAAAAAACTAAAATTTGAACTCACTACACAGTGTAGCGAGTTCAAATTGACATGTAGCGAGTTCAAATTGACAATAACCTGCTCCTCCTACAAAGGTCCAAAGTAAGTTTGTACTTCTCCGTCTCATTTTAAATTACAAAATAATAATACAAAAATTATGTATTAATAAAGAAATTTAGAGTTGCTCTTATGAAAAACTAGTTTTTCATAAGATTATGAAAAAACTAGTTTTTGAACCCTTTTTAAACCATTGAACACGTATTGAACCGGATACCGGTTCACTAAAAAAATTGATCCGCCATGTATCAAATCAAATTCAAACGAAAACACACAGTAAAATAGAATTCGATCGAGCAAAAACAGAATTCGATCGAAAATCAATCCGTTTCAGCCGATTGAGGTAATATATGATTCACTGGCACAATTATAGACTATCAATCAATATATGATTTTGAAGATGAAACTGTCGATTTTGAAGATGAAACTAGTGATTTTGCAGATAATGCTATTTTAATTTATCAAATTCCTCACACAGTTGATGATAATCACGATACAGGTAAGCGTAAGACAATTTCATAATGCCAGTGTTTTTTTATATAATGCCAGAACATTTGTTTTGTTTGTCTTTCCAGTCCCAATTTCATAATGCCAGTGTTTGTTTTCATATATGTCAGTGTTACTTATTTGAAGTACCAGTGTTTTTTTTATAATATGTGCCAGTGAGTGTTGCTTGGGCTGTCAATTTTACTTTATTGTTTGAAGTACCAGTGAGTGTGGTTTGTAATGTCAGGATTAATTTTTGAATGTGCCAGTGTTTTTTTTTTATATGTTCCAGTGATTGTTGCTTGGACTGTGATTGTTACTTTGTAATTTGAAGTGCCAGTGAGTTTGTTTTAGAGTGCCAGTGTTATCTTATTTGAATTGTCAGTGAGGAATGTTTGTAGTGCCAGTATTAATTTTTGAATGTGCCATTGTTTTTTATGATAAATTTCAGTTAGTGTTGCATGGACAGGGAGTATTACTTTTTGAATGTGCCAATATTTATTTTTGAATGTGCCAGTGAGTGTTGCTTGGACTGTCATTGTTACTTTGTTATTTGAAGTGCCAGTGATTGTGTTTTAGAGTGCCAGTGAGGGATGTTTGTAGTGCCAGTATTAATTTTTGAATGTGCCATTGTTTTTATGATAAATTCCAGTTAGTGTTGCATGGACAGCCAGTATTACTTTTTGAATGTGCAGTATTTATTTTTGAATGTGCCAGTGTTTGATATTACATCAGTATTTTAAAGTCCCAACAAACGTGTTTTCAGATGCCAGCATCAGTGTTAAAAAGTGCCAGCTTTAGTGTTTAAAAGTGTCGGCATCATTATTTGAAATTGCCAGTGTTAGAATTTTCAAACCGACAAGTACGTGTTTCAAGAGTACCAGTGTTATGCTTTCAAAAGTGCCAGTAACAGTGTTACATAGTGCCAGCATCAATTTACAAAGTGCCAGCTTCAATATTACAAATGCCAGCATCAGTTTTACAAAGGGCCAGCTTTAGTGTTTGAAAGTGCCAATATCAGTGTTTGAAATTAACAATGTTAGAGTTTTAAAAATGCGAGTTTTAGTGTTACTAACGTTTCAGTGTTAGGGTTTCAAATACGAGTAACAATGTTAGAGTTTTCAAAATGCGAGTAACAATGTGGATATCGAATAAAACTACAACTGAAAACATATCCGAAAAGAAGTACAATCCAGTATCATACCTTCATTCCGATGCTTGCTCCTGATTTCTTTGGTTTGGTTCGTCATAATGTTCAAAATACGACTGAAAAAAGCTCGGAGAAGATGTAAATCGATAGAAATTGATGATCGAAAATGACGAAAATATTCAAATTCGTTGGAAATTGATGATAAACTACGAAAACTGTTCGGATTCCTTGAAGAACAAGTACGAAAAATCAAATTGAGAGCACAAATGACGAAAGAAAAATTGAACCGGACCGGAAAAGTGTGTGTTTACGTATGTTAAATGAACCGCGGCTCAAAAAGAACGTTTTTTCTTAATCTTGTAAAAAACGCGTTTTTTTACAAGATTTTTGCAGAAACTAAATAGAAATATTATTTTTTCCATTTTAAATAAATACTTTAAAAATATACTTCTATAAAAAAATTATAATCTTCATTTCAAAACAAATATTATTTTCGGCTCAAAATGAATAACCATGAAATACCAAAAAATGAACATTACTTTTTTCATCCCAATGAATATTTAAAAAAATAATACTGCTTCATTTGCCTCAAAAATTAATGTTTGTAATGTTAGTGCCTTCGTTTCAAAATATGACATTAATTTTTTAAACAAATGAAGTAATATTTTATAAAATACTCTTTGGGACGAAGATAGTAATTTATTTTTTTAGACGATGTAGTATTCTTTTGTAAAAATTAATGTTTATAATGTTAGTGTCTTTGTCTCAGAAAATGAATATTAATTTTTGAGACAAGTAAAGTAGTATTCTTTTTTAAAATGTTCATTGAGACAAATGAAGCAATTTTTTTTTATATAGAAAGTAGTATTAATTTTGAGACGAAAGTAATATTCATTTTTGAATTGAAGGAATTTTTTTACTTAAAAAGTTGTAGAATTTTTTTTATGTAAAAAAAAATGAACATTGCTTCCTTCGTCTCAATAACATTTAAAAAAAGAATGCTACTTTATTCATCTAAAAAATTAATGTCATATTTTGAGATGAATGCACTAACATTACAAAAATTAATTTTAGAGGCGAATGAAGTAGTATTAATTTTTAAAATATTCATTGGGATGAAGGAAGTAATGCTCATTTTTTTGGATAAAAAATATAGTATTATTTTTTGGTTATTCATTTTTAGTCGAAAGTAATATTTATTTTTGAAATGAAGAATATAATTTTTTATAGAAGTACATTTTTTTAAGTATTTATTTGAGATGAAAAAAATAATATTTCTATTTAGTTTTCTTTATTAATACATAATTTTTGTATTATTATTTTGTAATTTAAAGTGAGACGTAGAAGTACAAACTTACTTTGGACCTTTGTAGTAGGAGAGGTTATTGTCAATTTGAACTCGCTATACTGTGTAGCGAGTTCAAATTCTAATTTTTTTTAATAGCATAAATTAAAATAAAATTGAGCAAATTTAAATTCGCTTCACCGTATAGTGATTTTAATCAGAAAAATTATAACTCGCTACACCATGTAGCGAGTTCCAAAAAGTTTGTCATTTTGGTAAGAGTTGGTCTTATAAAAAACTAGTTTTTCCTAGCACTTAGAAAAAACGTGTTTTGTTTTTCCCGTTTGTGTCAGTGCCAGTTTAATAAAGTGCCAGTGTGACAAAGTGCCAGTGCATTTGTAACAAAGTGCCAGTGTAAAAAAAGTGCCAGTACCAGTTTAACAAAGTGCCAGTGTAAATAAAGTGCCAGTGCATGTGTACCAAAGTGCCAGTGTAAAAAGTGCCAGTGTAAAAAGTGTCAGTAACCATTTTTTCACTGCCAGCACTTAAACACATATTCACTGGCACCCCGTCACTGGCACTTTTGTAGATTGACGCTGGCACATTATACACTGACACTTCTTGATGCATGTGTTGGCACTCTTTTACACTGACACTTTTTTATTCTATCGCTGGCACTTTTTTACCCCAAACACTGGTACTCTTTTTTGCTGGCACTCAAAAACACATGCACTAGCACTCAAAACCAGTGTTCTAAAAGACCCCGCCTAAGGGCGCCTAGACCCCGCCTAGGCGCTAGGCCCCTCTCCAACGCCTAGTTCTAAGCCCCGCATAGATCCCGCCTAATCTCGACTAGTCCCCGCCTAGGCGCTAGGCCCGGCTTCGCCGCCTAGCATCCGCCTAGCGCTTTTTAGAACCTTGCTCAAAACACATGCACTGGCACTCAAAAACACATACACTGACATTAGTTTACACTAACACTGGCACATCAAATCCCTAGCACTGGCACATCAAATCCCCCACCAACAGCAAATTCCCAAACTGGTACTCAAATGCATATACACTGGTACATCTATCTACACTTCATTACTTGCAATGGGCATCCTAAGTTACGCCCTTACTCAGCACATCCTCCGAGCCAATGACGATTTGAATAGAAACAACTGGCGCTGCAATTTATCGTATCCGCCGTAACCCTTCAATCGTCGACGGGGACGGCAAAAAAGACCTCTGTCATCGCCACGAAGCGGGTTCTGCGTCTCTCCCCGAGTTCGTTGCAGTACGATCCAGGTTATCTCGGGGCGGTGCCGGACCATGAGGTGGCGGCGGGTCTGCTTAGTGAGATAGCGTATTTGAAGAGGCTGGAATGATTGGGGAGGTTAGTGATGCGATTTCAATGGGGACGAGAGGGATGTGTTATAGTTTACAGTCTAGGGATTTGATTGCGGATAGTATTGAGACTGTCATGGCTGCTCAATAAAACACGTTTTTTTCTAAGCTTGAAAAAAACGCATTTTTTATGAGATTTTGGCTTTTGGCAAATAATTTCAAATGTGGGTTATTTTGGGATTTAAATTTTTAAAATAAAATTATTTGAGAAAAAAATCGAATTCTCGTTAACCCACCATGTGTTGCGGGTATAATTGACAAATTGGTTAGTTTGAAATTGATTTTCATTTATAAGAGGTTAAATAGATTTGTTTTAATTAAATGGGTTAAGAAGTAAACACTAGGAGGTCAAATCATTCATAATTCCTTCATCTTCAACCTCCCCCACAATCACCCACCCACCACCACCACTAATCTCATTACAATTATAGCCAGCACAACCATCAATAAGCTTTTAGAAGAAGAATTCAAAAACTTCAATACACCAAGATCTGAAACCGTGGCGTCTTCTCTCGAGAAGATTCTTGTCGGAGAAGCCATTGGTGGCAGCTACAATGTCGTTGTAACGAAAATTCTGGATCCTGATGGGGGGCTTTTTCGTTGTTATCAGATTTTGGAGGTAGGTATTGTCGGGTTTCTTTGATGATGACGATTTTGTTGACTGGGGATCAGTTAATGATGCTACAAAAAATCATCCTCACCACGGATTCCCAAGCTGGATGAAGTAAATGGTTATCCACGGCTTCGAATTCCCCGTAGCGATCTAAAAAATAATGCATCGTTAGGGGTGGGGTCTTTTCCCCCCGAAATCCTCCGATGTGAGAATCATTAATCTAGTCTTTGGGTGTATGAATGTACAACATTATAGAGAGAGAATTTAGGGTTTTGGGAAGTAAGAGAGAGAGTCTGAGTATGAACCTAGGATCCCTTGAAATAAGAAGCTTTCGTTGTATTTATAGTCTGGATGGGCTTTTAGCCCTAAAGCTCGTTTGACCCATTTAGCCCATTTAAGCCAATTTGGGCTGCCATTTTCTCCATTGGACCTTGAGGTCTTTATATTAATAATGATCATTTTACCCCCATAATATTGTATACTTTTTATGTATTTTTATGTCCCTTTTGCCCCTTAGGCATATTGTATTTTCTGTTGAATTTTTTTATGATCACATCAGTAGCCCCCGACCCCTTAGCTCGGTTATTTATGAACGAGTTAAGGAGTATTTAAGATTTTGATCACTTTGAGTAGTTCCTCTTGCTTTATAATAATAGAAGTCTTTTTTCTTATACTAATTTTCCGTATTGCATTTCGATTGTTAAGTAGTTTAAGATGCGAGCCCGTTATGTATTTGGACAAATGAAATAATTGACAGTAAGAATGATATTTGAGACGATTTTCTGAAGTTTTCAGATGAGTTGGTGCGCTGCCAAGTGTAAGTACCCAAATCTGGCTCATGCCTTCCGGTTAAGTTTCTCGGCAATTCCCCGTACTTTTCTAAAGTTCAGGGGCAATTTGGAAACTTTTCCAAACCTTCCGAGGGGTGAAGGACTTGCTAGAAATTAAAATTCCACGTAGTCCTTCGCTGGAAAAGCCCTTCTAGAAGGCCACCTTGCATGGTTCTAGAAATAAGCTGAGTCATCTCAGAATAAGACCGCACGGCCTCATTTGCCCTGGGGTTACAGCCCACGGCTTCATTAGCCATTCCCAGACTGCCTATAAATAGAGGCCTCCTCTATTCATTTTAGGGGGATTTTCGTAGTGTTACTACGCCAAAATACCACCACGAAATTCCAGAGCCGAGAGTGTCAAAACCACCTCCCTCCTCTTCAAAACCTTCCAAAGTTGGTCCTTCCCTAGGCAAACTTCAAGGAGATAGAGGAACACCACCATTGGTAACCTCTCCTCCCCTTTTTCTTGAAAATATACTTGTATTTATGTGATATATTGCTCCTTGCTTTACATATTACTATATACTTGCTTGGTACTTGATATATTATCATTAAAGATTCATCTTTAGGCATGTAAATCATATTACCCCCCTTTTCCCCTATCACATAGGATCCATGGAAGATTCAACCCAAGGATGAACAATGAGACCTCAAAAGGCTTGTTCTAGGGTGGATCTCTCACATGGTGATGTGAAAAGTAGAATCCTTTGCACTTAAAATATCATCTTTATATATAAAGTAGCATCCTTTGCATTAAAGATGTCATCCTTTGCATCTAAAGTAGCATCCTTTGCACCTAAAATTCCATCTATTTCATTCAAAATGTCATCTTTAGCTTAGACATGCATCCCCCATGTCCCTCATGTTTGGATCTCTCTCCTAGGATTGCCTAGTGACCTTCATAAGGCACAAAAAGGCATAGGATGAGTATAAAGATCCAATCTTTATATCCCTCCCCTAGTCCCCCTTGGTACTTGGAGCATCTCTTGGAGCGAGATGGTGTAAAGGTCCTATCTTTACATCATTTCTTCCACTTAAAGATGCCATAGACGGATTATCCTTTAGAAAAGGATGAGCCTTAGCCACATATCTCCGATCATCACTTGAGACGAGCATAAATGTCACGAAAGAGTCCAAATCGTCTCAAGATGTAGGATTGATAGGCAAATATCATTTCTTTCTAAAGAGTCTCATCCTCGGACTATAAAAACGGTGTCCCTATCTTGATCATGCGACCCAAGGTCTCATCATGATGATCATAAGTCCAAGATGAGAATGGGACCAAAGTCCCTAATACATAAAAATCCAAGGAATCCCGAGTGATAACCAACTCATGGTTTATACGTCCGGAAGATCACTTGGTACATTCCCTCCTTTTCAAAACACACATCCCACACACGAAAGCACTAAGGCAAGTATGAAAAGCGGATCCTGGAAGACTTGCTTCGGCAAGGCTCTTTGGGTGAACGACGATCCATTCTTCCCAAAGGGTAACTTAACCTCCGGACCCAAATCCTTTTTTTCAAAGTTTTGAGGAAATCAAAATGGCATGGCGACTCCGTTTTTCAATTTAAACCGGACGTTTCCAAACTGATGTGAGGCGGTGATCCCCCTTACACGAGAAAGTGGTTCCAAATAAAATAAACAAAAAAAGAGCAGCTATCTTGGGCACCACATTCACAGTTTGGCGACTCCGCTGGGGACATACCAAAGGAGAAAAGTTTTCATTTTTAAAATAAAAAAATGATACCCGGTATATAGGTGGAAACCATTAACCTTCCTGTATCGCTTCCTAACCCGAGGCTTGGGATAAACGATGGTCTAACAATCCCACGTATCGGTATCCCTTTTCGAAAAAAAAATAAGAAAGCTTTCTCCGAGTGGGTTAGCCTTTCGTCGCGGATCCGCTTCTCATACTTGCCCTATGTTCCTTACATTGCATTGCATGCATCATTTGTTTCTTGGAATTGTGCATATTCTGAATGCTGAACAGGAAGCTTGCTGGAAGCTGAAAAGTGCCAAAAAGGCCGGGAAAACAGCCTGCAGATCAAAGAAATTGGAACCTGGAAAGTTGCTTGATGCAGCCGTACGGCTTAATCCTCCCTGGATTCTGACCGGGCGGCTTCATTGGCAATTCCACCAGGACAAAAAATTGAGGTTAATCCGGGCGGCCTTGGCGGCCTGGGGCTATTCGGGCCCAAGACCGACCGAGGCTCCTTAAAATTTACGTGCTTATTTGCCGCATTTCCGTCCCAAAAAATCATTCCTTTAAAACGCATTTCTGAAAATTTCTATTTTAACTCAAAAAGGAATATTTTTAGGAGGCCGCACACTACGCGCACCTTATATATCCTGTACACTTTGCACGCACGTCCCTTTAACCCGGGGTGGTTGTTCTGTTGCAGTCACGGACAGTATTACGATGCTCCCGGGCGCGCACGAAATCACCCCAAACTCCCCATGGCAGCTAGTGTCGACCAATGCACAGTCCGTGTCACACATTTTAAAACCGTGACTTTTGGTTGGTTTTTAGTCTAGTCCGTGTCATACAGCCCAGTTGCATATCCCCGTAAAGGTCAAACCTTAGCCCATGACGGAAGTCAAGATCTTTCGCACAAGCGAAGCTCTGCCGAAATTCCGACAAGAAAAAATTGGCAGAATCTTGACTTTGGCATTGACTTTGACCTTGACCCGCACGGGATGCGTAAGAGTCGAGACCGAGTCCATGCAAAAAAAAATCCAAAGATCTTTCGCGCAAGCGAAGCTCTGCCGAAATTCTGACAAGGAAAAATTGGCAAGATCTTGACCCGGCATCGACTTCGACTTTGACTCACGCACAGCGTATGCAACGAAGTTCAATGTGACACTGTGTCATTCGGCTTTCACCGCCCGAGCCATGCCTATTATCTTCTCGGACATTGCCGAAAAAGTCAAAACGCCATTCGCGCAAGCGAAATTCTGCCGAAATTCCATTAAGGTTGAAAGACGAGACTTTCCCGGCATTGCCTTGACTATAATCCGCATCGCGCGTGCGTTGAAAGTTCCTATGACCCGCTAGACCCGTTAGGAGCGTTCTTCTCTCTCGGTCGGTGGGATTCGTGTGCCCTATAGGACCCTCGCCCGGGGCTGTCCACCCTGGGAGGTAGAAATACAGGTGGAATACGAGAGGCTTATAGACGTAGTGACGGAGCCCACTGATCCAGAATCTAGTGTAGTTGTGAAAAAGAAGGGCAAAACCCCTTTTCCAACCAAATATAAATTAATAAAAGACACTATTTTAAGTAAACTGGAAGATTCTTAATTTGCATATTGCTTGAGCCTCCAGCCTAAACACCTACCCCGAGTCTAAACCTCTCCTATCCCTTTGCCGCAGTGAGAAAGAATCGGGTGAGAACACCGGGACAGCAGTTTATCGGCACAGAGGTCTCAAATAACCCCTGAACTTTTCACTCCTGACTTCAAATTCATCAAAATATTCAAGCCTCAACTTCCCAGTGTCAAAATGGCTAATGTGATAATCAACAATGGTAATGACCAAGTAGTTGGAGGGGCCGTCCCAGTTCAACCCAGGCCCCACATCTGGTATGATGTGTGTGATTGTGAGGACTGTTTGGAAGATGCCTATCAAGATTGGATTAATGAGGATGCTCCTTCAAGAAAGAAGAAGAAGAGGAAGTCCATGCAACAGAAATTAAAGGAGAGGTTTGAAGTTGGGGACAAGAGCGTGGGAACTTTAGGAGAGCCTTCAGGCAAATTTGACTATTACGTCAGTTATGCCAAGGAGCCTACCAAAGAACCGGTCATCCAAAACACAGTCCAGCCTGATACTCCTGTCGTCATTGACCCTCTTGAGGCAGAGTGTTCTGAGTTCGTTGCCATTGTGAAGTTCAATGAAAAGCTAGCAGATTTGGAAGCAGAATACAAAAAACCTATAGAATACATGGTCAGTCAAGGAAGGATCAAAGTCTCTCCTGAAGAAGACTTCATCAGCATTATCCAGGCCAACCCTCCTGTTGGCTACACCGACAAGGTTGTGATATCAAAGATCGATAAAGAGAAAATGACTTATCAGCAGTGTATTGACAAGATGAGCCAGACCCTCCAGTCAATCTGGTTGTCACAGACGAGCTCGCCGAGAAATTGCATCAGGCTTCCCTAGCTCTCCTCACAGTCTTTCCAAGGTACCGGCCTACCAATGATTTTCGACAAGTTTTCGATCAGTTCGAAGTTTCCAACTTTCTGAAGAACGCTGACAAGACTGCTACTCCCCAGGGTAAAAGCAGGAAAGAGTAAACCCCAGTCCAACCCGCGTCAAACACTTCGAGTCAATAAGTAGTGTAGGGTCCAGAGTCGTTAGGGTCAAGAGTCATGTTGAGTCAGGAATCTTTGAATTCCAGTCCTCCGAGTCATCCGAAGGCCTCACGCCTGAGGATTATGAATATGTAACCAATGTCATCTTTCCTCTTGCCTTAAATGAAATGACAGATCTTTCTGAGTATCCCCTTATTGCCAACTTAACAAATGATAAATTAACTCAAAACTTAACAACAGTTAATAATGAATCATTTGAACAAGATGGAAACACACTAAACGAACAATACATTAAAGAAATCTTTAAGCAGGTTACAGACAAAGAGGAAAATCGGGCCCAAGCTGCCGAGGAGGTTTTGACAAGTGTTAACTTGGGTTCTGTCGAGGAACCTAAAGAGACACAGATTAGAAACTTCTTCCAGGGAGTTGAACGGGACAGACTGGTCAATCTGCTCAGAGAATACATAGACATGTTTTCATGGTCATACAGGGATATGCTGGGGCTAGACAATTCGATTGTGGAGCACAAAATCCCTCTAGCACCAGATGCTAAGCCAGTAAAGAAGAAACTGAGAAAGATCAAACCAGAGTGGTCTCTACAGGTCAAAGAAGAGATTGAGAAGCTACTGCGGGTAGGATTCATCAGAGTCATTGAATATCCGACATGGTTATCCAACATTGTGATCAGAATTCAAGGCCAATGGGAAGGTGCGCCTGTAGATTTCCGGATCCGAACAAATATAGCCCCAAAGACGATTATCCCTCGCCAAACATAGACATTCCGTGGACGCCATCGTTAACTACGAAGTCAAATCCTTCGTTGATGGCTTTCTGGCTACAACCAGATCAAGATGGCCGAGGAGGACCAAGAAAAGATCCCTTCACCACACCGTGGGGAACGCATCGCCATACGCTGATGCCATTTGGGCTTAAGAATGCCGGGCCACTTATCGAGGGCGCGACCGCACTCTTTCATGACATGATCCACAAGGAGATTGAGGCCTACGTCGAAGACATGATAATCCACTCCAAAGGCGAGGATGGACAACACTTTGTTGACTCTCGCGAAAGTTCTTTGAGAGGCAGAGACACAGGGACATCAAAGAGGGTGACTTAGTGATGAAGGTGCAGCCCCCTACTAGAGACAACCCCCTGGGAAAGTGGGAACCCATTTGGATCGGCCCGTATGTGGTGCGTAAGATACTATCGGGAGGAGCAATGAAGCTTGCAGACTGGATGACAATCCCTTTGTCCACCCAAATAACGGTGATAAGCTCCGTAGGTACTATGTCCGAAAAAAAGAAAAAAAAAAAAGAAAAGAAAAAAAATAATAATACAAAAAAAAAAAGAGAAAAAAAATCTTAGTGCAAAAGAGTAATACCCAGTTAGGCTGAAAAAAACCAAAAAGGGCGGTCTAGGCAAAAAACATGGTTGCACATAAAAAAAAGAAGAAGAAAAAAAATTTTAGTGCAAAAAGAGTAATACCCAGCTAGGCTGAAAAACCCAAAAAGGGCGGTCTAGGCAAAAAACAGGGTTGCACATAAAAAAAAGAAGAAAAAGAAAAAATTTTAGTGCAAAAAGAGTAATGCCCAGCTAGGCTGAAAACCCAAAAAGGGCGGTCTAGGCAAAAAACAGGGCTGCACATATAAAAAAAAGGAAAAAAAAAAGAAAAAGACCAAAAGAACAAAAATCCCGATAGTTCACCAGAATGAACTACGAAGACCTGAGCCCCTTAGTCTTTCTTGTAAAAGGGAGACATAGGCAACCAGCAATGGTTCGGTCTAAACAATAAATAAGACAATAAAGTTTCCATGAAATATGTGTCTTATTAATTCTAAGATAATATCTCTTGTTCATTACAAGTTAAAAACTTCTTGATGAGTTCAAGCACGGTCTACTCTTGACTCTGCTAACCTGCTACAAAGATCTAAAATACAATAAAATGCCTAATAAACTACTGTGTTTGCAAATGGCAATAAGGGAATCCTAAGAAAAGACCTATCAGTTGTCATTCACTGAGTCTTCTTTGATCTTTTTCCCTTTACCTCGACCTCGTCGAGTGTTCTTCCTCTTCTTCTCTATGATGTTGGTCTCCCTCATCCCGATCTCAGGTATCCTCACTGGAGCCTCCATCAAACCTGTATCAATAAGTGCCCTCTCAATCCGGGCACGAGTCCGCACTTCCTCCCTCTGAGCCTCAGTCAAGGGAGCGACTTCAGAAAGCCTCTCATATCGAGCTTCCATGTCTCTGATAAGGTCACCCGACTGGTTATGGCGACTCGCCTTAGCTTCAGTCTCCCTCAAAGTCCTACTCGAGTCACAGTCAGTCTCCAATAAAGCCTGACGTCTCTCCCAAAATGACTTGAGTCGCGCCGATCTACCTCTCGTATCACCCAAATAGGCCGTAGTCAAGATGGTACTTTTCCCGCTCTTGAGAATAGCCCCGCGGTGGGAAAGCAATATATGTCCAAGCCCTCGAGAATAATGAGAAGCTGGCTGGATCCCTCATGTCTAAAGGCACCACCTCCCTGGTACGGATGTCCTCCCAATCGCCCAACGTCTCCTGTAAGGCCCCGAATTGCCTGGATACCAAGCAGGGTATGTAGAAGGATGACCAAGAAAGCCCTGGAACCCTCACCATATAGGACTCCTGAAACGTCCTCCGGGTCTGCAACCTCCAATGAGGCACCTACCAGTGAATATTCGAAGTGGATAACCTAGCCATCGTCAGCTCCACCCTGGTCCTGCTGCCTAGGTGCACCCCTCTGGGAAATCACCCAAGGGTACTGAGTAGGCGAAGCCCCTGGCAAAGCCCCAAGCCTCTCCTGCAGCCACAAAGTCAACACAGCCGGGCTCCCAAACCTCATGAAATGGTCTCCCCTAGCCATCCAATCAATACCATGCAGGGTCTCACCCAAAACCAATGGGACAATGTCTTTCCCAGCCCTGTAATCCCTGACCATGTCCAAGAGGCCATCGTGACAAATCCCCATAGACTCGGCCGTGAACAGAGACGAGAACACACAGAGGATAAAGGCATCCATAGCCACAGTGGTCATCGCTGTATCCGGAAACCCAAACCTGCTTGGGATGTCAGAAAGGTCAATCCTATCAGGGGCTACCATCATCCCCTCAGCCTCTCCCAGAGAGATTTGCAGAAAAGATGCCAGCTTTGTTGCCACCGGAACGTCTCCAATCAGAGGAATCGACACAGCCTCAATTTCTGGACCCCCAATCAATGCTCGGAAGTCTTCATAAGTTGGAATGAGCTCGTTGTAAGAAAAGCAGTAAACATGTCTCCGGACGTCCCAAAACCTCGCCGCGGCCCTCAAAAGGTCCCAATCGGGTGGGAGATCCTTCAAATGCCATAAAGACTTGATCTTGAAGGTGGTATCAAACAACCTCTTGTTGGATTGAAAGTTATGCCTTATCCAAGATTGAAGATCGGACAGAAAACGGTCTCTTTTCCCCTTTTGCAATCTGACGGGTTTCTCCATTGCAAACGATCAAAGTTGATGTCTTTTGGTAAAAAATATGCTCTGGGATCAGTTGGGACAATTCTAGGGTGAAAATGAAATGAAATGGCCAAGCCTTGGTTTTATTTTGAAAAAAACCAGTTCAGACAGAACTTCCAGCTACACGGCTTCATTTTCCCCAGGCCCAGGCCGAACGACCTCTTTTACCTTCTGCAGAAAAAATCTGCAGCAGCTCTAGCTGCTGCCCAAGTGGAGTTCTCACCCCACTTTCTCAATGAAACCTGTACAAAAACATATCCAAATACCATCCATGCAGTTATATATCATCACAAACCATTTTTGGTCCAGTTTCATCCCCTTTTCCAAGTAAAAAGCTGCCCCGAGGCTCAAGTAATATGCAAATTCATAAAGCATAAAATAGAAAAGCAAATAAAGAGTAATACATTGTTTTCGCCCCATCGGCGCCCAAATAGAACAAAAAAATAAACAAATAAAATGTGCATAAAAAAGGTGTTCATTGTTTGTTTCCTTCCTCCTAGATCAATTCTAAGGAATCCTAAGCCTCCGACTCCTCGTCGCTGCTTATCTCATAGAAGCTAGGATCCCTCATCAAGTCCTCGGCATCACTCACGTCCGAAAGGTTCACATTCACGTGCTCGTACTCTGCTAGTTGCTCTAGGATGCCGGTGTTGGGTCCCTGTCCCCGAGGCATGGCGCTAGAAGAATACTCTGAGGCTGATGAGGTGGATGCTGTGCTCCCGACGTGCCTTCTTTTGCGCACGGGCTCCTGCACATTAGCCCTAGCCCTGGAAGCGCATGCCAACTTTCTCAGAAGGGACCGGCACACGTCCTTCCAGCCCCTGTTCTGCCGTACCAAGCCATAGTTTGAACGAGCAGGAACCTGAGAGAAAAGAAAAGAAAACTCAGAATATCTCAAGAAAGGTTCAAAATTGCAGAAAGAAATTCGAAAAAGGGAAAAGACCCTAGAAGTACTTACAGTGCTGTCAGGAGGTAGAGTATACCGGGGCTCCCTTATGTCAGGAACGGGAATCATAAACCTCCTCGGTACCCCGTTGACCACATATGAGAGATGAGCAGGAGGCATAGGCAGGTCAGTAGGCTCAGCTTCCCCATATCCCTGAGTGACAGCCAGCTTCACTAGCTTCTGCGGCGTCCTCAATCGCTGCTTCACGAAGGTGGCATACGGGGTAGCCATGTCAAAATGCTCCTCGGCTGCCACGCCAGCCTGATACCTAGCAATATCATCCTCCGACTAGTCCCTGGGCTGCAACATCCGTATTGGAGGATCATGAGGTGTGTTGGCATCCAAGGGAGGGACAAGGCCATACTGCCTAGAAAAGCGGTCCCCCAGGTAAATGACATCACATGTCAAGCCCGTCAGCCACCTCCTTTGCCTAGTTGCCTCCACGGCATCCCCTAACAGAACCTCCGGGTACCTCCCCCAAGGGTAGAAGTCAACTCCATCATGTCCATCCCTGTTGATGATCGGTCTAACCATCTTGTAGTCAAAAGTGATCCGGGTCTTCCCGGTAAACTTGTCTCTAGCATCTCCCCTCCAACGAATCATAGCCGGGAAGATCTCCGGATCACTCTGCTGGTTCCAGGGAAAGAACCCAATCACCTCACAAAACCAGACCTGCATGTTCAAAATAAAAGGGTCATGTTCTCTCATAAAAGTCTCAAAACAGAAAAAGTAAAAGAGAGAAAAGAAAGAGAGACTACCTCAAGAGCAAAAGAAAAGCAGTCCATAGAAGCAGCCTTGTTCCGGCTGTGCATATCCAAGGAGAAATAAAGCTCCGCCAATCCGGCCTCACCCCAAGAGACCGCCCCAACCTCATCCAGATTCTCCAAAGAATCAAGCAAACAAACCATAGCCAGCGTCCCAGAGTTCGCAAAGATGGTGACTGACAGCATCAACCACAAGAAAGTTCTCGCGAGATGGTGGGCAGTCACCTCATTGGCGGCAAACCCCTGTATGCACTCCTGGACCGCCACCTCCATATACCTAGTCTCCATCCCGAGCCCCTTAGGACGAAGATCAAACCCAACCAAAGCCCTGAACTCCTCAGTGGTAATGTGGTCTCTCCAAGTCACAGGCCTCCCAGTGAACTGTAAGCCAGTGATAGCAGTGAAGTCAGCAGGCGTCACCATAATCTCCCCCCAGCTAAGATGAAAGCTGTGGGTGGTGTCCCACCAAAACTCTGAGAAGGCCTGGACCAGCCCCTTACTCTTGGAGGTCACGTGGATACCTCTGCCAATAGCATCAATGAACAAATCAAGGCCGATAGCCATCACCAGCTGCTTGGGGTTCACCCCATCTTTCTCAAAATTGGGCATTCTGTCCCATAGCTTCACTGCAACCTCAGAAGGTCCCCTAGACTTGTTCTCCTGTAGGAAAACACAACAAAAACGTGTCAGTCCTTCATCTTATTTCAAAAGCATGCATATATTCAAAGAGTGCACTGTGATGATGCCACGATTTTTGAAAATCAAACGGAGTCGCCACGCCGTTTTTATTTTAAAGGCCAAAACTTTGAAAAATGCCCGAAATTAGAGAAAATGGGTTCGGAGGTCACGTTACACTCCGGGAAGAATGTTAGGGTTCACCCGGAATGCCTCGTAAAATGAGTCTTCCTAATTTAAAACCATTTGTGTGTGTGTGTGTTTTGCAAAAGGAGTTTTCTGGAAATAAAAGTTTTGACTGGACTGAACTGAAATTTACCAAAACAGTGTGCTTCTGTGAGTGAAAAATGACTGAAAAAACAAAATGTCTGTCCCTTACATTCTGGTCCGCGCGGATCAGACCGAGATTCATTCCTGTCCGCGCAGATAGGACAATAATATTCTTTTTTGGTAGCTTTCCAGTCTGATTCTGTAAATTCCAGAATATAAACTGGAGTTACAGAATCAGAACTTGAGTTGGCATCAGAAAATGATAAACAAAAATATTTTTTGGGATTTGCATCCATGCTTGTCCCCACTTTCCTTAGGCTTTGATTAGTGATCACTAAACATGATTAGTGGTGATCAACTATATCAAGCCATCCTTAGGGTACATTAGGACTTAAAAGCATTTTATTTGCTTGGGATGGGGAGATTTAACATAAAACAAGGATTAATGTATGAAAATTGATTTTAGGTTAAGGATGTATCAACTTTAGAGTGGATTTCTAAGGTGGTCATTAAGATAACCATCCTTGAGATCTTTGAACTCAATGTATCAACTTCACCCTTTTTGTAACCTATAAACCTTAATGATCTTCATCCATGGAAATTGTTCCAAGGTGAAGATATTAGGTTAGGAAAAAACATTTTAAGGAAGTAAAGACTATTTAGACCTTTTAAAATGGTCATCCATGGAAATTTATTCCAAGATGACTACATTTTAGGTCAAACAAGTACCATTAACACAAAAGAAAGTGAAAGTGAGAATATGGACCATTTAGTGTGATCATCCATGGAGATGAACTCCAAGGTGACCACACTTTAGGTCAAGAGACCAAGTAACAACTAGTTTATGTAAAGAAAAGGAAGAACAAGCTAAGAAAATGTGGATCCTTGTAGAGAATCATCCATGGAGATGAACTCCATGGAGATCCTCTTGGATCTAGGACAAGAGATGAACAACAAGCAAGTTACATCTTTAAAATGTGGGATGTATGCATGGATGAGGGAGATTAAGGTAGGGAGAAGGAGGGTTTACCAATGGTTGTACCCTATCTTCCTTGGATTTGTGTTTGAGGCTTGAATTTTATCAAGATTTGTGTTTGAATTTGGTGTTTGGATGAGTGTTTTTGTTTGATATTTAGGCTGTTTTCTGGATATTTTTTGAATATAACAGTAGGGTTTGGATGGTTGGCCTTCTTAAACTGAGAGAGAATGATTTAATTTATAGGCAGATTTTAGGTTACAAACATATCCGCGCAGATGAGACTGAGTCTCATTCTTGTCCGTGCGGACGAGAGTGTAGGCGTGCCTGACTCTGCAGAAAGCTGTTTTGGCTGCTTGCATTTAATGAAAAGTAAGTCAATTTCTTGGAAATGACTCTTCCCAACCGGTTTTTGACCTATTTTTGATATTCCTTTAAGGCCCTTTTTGTTTAAATTGCCTTAGGAAAAGACTAAAATGCCCTTAGCTATTTGTTCGACATGAAAGTCGTTAAATTGGGCTGAAGGAACATTGGCGGTTCAGATTGGGACACTTACAGTAGCCCCTCGGCGACGGCACTTTCGAAGGAAGTGGGGTCGTCGATAAAAGTGAGGTCCCAATCTGCTGGGGAAGAGGGTGACCATTTTGGTCGGACCGCTGGGGAAAGGAATGACCATTTCGGTCTGATGGCTGAACCTAGTAATAGGCTACCTACGTATCCTTAAGAGGAATCAAGCCAGTCGTAGTTCGGTTCTTTCGACTATCTTCAGACGTGGACCCTAGAGTGACTATTTTAGGATGTCAACCTGGTAATGATGGTGTTTTAGGTGCCTCAAACCTTGATGATGGCGTTTTAGGTGCCTCAAACCTTGATGATGGCGTTTTAGGTGCCTCGGACCTTAATGATGGCATTTTAGGTGCCTCAAACCTTGATGATGGCGTTTTAGGTGCCTCAAACCTTAATGATGGCATTTTAGGTGTCTCGGACCTTGATGATGGCGTTTTAGGTGCCTCAGACCTTGATGATGGCGTTTTAGGTGCCTCGAACCTTGGTGATGGCGTTTTAGGTGCCTCAAACCTTGATGATGGCATTTTAGGTGCCTCAAACCTTGAAGATGGCATTTTAGGTGCCTCGAACCTTAAAGATGGCGTTTTAGGTGCCTCGGACCTTGAAGATGGCATTGTAGGTGCCTCGAACCTTCAAGATGGCGTTGTAGGTGCCTCGGACCTTGATGATGGCGTTTTAGGTGTCTCGGACCTTGATTTGAAATGATTTCCCTTGATGGTTTGGGATAGATGGTCCTTTAGTGGACTTCATTTGAAGGGATCGGTCTTACGTTTGCTGTCGAGGAAAAGGAGTGACCGTATTGGTCGAGTGGTTGGACCTATGGTAGGCTACCTACGTATCCCGAATGGGGAATCAAGCCGGTCGTAGTTCGGAAAGCTGCTGGGGATGGCAACGAGAAACGAGATTTCGTTTAACTTCGTTGGAGAAATCGGACTTACGTTTTACTGCCGTTAGTGAAAATGAGGAAAGAAACGGGATTCCGTCAGCTTTCGTTGGGGACGTCGGACTTAGGTTTTACTGCCGGGGATGAAAATGAGGAAAGAAACGGGCTTCCGTTAACTTTCGCTGGAGAAATCGGACTTACATTTTACTGCCGTTAGTGAAAATGAGGAAAGAAACGGGCTTCCGTTAACTTTCGCTGGAGAAATCGGACTTACGTTTTACTGCCGGGAAGTTCTTTTGAAGAGGGGGTTAACTTGGGTTAACTTTGGTTATCCCTGTTAAGTCTGGGATCAAACTGCAGAGTCTTGGATTTTTAAAGGGCAAAATAGTCCTTTTGCACCATCATTCCTGTCCGCGCGGACAGGAACGTAACCCAGACAGGTTTTAAAAAGGGGCCGCAACCCTCCTTCTTCTTCCTCACAGTTTCAGGCGTATTTCACGAGGGAGAGAGAGCCAAATCGCCATTTTTGTCCAAAAAGCTTCGAAATCCTTTCGTTTTCTTTGATTTTTCGAGCAATGGAACACGGGGAAGCTGCTATCCAAGGTCAGGGACGCGGTCCCGTCGCAGAGAGGAGGCTAGAGCTTGTGAGGATGCAGAGGCATTATTCGCTCTCAGAATCGATTGCGGAGGAACCCTACCCAGATATGTGGCACCATTGGTCCACTGATCCGGATCTTCGCACGGTATTTTTCGAATCCATCCATTGTTCTTATTGATTGCATTGTTAGAAATAGGATTTTAATTAATTAATTAATTTTTTTTATTTAAAAAATTTGAAAACCCTTGTTCTTGCCATGGAAATTTGAATTTGATGATTTGCATGCTTTGTTGAGTATATGGGTGATTTGAATGTGTATTTTATTTGAAAAAAGAATGGGCGATTTGCCATTTTTAAAATATGAGATGACGAAAATTTTCCCGAATCCGGGACGGACCCTTTTTTTTTTGTTGCATGTAGGATTTTTGCAATGAGATGATGCTTTTATGAGTGATATGAATGCAAAGAATTATGCATGCATGCTATTTTGTAAAAATAGGATTTTTTTTTGTGAAAAGTGGGACGGATTTTTTGCTTCCGTTGATTGAATGAATGAATTGTAAAAAATTGTATGCTCTCTTTTTTTTTTTTGAAAATAAAAACGGGATGGAGTTTTGCTTCTGTTGACTCCTTGTCGTCGATATGTCCCTTTATGAATGAATGATGAATGGTGATTGTTGAAAAACCTTTTCTTTTGTGCGAGAAAAATGGGGTTGAGTGCATTGTATGCCGTTATGCTGCCGAATTTTCTTCAAAACTTTGTGCTTGTGTATGCAACTGCTTATTGACATCTTCTTCTTCTTCTTTTTTTTTTGCAGGGAGGTGATCAGTTTGTGCGGGATCAGCTGAATAAGCTGAAGATCCGGGGATCAGTTGAGGCCGTGATTAGCCTGTGGGACCAGCTTCCGGTCTTGGGTAGAGGGGCGATGATGAGTCTGAGGCAGATTGTCATTGAGACTGGATTATACGAGTTTGTTGAGTGTTTGAGGGGGCTGGTGAAGTTACCGAAGAGCAAGGGTTTGACTTTAGCTTTGGTGGAGCATTGGTGGGACGTGACCCACACCTTTCACTTCTTTTGGGGAGAGGCTATGATTACGCCTTCTGACTATGCTGCGATCACGGGTTTGTCCTTTAAGGGACGTAGCATCGAGTGGCGGGATGGCTACAGTGACAGGGAGTTGCAGGATCTTTTAGGTTTTGTCCCCATTCCTAAGAAGGGGATAGGGATGGAGTATGCGGTGGTTCAAGGGAAGATTGTGGAGAGCATGGCTAGGTATGATGCTGGTGATGAGAGGATTTCTGCTGAGCAGATTACTAGGTCTTTTTTGTGGTTCGCTTTTTCGAGTACGCTGTTTGGTCATGCCAAGGGGACGGCTGTTTTTGCTTTGCTGAGGACGCTGACGGATGTGGAGAGAGCTGGGGAGGTGGCCTGGGGGGAGGCCGGGCTAGCAGAGCTTTACTTTGCTCTGGATAGGTACAGCCGGAAGGCTGTGAGTTCCCTTTCCTGCTTTGAGTTTCCGTTGGAGGTACAAGTTTTTGCCTTTTCTTTTCCTTTTTTTTTTGCACGTACTGTTCCTTTTTCCGAACTTAGCTGATGAAGTCTTTTCCTTTCGCAGGTGTGGGCTCTGGAGTTCTTTGATATTAGGACGTGGCGGCAACCGGCGGAGCATATTGGGGCCTATCCGGCTATGCTTTCCTGGGTTAGACAGGCTCGGGAGAAGAGGGGTGCTCGAGGGCGCACGACCCTCAAGTACAAGGAGTGTCGGCCCCTCATGAGAGCAGAGACGGATGAGAGGATGTGGTTCTACCCCTGGGGCCGTTTTGGTGTGGAGTAGCTGAAGGGTACGGAGAGATGGACTGTGGAGCGGAGGATCTTGAGGGGGTTGTCCTGCGACGTGTATTACTTGGGGGAGAGGGTGACTCGCCAGCATGGCGACGACGCGCCTTTGATGACACCGATGGAGCCTCCCGCTGACATGATGAGTCCGACCGAGGGTTCGGAGACTAGGGCTTTATACCGGGGCAGCCAGCACTTTTCAGGGTTTGTGACGGATGACCCATATTCGACGTTTGTGCTGGAGAGGCTGAGGATGCCCCAGGTGCTCGAGAGAGAGGGGATCCCGGTCGTACGGTACCCTCGGTCCGACTTTTCATACGTCCAGGATGGGGTGAGATTGAGAGTGCAGATCCCTATCCCCGAGAGGGTCCCCCGAGCATTCCGGCCTCGCTCGGATATGAGGGTACGTCTCTTTATCGCTTCTGTCTCTTCTTTTCTCTCTCTTTTTTTTTTAGCTTCAACCACTTCTAACGCCTTTGCTTCTGTGCAGTTCCCGGTCACGGTTGTCGAGAAGCTGGTGCGGCAGGTGATCGAGGCCAAAAGGTTCATCAAGCAGATGGTTACTCGTGGGGCTGCTCGAGGGAGGGAGAGACGAGCACAGCCGACGCCGGTAGAGCGAGAGCCCTCCCCTACTCATTCTGAGCATTCCGTGGACACTCCCCCTTCTCCTTTCATAGATCCTAGCATGGAGCTGTCTCCAGATCATGTCATTCTCGGGGATTTACATGGACAGGGGCACGTTTGGCACCAGGGCAGATCATCTTCACAAGCCCAGGGATCCGACTCATTTACGTTCGGGTATGATTTCTTTGTGGATCTCGGCCTGCCCTATCATGGCGTACCCACTGGCCCAGACGAGCCTCTTTCTGGAGACGAGGATGATGACCCCGAGCCCGGGATGTTCATGGCCGCAGAGGATGTAGGCACGAGTCGTAAGAGGGTCCGAGGGAAGGCGCTGGCCTCTGATGATTCCGATGAGTGACTTGGTTGTTTCAGACAGATACAATTTTATTTTTCATGCACATTTTCTTTTTTTTTTTTCGGAATGTAATGATCTAGGATTATTGTCATCTACTTTTTTTTGTTTATTATGCATGTGGATGTTGCATGAGCCCGGTTTTGTGGCAAGGGTGTGAATGTTTGGTTTATGAACTGTTTTGGACAGGTTTTGTGCAGGTTTCGAGCGGCTGGGACGACATATTCCTCCGCGGTGCAGCAGTAAAAACTGCTGCAGATTTTTTTTTGATGGTGACATTCTGGTCCGCGCGGATAGGGATGAGGCTCAATCTTGTCCGCGCGGATAAGTCTGAGGTCTGACACTGGCATTTAATTTTTGCTTTGGATCTGGTTTTCCCTTCTTTTAATTCAAACACCCACTCCAACTACCTGTTCAAACAGCCATTTTCGGGGAGAAGGAGAGAAAAAGCCATGGAAAATTTCAAGAAAACTCCATCAAAATTGTCCCAAGAATCCCAAATTTCTTTCTTCAACAAGTTCAAAGAGTGGTCCCGGGAGATCATGCACGAGAGGAGGTTGTTTTTTGAAGAAAGGTACAAGATAAAATGCTTGTGGTCTCTCAAAGAATTGGTTCCGGATTATGATCTCTTGAGGGCCTCCGCTTCATTTTGGGATACAAGAAGACATGTCTTTTGCTTTTCTTACAATGAAATGGTCCCGACTGTTGAAGAATTCCGAGCTTTACTTGGTGGTCCCGAGGTGGAGGAGATTGCGATTCCTTTGCCCGGAGGAGCTTCCTTTGTTGATAGATTGTGCAACCTTCTTCATCTTTCCCCGGAGGAAGCACAAGGTATGATCCGTGGTCCCGATCATTTTGACATTTCCAGTCTTCCTGATAGGTTTAGGGGTTTAGGCTTGATTGATGATGCATATTGGGATGCTTTTGCACTCTGCATGTTTGGGACTTTATTTATGGTTTACTCCTTTGGGATTTGTCATCGGGCTTTGCTGGATGTGGTTGTACACTGTCGTTTGGGCCGGGACGTTGTTCCCTTGATCCTGGGAGAGACCCTTCATGCTCTTGACAGGTTAGCTACCGGGAGGCGGTACATGCACGGGGGCAGCCCGTTTCTTTTGACTATGTGGCTGATGGAATGCCTGGGGGTTCTTCGCGAAACTTCTAATGCGGTCAAACCTTGGACTTTTGTCAGAAGAGGGGTTACCGCGGATCTTGATGATCAGGGCTCATGGGAGTATTGGATGGCTTGTCGCGGTACTGAGGATATCATATGGTTGGTTCCTTATTGGCGGGTGGAGACTCGGAGAGTACTTCAGGATGGTTCTCATGTGATCATGCTTCTGGGCTTTCTACCGGTTTTTATATTCTGACTCTGGTTCGAGAGACAAGTTTAGCTAGCTTGGAGCTCTCTTTGGAGGGCTTTGAGGACATAGCTACCAGGGTGGTGGCTTCTGCTTCAATGGATAATCCTTCAGTATTCCCATTTCTTTCCCGAGCATGGAGGTATGACGTCTTTCCTCCTAGGGTTATCCTCAGGCGTCCGGGGCACGTGTTTCTGACCACTTGGTACTTGGATTGGTACGAGAGACATTTGGGGGAGACTCAGGTGGCTATTTTGAGACGGCGTGAGGCCATTGTTGGTGCGGAATACATGACAGTTTCTAAGAGGAGGAGGGCCGAGGCGAGAGCCAATCCTCATGATAGGAGCGGAGATGTCGTGACTGACTACGAGTCTTATGTCAAGAGACAGGAGGGGAGGATTCCTATGTTGCCGGCTCGGTTATAGGAGATGAGAGATGAGGCTAGGGCTACTAAGGCCCTGACAGACGCTGGTTTGATAGATCCTGTCCCTACACCAGAGCTCGGTAGGAGGAGGACTGACATTTTTCATGTGCAGAAGAAGAAGACCCGAAGAGGAGGAAAGAAGAGAGGAGAAGCCAGTACGAGTGGCTTGGAGTGACCTTGAGGTTTCTGAGTATCCCTTTCTTGTCATAGCAGACACATTAGTTTGTTACGTATTTTAGTTTCTTTTAGCAGGTTGTAGGTTGTAGGAGTGAACCGAGCTTAGACTCATCAAAAAGTTTTTAACTGTAATGAATATGTGAATTGCCTTAGGGTTTTTCAAAACGCCTTCATGGCTTGATCAATGTGTTGATGACAAAGTATGGCTTTTATTTGTGTTTTAGACCGAACCGTTTCCGGCTGCCTACGTTTCCCTTGGACCAAAGGGCTCAGGTCTCCGTAGTTCGACTCGGTTAATAATAAAAAAATTTGTTTTGGTGCAACCCTGTCTTTTACCTAGGCCGCCCTTTCGGGTTTTCAACCTAGTTGGATATTACTCTTTTAGCACTCTTTTTTTTATATATATATATTATTATTTTTTTGTTTTTTTTTTGTTTGTTTTTTTTTTTGGTGCAACCCTGTCTTTTACCTAGGCCGCCCTTTCGGGTTTTCAACCTAGTTGGGTATTACTCTTTTAGCACTCTTTTTTTATATATTATTTTTTTTGTTTTTTTTTTTTTTTTTTTGTTTTTTTGTTCTTTTTTTTTTTTGGTGCAACCCTGTCTTTTACCTAGGCCGCCCTTTCGGGTTTTCAACCTAGTTGGGTATTACTCTTTTAGCACTTTTATTGGGGGATGACTCGATGTTTCACGCGTAGTATCTGCGCAGCTTGTCGCCATTTACTGGGTGTACAAAAGGATTTCTGTCGAGATCTGCAAGTTGCATGGCTCCTCCGGAGAAGATTTTCTGAACGACATATGGTCCGACCCAGACAGGCTCCCATTTGCCAAACGGGTTAATGCGGACTGGGGGCTTCTCTTTCAAAACGAGGTCACCTTCCCTGATCTCCCGGTGTTTTACTTTTTAACGAAGGCTCTGGCCATTCTTCCTTGGTAAGCTCAGATATGTTCCATGGCTCTCAATCGGCGTTCATCTAGCAGGGCCAATTCATCATGGCGACTCTGGAGCCATTCGACCTCGTTGATCTGACTTTCTAACAGCACGCGGAGTGAGGGAACCTCTAGCTCAACCGGGAGCATGGCTTCCATTCCATAGGTGAGAGCAAATGGTGTTTCCTCGGTTGCAGTTCTGACGGAGGTCCTGTATCCCCAAAGAGAAAGGTGAAGCTTGTCAGGCCAATCTCTGCCTCGGACAGCCATTTTCCGAATGATGTTTTCCAAGGTCTTGTTTGCTGCCTCGACGGCTCCGTTAGTTTGGGGCCTATAGGGAGATGACTTGTGACGGGTTATTCTGAATTCTGCCAGCAGTCTGTCGCATTCCCCTTCAAAGTGGGATCCATTGTCTGAGATGATTTTGGCTGGCAACCAGTATCTGCATATGATGTTCTCTTTGATGAAGAGATCTACTTTCTTTGAGTTGAGGACTTTGTAGGATTTGGCTTCAACCCATTTGGTGAAATAATCCACTGCTACCAGGACGAACTCGTGGCCGTTGCTACCTGATGGCGTGATCTTTCCTATGGCATCAATTCCTCAAGTGACGAAAGGCCAAGGGGTTGTCATGCAGTAGAGCTCATGTGGAGGCAAATGGTTGAGGTTCGAGTACCGCTGGCATTTGTCGCAGCTTCTGACGAACTGGATGCAGTCAGTTTCTATGGAGATCCAAAAGTACCCCATTCTCAGCTTTTGCTTTACTGGCTTGAATTCCGGGTCGAGCGGTATCCGGTGTTCAACTATGGAAGGGTCGAGGCCAGGCATATCCTTATAGGACCATGCAAACACATCCACAAATTCTCTTACCATCTCTATCAGAATGTCTCTTTCGGTTCCTTCGAAGAAACTACCAATCTGCGTTTCTTTAGGCTCTTCCGTAGTTCCCAAATTCACACTTGTCATAACCTCTTCGGCAGCTTGGGCTCGATTTTCTTCTTTCCGAACAACCTGCTTAAAGATTTCTTTAATATATTGTTCATTTAATGTGTCTGCTTCTTTATCTAATGAATCATTATTAACTGTTTTTAGGTTATTAGTTAATTTATCATTAGTTAGAGTGGCAATCAGGGGATACTCAGAAAGATCCATCATTTCATTAAGAACAAAGGGGAATACAGCATTGGCTACAACTTCGTAGTCTTCAGCGTAAGGCCACCTGGACGACCCTAGAGACTCGGACTCGACAATGAGAGACTCGGAGGACTTCACATAGGTTGACACAAGGGGACGGGGGACCAATCCAAGCTTGGTGATCATTTCCTCCTTGGTTACGGCCGGACCCGAGAGAGTTTCCCAATTCTTCAGTGGCATTGCTGTCAGGGGCCTCATGACTCGGGAATTGCACTGCTTCTGTCCTCCTTCCTCGATCATTGCTACCATCTCTTTGACTGAACCGAAGTCGATCAGATCTGGCATCTGGACCTCTTCCCCAAATAACTGTTGCATAACAGGGCCATCCTAATCATCTGAAGGGAATTCCGTAGCTTTGGCTTTCGGCATTGTCAGCTCAAACTCAGACTTTGGGCCTTCTTGGGCAGTCGGGACCATAGTGGCAAGCTTCTCGAACTGCTCTACTAGGCTTAGCACGCCTTTGAAAGTATACTCGCTCTCCATGGTAGTGGTAGCCCCAGGTATCTTGGGTAGATCCAAAAACATTCTACGGACCGGATTTGCCTTGGTTCCCCTGAGCTTGTTAAGGTCATGCTGTAACTTCATCCATCCCTCTGCCGGAGTAGGCTCTTTGACTGGGGCGCTACCCTGCTGTGTAGGACCTTTTACAAAGTAGTCAGCCAGATAAGGACTGAAAGGGAGAGATTTAGGGCCGTTGATCGGGACCCTTCTTGTGGCAGCTTCTCCTCTTTTCCGGGCAATTTCCTTCTCTTTCGCAGTGTCCACCGAGGTGGCCTCATATCCCAGGCCGTGGCGAGTTTTCTGTCCCTTCACCTTGATAACTTTGTGGGTTCCTTGCTGATGCTTCCCCAGACCGAGACCGGGCAGGTAGCTCATCCTTCTCATCATCTTCAAGACTGGAGGGATCTTGTCCCAAGTGATCGTCAGATCCACGTTGCAAACTTGGGCCTTAGGAGGCTCGACCGTGAAACCTGTTAGCATGAGACCTTCCTCATCATGTTTGATTTCCATAATAGGTATTCTGCCCGTATCCGTGCCCTCCAAAGTGACTAGGTCTCCATAAATGGTTGTCAAATCCCCATCCGAGACGAACTTCACACACTGATGGAGGCTCGAAGCAACCCCCTTAACTTGGTGCAGCCAAGGTCTTCCCAACAGGGCATTAAAGGTGATTGGGATATCGATAACTTGAAATTCCACAGGTATCATCTTCTTGCCAAACCAGAGGGCCAAGGTAGCAACCCCGAGCACTGTGCGGGATGTCGAGTCATATGCCTTGACTGTGAGGGAGTGTAAGTACCCCAATCTGGATCACTCCCTTTCAAACACACGGGAAACACCGCAGACTCATCCACGCAGTCTCGGAGACCTCTCTCACTCAAAACCCTCTCAAAACCCTCTCAAACCCCCAACCAAACCAAGGGAGGAGCCTTTCTGGGATAAAAAGGGACAAAAGGACCTTTTGGGAATTTTCAGGAAATCGTAAGCAATTAAGGTCCGTACGGACCTCTTTGTTTCAATGATTACTAAATCCCCTTAAAGTCCACAATATTCCCTCAAATCCCGGAGAAATGATGACTTCCATGCAGTTGGTCCGTACGGACCTCTTTGCATGCAAGATGGTCCGTACGGACCTTATTGCTCAGTGGAACATCATCATTCCCAAATATTCTCCATCATTGCGCATTCCCTCAAATCGAGGAAATCCAAAATTCTCGGATAACCAAGAAGGTCCGTACGGACCTCTTTGCTCCGAAATTTTTACTATAAATAGAGGGCTCCCCTCCTCATTTTTTCACACCTCCCACTTCTCTCTTCCTCCCTAAGCCTTCTCGGCTCCCCTTCTAAGACCTTTCGAGGCATTCCCGCCCTTGGATCCTTCCGAGGCCTTCCGAGCCCCCTCGAGGTGCTCCGGCCTCTCCGAGCGCTCCCGAGACGCTCCCGCGCTGCCCCGAGGCACTCTCGAGGTACTCGAGGCCCCTCGTGGTACTCCGAGGCCTTGCCTCGGTCTTTCCCACGGTGTCCCGCTCTTTCCGAGTCAAACCGGCGATCCCAAACCTTGCCGAACCTCCGCCCGAATCCAACCAACAATTCCAACGCACGCCGAACCTCTCGCCCGAGTGACTCCCACCACAACGCACGCCGAACCTCTCGCCCGAACGCAGCCTGCAACCTCAACTCACGCCGAAACTCCGTCCGCGGACAACCGGCATCCTAAGCAATCCAGGAACGCTACTCCGACCTCAAACACTATTCCCCTGCGGAAGACAGACACGAACCAACATTGGTAAGGCTTCCTTCCTATTCTATTTCAATACATTTCAATACAATGTAGACATCCGATACAAAGATGCATTTTTAAAAGCACACACACACACACACAACATTTAAAGGATATTAGGGTATCCGAAAGACTCGCTTTACGAGGCTACTCGGTGAGCTCTAATATTCTAATATTCTCTTCCTCGGGGAGTCATCTCGACCTCCGAACTCAAAATCTCATCACACAAAAACAGCTTTAAAATTTATCTTTAAACCGATGCCCTTTTTCAATGTTTTGGGGCTTAATAAAAACGGCGTGGCGACTCTACAAAATGCGAAAGCAAAACGGCGAGACACCTCCAACGCGCAACGCTAAACGGAATAAGCCGGATGCCGGGCGCGATTCTGTGCCGCTCTCGGATCCGGCGACTTCCGACGCCGACAAAATGCGAGATGCCGGGGCCCCCCGCGCGCGAGCCGGATCCCGGGTAATTTCAGTTGGCGACTCTGCTGGGGACATTTTGTTTTAAAAAAAAACTTTTAAACAAAACAAAAGATTTTTAAAACGATGATGAGGGTCAAACTTTCATTTTACCCCTTCCTTTAACTGTTGTGTGTGTGTGCACGTGCTTCGTTTTTATTTTACAAAAAAAAAATAAAAATACAAAAAAAAAATGCATCAATATACATCTGTGCATACATTTAAAATTCTTCAAAATTTTCTATTTTACTCAGAAAAAGAATTTTAGAGACCGCACACTACGCGCACTGCTGCCTCGGTTACACCGCACTCTACTCACACTGCTGCCTCGGTTACACCGCACACTATGCGCACCGTCGCCTCGGATACACCGCACACTACAACCCTTAACCCGGAGTGGTCTCGGTTGCGATCCGTTTGGTCTTCCTAGGCCTCTTTGGCGCGCACGGGATCATTCCAAACATCCCATCCTAGCCAAGCGTCAACCCCGCACGTTTGAGTCTTGAGTCACACTCTGTCCCGGACTCGGTTGGTTTTTACGGTCCCGTGTCATACGGCCTGGATACATATACCATGCCGGCCATTTTCGAGTCAAGGCTCGGAACTCAAGATCCTCGCGCAAGCAAAGCGATGAAAGGTCATGCTAAAATCTTGACTCCGATCTTGATTTCCGAAGCTACACCTGCACGATGTTCCGTCCCGGATATACATCCATGCTCGCATGACACCATGTCATCACGCCTTTGATACGTCGCCCATGACGATATGACCACCCAACGCCTAACGTCACAGATCCCTTGCGCAAGCAAGGTAAAGAGAGGTCATGCCGAACTCTTGACCCGATCTTGACTCGTGGCCGGCTCGGTTCACTATTCACATGGCTAACGCATCAAAACGAACATGACAGCTCGGTCCTTAGGTTCGATTTTTCTTTAGGCCGGTGGAAACCGCTTGCACTATAGGACCCTCGCCCGGGGCCGTCCACCTGGGATGTCGAAATACGGTGTGCAAAACGAGGGGCTTATAGCCGCACGTATGGTCTCCACCGACCCAGGATCTAGCATAGTTGCGAAAAGAAGAGCAATCTTTTCCAACCTACCTAGGATTCTCGAGAAATCTTGTTTTAAGTAAATTAAAACAACAAAAAAAAATCAAAATCGAGAAAATAAAAGAAACGGAAACCGCATGCCACGTGAGCTTTCCCCTTTTATCCCGTTAGGCCATTCCCGTGTCTAAACCTTGCCCGTCACCCTCCAAATAACCGAGAGTGGTTGAGAATCCCCGGAAGCCGCCTTTTCGCATTGAGGTCACAAGGTCCGATAGCCCTTCCAGTTCAACGGTCCGCACCGTCCAATACTCCCCATGACGGGATCAACGTATAATGCTGAGGGAAACGGAACCCCGCCACTAAGGAATCTCCAGACAATGGAGGAGGTGCTGCGAGCCTTCGAAGCCATCAAGAAGCGCCAAGAAGAACAAAGCAAGCTCGGATCGTTGACACCTTGCGTCTTCGAGGAACAGTTGCAGTTTCCCAACTCCGATGGAACCTTTGTTCTCATAGAAGACGAAGACATACCGGCTCCCAGGTTTCTCAAAGCTATCGCAGTCCCGCCTCCGCCAAGCTACGAGATCCCGCAACGCAAAGCGCCTTCGCTCAAAGCTCCTCAGCGCTGGGCCAAGCGGCCCGACATGCCCGCCTCGGATCGCCGCTTCCGCCCGCACATCAAGCTCGCACCAACAGACACATACGTGCTCGCTCCGCTGATCCCAATGCATCTCGGTATCCCCTGTGATTCAATCCTTTGCCTCTATACGAGCCTCGCAACCACAATCAAAAGTCCCCATTCTTACTGTGTGGACAGGCATCCCGAGCGGATATCCCGACATCTCCGGTTTGCCACTCGCCAGTCTACCAATTGGGGCTAACGAATCGTTTCCCCAGCTTCCCAAACACAACCCCTAGCGGACCCGGCAATCACGCCTCAACTTCAACACCCTGTGGTATGGGTTGGTATACACTCAACTACCTCCCCAAGACTCCCGAATGGCGATCCCATCGCCCAATCCACCTC
The DNA here is from genome assembly GCA_022495995.1 of Adenophora triphylla var. japonica. Taxonomy (NCBI): domain Eukaryota; kingdom Viridiplantae; phylum Streptophyta; class Magnoliopsida; order Asterales; family Campanulaceae; genus Adenophora; species Adenophora triphylla. The sequence continues at coordinate 41,738 of JAFEMH010002310.1, read as the reverse complement.
CATCTTCGATTTCCGTCCCCGAAAACGGTAACCCACCTCGCACACCGACCTCACATGGCCTGGTTGATCGAACAGATGAAAGACATGCAAGGCAAGCTAGCTAGTTCTCGGAAGGACTCCCTCCCGCCTACCGATCCGAACAAAGTGGTCCCTCTCCCTCCAAAGTTCGGGATGCCGGAAATGGAAAAGTTTGACGGAATGTAATGCCCAAAACCCACATCGACACCTACGTCCCGGGTATGAGAGCCAAAGGGGCAACCCTCAACAGATGGCGCATCATTTTAGCATTCCCTCAAATCCACAAAGACTAAGGTGGTTCCTCAATGTGAAGGCGTAAAACCGCTCCACGTGGGATCGATCGTGAAATCTTCCGGGAGAAGTACCGCGCCAATCTTGAATGGGAAACAAACCGCCATGACTCCGCAAGCCACCGAACAAAAGGATGACGAACCAAAGGTGGCGAATTCTACAAAAGATGGAACTGGAAGCTAAGCGAGATAATGGATCCACTTTCCAAAGAAGAGCAGATGGACATCTTCCATTCCCGCCTCAAACCATCTTTGAGGACTTTGATCAGCCCACCATTTCTATCCGGATCTCCGTGCTACGGTCAACGCCGGACAAAGTTTGAAAAGACTCGAGTCTTCAAAAGGCAACAAAGAACCCCGCCTCGTCTTACCGCTATCGAACAAACTCCGGCAACTTCAACTCCCGCCCCAACCAAAGGAAAGGAAGCAAATGAACAACAGCACTACATTCGTAATGGAGCTCAAGTAAACCGCGATCAGCAAACCCCAAAGAATAGCAATCCCCCTCGCTTCCCACAGTTCCAAAGATTTTGATAACTCCGGAAATGCCTCGGGTCAAGTATTTGAAGCCTTGGTGAAGCGAAATCTTCTCAAACCACTCGAGAATTTCCAACCGAAGACCCTCAAACCCAACATGGATATGAGCAAGCACCGCGCCTTCCATAACTACCCCGGCCACACCACCGACAATTGCTTCGTACTCAAGCTGTGTGATTCAGTGGGCTCATTGAGGAGTGGAAAATTGAACGCCCCCGTGGTCCAAATACCATTGGAAATCCATTCCCGTAACGACATTGTGGTAAACTCAATAGCCATTGACGAAACCCCAAGCGAGAGCGGACTCCCGCAATTTCCGAGACCGTCGCATCTGTCTCGCCACGACCGGGAGCGTGAAACAAGAGTCAAAAGGTCTCGTGACCGGGAATTCCGACAAGAACGCCCAAGGGCCACTGTCTCCCTACGATCTTTGCCCGCCCAAGGCATACAAATGGTTGGATCGAACGTTCCCCGAGACGAGGCCGAGTCCGACGGTAGCACGGGAAGCGGTTTAGCCTTCACAGACGATGACTTGCCAATATGTGAGAATCGGCACAACGAAGCCCTCCTCATCCTCATAAAGATAGAGAGGTTCTTCCTCCCGAACGTCTTGATTGATAACGGCACCGCAGCCAACATCATCGCTTTAAGCACACCGAAACGACTCCACATCGACCGTTCTTCGATAAGGCCTTCACCTCGGTAATCCGAGCCTACGACTCCACTGCACGATCAATCGTAGGAGTCATCAACTTGAGGATCCAATTCGACGTACAACTGGAGGCGGTAGAGTTCCAAGTCGTGGAAATCAAACCCACCTTCTCTGCCTGGTTGGGACGGCCTTGGATACATCGGATGAAAGCGGTATCATCTACTCTTCACCAATGCGTGAAATTCATCAATGCCAACGGAGCGATCGAAGTGATCCGCGGAAGCGGTGCAATGGCAAGTGCTTGGCCAGCAAGCTATGACCCGGAAGAAGGTCCCGACATGATCGAATACTCTTCCCAGATGATTCTCCTACCTGTCCCGCTACGAAGTGGATCCCTACATCCACGCTCTAAGCCGCGACGAGCTAGAAATCGAAGAACTCATGGGTCGGGATGACAACTCGATATATGCGGCTGCGAAGAATGCTTGAGAGAGGATCAAGAGATGGATGCCCTAATGGAGATTGATCGAGGAGTAGACCCTTACTTAGCCGAAAACCCTCTTGCAACCGGCTCATCACCGATCCCCGGTACAAGACAACCCTCTAGCCGACACTCTCGGATCTTACGGGGGCAGCCATCACGGCTTAGTTCAATTCAACATTCCGGTGTCCGAGGGACAAACAGTGGCGCAACCTCCTCCAAGGCTTAATCGGGGAAGGAGATATAGCATGTCCGCTCGAATCGGACATTGTAAACGTCGTCCAAGCAAAGATCCCAGATAAAGAAGCGGATTCTATGAAAGTGATCAACATCGGCAAAAATCCACTCCGAATCGGCGAATGCTTCGCCCTCCTAGAAGTAGCCCTCGGCGACTTCTATCATCAAAAACCCCCAAGGACTCGGTGGCAACACTAATGGAGGGACATCATCGGGGAGCGGCCAAAAACCTCCGCGATCTGGTTTGAAATCGAACCGCATGCAAGCTACTTTCCGGGACTCGTGCCGGGGAAGATTGGCCACCTAAACCGGCACCACTCCCTCTAGAGCTACGGCCATCCGAGAGTAATGAAGCTTTGGTCCAATCCCTCGTCGCCTATAGTCTAGCTTCGAGTCTTGTTTTTGTGTCTTTTGACGGCTTTACGCCCAGACGATTGTGAATCTTTGATCAACAATGTATGCCCTTCACGCTTTCAATAAAAGGTCCGACCTTCCTAAAAAACCATTTCATTGCATATTTAACAAATGATGACATTAACTAATCAAAACAGTTAAATTCATCTATACAAAAGGCAAACACATTAATTAAATAAATGCATCAAGCAAACATTAAAGCATGTTGTCAAACGAGAGAAAAACCGGGCCCAGTGCCGAGAAGGTTTTAATTACAATGATTTGCAAGATTCTTTGAAGAGCCAAAGAGACGCAAGTCAGACGCCATTTCCAAAGACAAGCCGAGATCTTCCAATACTTCAAGAACGGGAAAGCGCCTTCATAAACAAGGAAGGTCGACACACGAAGGGGTCAAAACCAAGAGCATCATGGCCCTAAAACGCCTTGCCTCTCACTTCGTCATCCTCGGGGACATGTTATACAAGAAACGCTACCGTGGGCCACTCTATGACTGCGTCGGCCAAGAAGAAGCAAACAAGTTCATGAACGAAGTCCACAACGGGGCTTGCGGTCCCCACATGAATGCCGAGCCACGATGCAAATCATTCTCGGGATGGGCTACTCTTTGGATCTCCGTGGAGCGGTGCATCCACTTTGTCCGATCTTTGCGACAAGTGCCAACGGTTCTCCAACCTCAATCATCTACCACCCCACGATCTCTCTTGCATGACTACACCTTGGCCCTTTGCCACTTGGGAATTGACGTCATCGGGAAAATCGCTCCGCCCGAGCGGCAACGGTCGCGAGTTCATCTTAGTAGCCATCGACTACTTCACCAAATGGGTCGAAGCCAAGTCCTACAAGGTACTCACCTCCAAGAAGGTCGCACATTTCCTCAAGGAAAACATCATATGCCGATACGGCATCCCAAATGAGGTCATATCGGACAACGGCCCACACTTCGAAGGGAATTCGACGGGCTGGCGGCTGAATTCAAGATCACACGCCACAAATCTTCTCCCTACCGGCCACAAACAAACGGCGCCGTGGAAGCGGCAAACAAAACCCTCGAACGGATCATCAGAAAAATGACCACCGAGGACGAGATTGGCCCGAGAAGCTGCACCTTGCACTTTGGGGCTACCGCACATCGGTCGGAAACGACCACGGGAGAAACCCCATTTGCCACGACGTACGGGATGGAAGCAGTCCTTCCCATCGAGCTAGAAATTCCCTCACTCAGTCTTTGCTGGAAAATGACATCAACGAAGTCGAATGGCTCCGAAGCCGACATGACGAATTGGCTCACGCTAGACGAGCGACGACTAAAGGCCATGGAACACGTCCGAGCCTATCAAAGCGGGATGGCTAGAGCTTTCGACAAGAAAGTCAAATCCCGAGACATCGGGGAAGGTGACCTTGTACTCAAAGAAAAGCCTCCCGCTCGAACCAACCCAGCTGGGAAAATGGGAACCCACATGGATCGGCCCTTTCGTGGTTCAAAGATCTTCTCCGGAGGCGCCATGAAGCTAACAGGACCTAGACGGCAATCCCTTCATGAATCCGGTCAACGGAAGCAAACTTCGCGAGATACTTCGCTGAAGAAGAACAAGCTGTGCATCTCTTGGCACTCCATGTAGTGTCGAACTACGCGGACTGAGCCCTCTAGTCAGGAGAACGTAGGCAACCTTAATTGGTCCGGTCTAAAAATACACAAAAAAGTCAAAAGTTTGAATGTCAGCAAGACCTCCATCAAGCTCCGCACTTTTCAAGAACACGCCCGGCGGTCACCTTGACCAAGTCAAACGACGGCGGCAACATCAAAGGACATCCGAGTGTCACTCAGCATCAAACGACTAACTCATGTCTACTTCCAAGCCAGGGGCTTGTCTTCGCCCTCACGCACTTCGAAAAAAAAAAGAGCTCGAGCAAGGGCTCACAAAAAAAAAAGAGCTCGAGCAAGGGCTCACAAAACAAAAAAAAAAAAAAGAAGCTCAAGCAGAAGTTGCGAAATTGAGGTCAAGAACCCCACGCCAACAAGAGGCAAGGAAGCTACGAAAAAGGACCGTCAAAACGACTTGTCAAGGGAGCATTCGACCTCTCGGCCAAGCCTGAGGCCTCAGCAAAGGGATTGCCGTCGGGGCCCAGGCTGCTTCGGTCCGCAAATGCAACGAAAAGTCCAAAGATGGACGCCGACAAAGTGCACAACAGAAGCAAAGGCAAAACAAGAGATCTTGCGTCTCGACAAAGCTTTAAAAGTAAATCACAAATCACTAACGGTTACAACATTTCTTGATGAGTTCAAGCACGGTCTACTCTCAAGTTCACAACATGCTAAAAGACAGCTTAATACATTTAACTAATAATGTGTTTGCAATGCAATGAATGGATACTTAGGAGGTCATTCCGCGCCATCTGCGCTTGTCCCCTCGCCATTCTTTCCTTTCTTCCCTCGTCCCGGCGAGTCTTCTTTCGCTCCACGTGAATCAACTCTGCGTCTCTCGGTCAGAGATGCGGGGTCCTCCCAGTAGAGTCAAACAATCCGGTAGCTCTCGGGGCTTCATTCGCCCGTGCTTCGGCTCGGATCTCCTCCTGCAGTACGTAAAGAGGACCTCTCCTGTCGGTCGGTCAACTCTAGTCTCGTAGTCAAACAAAGTGTCTCCGTCACATCGAAAGGGTCGGACCGGAGCTTCGGCACTCCTAAGGCAATAGCTGCTACGGCAAGGGTCCCAGAATCGGCTGCACGCCTACTCTCCAAGACCACTTGGGAGCCCAACACTGTTGCTCATACCGGGCCGGATGCTTGAGTCGTCAACACAACGCTCCCAGACGCCTAAGGAGTACCACGGGAGGGAAAGCGGAATACTTCCATACCCTCGGACAATACAAGAAGGCACACAGGGCTGCCATACAAAGAGGAACTACCTCCGCGGTAGCAAGGTCATCCCGGCCCAACAAAGGCTCTGCTTCATCCCAAGCTAGCAGGAAACAAGCGACGGAATATAGAAGGAGGACCAAGACAAACCTGGAACTCGACAACGTAGGACCCTTCTGCAAGATCCTCCTAGTCTCAATCCTCCCGAGTCACGGAACCCACCGGCGGATCGATGCGTACCAAGGCTGTGCCATCCATCTCTCCCGGGCGGGTGATCCATATCCAACACAAGAGGTCGGCGAGCAAATGACCACGGGCTAAACGACGTCGGAGCCTCGGGCATGGCTGAAGTCTCTCTCGCAACCACAAGGTGAAGCAAGCGGGGCTTCCCCCTCTCATAAAACGATCCCCGGTCGCCGGACGGTCGATACCATGAAGAGTCTCCCCGGCACCAACGGGACAATATCCTCTCCCGCTCTGCAGTGCCCCACCACATCTAGCAAAGCGCCATCACAAATGCCAGAGGAACCGACCGGAAAAGCGTCGCCATCACGCACAAGGCAAATACATCCCAAGAGACGTCACTCTCATCATCAACCATGAACCGCTCGGCGGCGCAGAAATGTCGATATGACCCGAATCAAGGATCATGCCCTGCACTTCTTCCAACGAAGTACGAAGAAAGTCTGCAAGCTTCACGCTCACCGCAGCACCGCCAACCAAAGGAAGCGAGATGGCCTCCACCTCCGGTCCTCCAATCAAAGCCCGAAAATCCTCAAAGGTGGGCACCATTTCATTGTAGGAGAAACAGTACACATGCCTCCTAACATCCCAGAACTTCGCGGCAGCCCGCAGCAAATCCCAATCGGGAACCCGACTCCTTAAAAGACCAAGCCCAGAGCAAAGACGAAACCTTACCTCGAAAGCCCGTCTCTGATGCCTCATACGGCGCCGCATCCACGTTTTCAACTGCTCAAGGAAGTGTGCTTGCCTCTCCTGCGAAAGCCTCGGCAAAATTCTAGGGACATACGAAGAATCCATGGCAAAAATGGAGGTTCCTAGAGAAAATGGGGAAGAAAGCTCGAAAATGGCTGCAAATGGGGAAATGAGGAAGAACCGAGGCCTTTGGAAAGCATTTATGTCCTTCCCAAAAGCAAGGTTGGTCCGGACGGACCTCTTTGCATGCTAAGTATGTCCGTACGGACCTCCTTGCAAACGAGCCCATTTCCCCGGAAAACGGTACAAAAACCGCTGGCCTCGGCAAAACCTTGCTCCAAACGGTCAAACAACGGCCAAAGCCATTCCCAGGCAAACAAACACTACCCACAAACACACTCTCGGCTCACGTGGCATGTACAAAAATAAAAAATAATAATAATAGCAACAATTTCTAGGACAATTCCGGGAATCACAAAAATAAATGACATTACATCTTAAAATAAAATACTTTTGTTTGCCATGCAAATACAAGTGTTTTATTACGGGTACAAAATGTACATTTGCTAAACAAAAAAAAAAAAAAGAGAGGGATATGAAAAGAGAGGAAAGCAAATGAATACTACTCGGAATCCTCATCATCATCATCCTCGCCAAGATCCTCCAAAGAAAAGTCGGGCATCCCGGCGAACTCGCCCGTCACATCCTCATCGTCGGAATACAGAGCACCCGCTTTGAGGCTCCCACGAGAAGTACTCGGAAGGATCAAATCCGGCGAAAGGATCAAAGAAAGAAGGCTCACGAGGAACCCTCACCTGTGCGCCGTGCGGAGGCATGAGGCCCGATAAAAGGGCTGCTCCCTCGAAGGCCACTGCGGCTCCGAAGACGTCCGGCATCCATGCTATGCCGCCCCCTCAAAGGCCCCTCTGCTGCGGCTCAGGCTCGGCTCTAGGCGGAGGAACATCCACGAGAATGCCTCGAAGGCATAGGCTCGTGCGCCGGCACACGACGCGAAGGCCGACGGGACACCTTCGACGCCATCTTCTTAGCGAAGGAGCGCATCGCCACGTAACGGCGAGTCGGCATATCATAGGCTCTCCCGGGACTGCACGAACAAGAAGCCAAGGAAACGCTCATCAAATGCGGTTATACTCAACAACAAAAAGAAAAATGCGAGAAAAGATGCCAAGATGGAAAAGAGTCGGCACACTCGCCGATCTGTCGGGATCCACTCGGTATGCGGCGGGAGCTGCTCCGGAGCAGTGCAGAGACACCCTCCTCCTCGACCCGTCCCCGCGGACGTACGTGAAATCCGGCCCCGGCATCGGAACCTGCAGGGGAGCTGCGGGCCGGCCCTCTCTCTCCGCGCCGATGCACAGGGCGTCCTCAGCTTCCTCCTCACGAAGGCCCCGTACTCCTCTCCATACAGGATGAACTCCTCGGCCCCGACACCGCCAAGGTATCTCTCGAAATCGAGCACGTCCATGTCCCGGGAATCAAGCATCCCAAAGGGAGGGTCCCTCGGAGCCACGGGAAGCACACCGGGGCCATGCTGCCAGAAGACTCGCTCCCCCAGGTACATGGCGTCACAAGTCAAGCCTCGCAGCATCTTCCGCCGCGCTGTCACCTCGGGAGCCCCCTCGAACTCATCCCCCTCATACCGAGCCCACGGGAACAGAACGAACCCCTCACGGCTATCCCGCTCCAAACGCTCCTGCACATCCCCGTAGGCGATGGTGAGCTTCCCCCGGCTGGTCCTCCTCTTCCTCGCCGTACGAGCCCATCCCAGCATAGCAGGGTACGCAGCAACAGCCCCCGGATCTCTATCCCACGGGAAGCACTGGAAAACCTCATAAAACCACACCTGTGACAAAAACAGAGAAAGCTCAGTGCAAAAGACAACGGAGAAAAGACAAGTTGCTAAATCAAAAAACAGCAATAAACTCATACCTCCAAAGCAAAGTCAAAGCAGGCCAACGAACTGGCCACCCCCCGGCTAAACCGGTCCAAGGAGAAGTAGAGCTCAGCCAAGCCTGCCTCGCCCCAAGCAATGTCGCAGACCCTATCCAGATCAGTCAAGCTCTCCAACAGAGCAAAGGGAGCTGCGGTCGCGTGGTTCGAGAACAAAGTCTCGGACGGTGCATACCACAAGAAGGAGCGCGCCAAGCTGCTCCATTGTCCACTGGCCGGTACCCGGATGTAGGCCCCAATGCGCCGTGATCCTCATCTCTACGTCGCTGTACGGCATCCCGAGCCCTGCGAGGACGAGGCTCAAAGCCCGGCGGCTCGGTCGGCACATCATCGGAGATCATGTCTCTCCACCTCGGGCCCCCTTTGAAGGAGAGCCGGTAATAGCGGCAAAATCGGTGGGCGTCACTGTCACCTCGCCCCAGCTCACGTGGAAGGTGTGGGTGGTATCCCACCAATACTCGGATAAACCCAGGAAGACACTCTTGTTCTTCCTCGTGTCGAACACTCCGGCCCGGGTTCTCAACAAACACACCTAGGCCGAAGCATAAACCAACCTCAGGGGACTCGGCCTACCGCCCACGGAAATATCGGGCATCCGATGCCATAGCTCCACAGCAGACCTCGAGCGATCCCCGAGTCTTCATCCTCTTGGCCTTCCCGGCCGTAAGCCCCGCATCCTGCGGTAAACACGGCAAAGGTACGTCAATCACAGTACTTAATATAAAGGCACATATAACCCGTCACAAAACACGGCACACAATGCACATAATTTTTACATATATCATACATATAATTTCTCCATGTAACCCGTCACAAAACACGGCACACAATGCACATATTTTCTCAAAAGAAAAAAAGGGGGGATTAAACCCTACACGACACATTTTCAAAGAAAATCCGTCCCCAACACGGCACATATCGCACATATTTTCCCCACAAAGTCCGTCACCCAAAACATGGCACACACTATATAGCACATTCTCAAAAGAAAATCCGTCCCAACACGGCACATATCGCACATATTTTCCCCACAAAGTCCGTCACCTAAAACACGGCACACACTATATAGCACATTTTCAAAAGAAAATCCGTCCCAACACGGCACATATTGCACATATTTTCCCCACAAAGTCCGTCACCCAAAAACACGGCACACACTATATAGCACATTCTCAAAAGAAAATCCGTCCCAACACGGCACACACTTTCACATATAACCCGTCACAAAACACGGCACATGTCACATTTTTTCACAAAAATTATCACTACACGATAATTTTCTCATAATGTACATACATAAATAGCATACGGTACAAAACACCAAAGCATGCAATTCACTAGATAGGCACTTTATTTTCACAAATAAGAGCTAATCTACACATTTCTGCACAAAATACACATACCCACAATTTTTACATGTCCATTTTCAACAATTCATCAAGAATTTCACAAAAAGGCATAAAATAAAAAAAAAAATTCAAAAATGCGAAAAACTAAAACCTAGTTCTAGCATTCAAAAATTCGAGCAGGGAATCAAAACGGAGCAGATTTCTTACCTCCCCGACGTTCATGGAGCGACGATTGTGCACCTCCGGATTCGGATACAAAACATCCGGGTTCTTCGAAGATGGAACGAACGAAGTCCAATTCCTTTGAAGCTCCATTCGCTGCTCGACCACTTCCGACTGCGTTGACGACGACTCCTTCGAGATCCTTCACCATGGCAAGAAATTCAAGCAAAAATTTTTTGATTTTGGTTAACAATGGAGGAATTTTTTCTCTCTCTCTCTACGGTTCACGAACTGGAAAATGAGGAAGAAGGAATGGGGAAGGGCCTCGGTATTTAAAGCTTTGGTCAAACACAGGAGCTGTAAAAAACCAAGGTGGTCCGTACGGACCTCTTTACAACAGGTTGGTCAGTCCGTACGGACCTCTTTGCAAGGGTGGCCAAATTACTTTCCGCCTTATAATCTTTGCCTCAGGCGTCCTAAGGCCTTTTCAGGCCAAATCCAAGTGCAGAATGGTCCCTAACCCTTCAATTCAATCCCCGGCCATCAGCGTAAGACCGGTCCTCGCCCACTTCAACGGCAATTCAACCACCGGCCGTCAGCGTAAGACCGGTCCTCGCCCACTTCAACGGCAATTCAATCCCCGGCCATCAACATAAGACCGGTCCTCGCCCACTCCAACGGCAATCCAACCACCGCCCGCTCAACGGCAATTCAGGAAGGAGCCGACACCTCCCGGCCACGAATATCGAGGCACAAGACGCCTCAAATGCTCAACGACCACTCGGCCGCTGGAGGTCCGAAGTCATCTTCCCAATGTAAAAGGGCCCTACTGTGGTCACGCATCCCGACAATTCAAGCACCGGCAGCGGTCGGATGTAAGTCCGAATCTCGCCCCACCTCAACGCGGCAACGCAAGCACCGGCCATCAAAGTAAGCCCGAGCTCCTCCCGACAAGTCGAAGGGAAGTCATGCAAGGCCGCATATCCCGACACCGACCATCATCCTTGCCCACTCAATGGCAAAACAAGCACGCGAAGGAGCCAACACCTCCAAGTACAAGTCCCAAGGCACGAAGCGCCTCCGAAACGCCAAATGGGGAAACAATCACCGGCCGTCATCCTTGCCCACTTCAACGGCAGCTCAAGCACCGGCCATCAAAGTAAGCCCGAGCTCCTTCCCAACTTAGGTCATACTCCTGAACTAGGTCCCAACTTAGGTCATACTCCTGAACTAGGTCCCAATTTAGGTTCATACTCCTGAAACTAAATCCCAACTTAGGTCATACTCCTGAACTAGGTCCCAACTTAGGTCATACTCCTGAACTAGGTCCCAACTTAGGTCATACTCCTGAACTAGGTCCCAACTTAGGTCATACTCCTGAACTAGGTCACAACTTAGGTTCATACTCCCGAACTAAGCTTCAACTCAGGACATCACCACGTCCACTCACCACAAACCAAACTACTATCCCCGGCCCGGAAGGCCTTAAACCACCCGATTAGGAAAATCGTAAAATTTCCATCCCAGGACGCCACCACGTCCTTATCACCGACCTATGCGGTCACCCAGGACGCCACCACGTCCTTATCACCGACCTATGCGGTCACCAGACGCCCGCGCGTCCTTATCACCGACCTATGCGGTCGCGTGACGCCACCACGTCCTTATCACCGACATGCGGTCACCCGGGACGCCACCACGTCCCTTATCACCGACCTATGCGGTCACCTGTGACGCCACCACGTCCTTATCACCGACCTATGCGGTCACCCGGGACGCCACCACGTCCTTATCACCGACCTATACGGTCGCGGGGACGCCACCACGTCCCATCACCGACCTATACGGTCACCCGGGACGCCACCACGTCCTTATCACCGACCTATACGGTCGCCACCAGACGCCGCCACCACGTCCTTATCACCGACCTATACGGTCACCCAGGACGCCACCACGTCCTTATCACCGACCTATACGGTCACCCCGGACGCCACCACGTCCTTATCACCGACCTATACGGTCACCCAGGACGCCACCACGTCCTTATCACCGACCTATGCGGTCACCCAGGACGCCACCACGTCCTTATCACCGACCTATACGGTCACCCAGGACGCCGCCACGTCCTTATCACCGACCTATACGGTCACCGGGACGCCACCACGTCCTTATCACCGACCTATCCGGTCACCCGTGACGCCACCACGTCCTTATCACCGACCTATACGGTCACCAAGGACGCCACCACGTCCTTATCACCGACCTATACGGTCACCAAGGACGCCACCACGTCCTTATCACCGACCTATACGGTCACCCAGGACGCCACCACGTCCTTATCACCGACCTATTCGCCACGCACGTGCATCACCGACCTATACGGCCACCACGCCACCGCGTCCTTTATCACCGACTATACGGTCACCCAGGGACGCCACCACGTCCTTATCACCGACCTATACGGTCACCCAGGACGCCACCACGTCCTTATCACCCGAACCTATACGGTCACCCAGCGGGACGCCACCACGTCCTTATCCACCGACTATACGGTCACCCAGACGCCACCACGTCCTTATCACCGACCTATACGGTCGCCGGGACGCCGCGCGTCCATCGACCTATACGGTCGCAGGGACGCCACCACGTCCTTATCACCGACCTATACGGTCACCCAGGACGCCACCACGTCCTTATCACCGACCTATACGGTCACCCAGGACGCCACCACGTCCTTATCACCGACGCCACCTGTGACGCCACCACGCTATCACCGACCTATACGGCCACCAGACGCCACCACGTCCTTATCACCGACCTATACGGCCACCCAGACGCCACCACGTCCTTATCACCGACCTATCCGGTCACCCAGACGCCACCACGCCCTTATCACCGACGGGTCACCCAGACGCCACCACGTCCTTATCACCGACTATGCGGTCACCCAGGACGCCACCACGTCCTTATCACCGACCTATACGGTCACCCAGGACGCCACCACGTCCTCACCACCGACCTCGGCGGTCACACAACACCTGTGGCACCACCACGCCCGCATTCACGTAACACTCACCCCACACCCGAACTACGACCGGGCTTGATTCCCGCTGGGATACGTAGGAATCCTATCACAGGGTCCAAATTTATTGACCTAAACGGTCACCCAAAAGGACGCCACCACGTCCTCACTTTGACCCTCACGGTCACTTCCTCTCCCAGCACGCGATCCAGATCAGGACCCTTATCTTATCGGCGACCCCACTTCTTTCATAAGTGACGTCGTCGAGGGGCTTCTGTAAGTACCCCAATCTGGATCACTCCCTTTCAAACACACGGGAAACACCGCAGACTCATCCACGCAGTCTCAGAGACCTCTCTCACTCAAAACCCTCTCAAAACCCTCTCAAACCCCCAACCAAACCAAGGAGGAGCCTTTCTCGGGATAAAAGGGACAAAAGGACCTTTTGGGAATTTTCAGGAAATCAGAAAAGCAATTAAGGTCCGTACGGACCTCTTTGTTTCAATGATTACTAAATCCCCTTAAAGTCCACAATATTCCCTCAAATCCGGGAGAAATGATGACTTCCATGCGAGTTGGTCCGTACGGACCTCTTTGCATGCCAGATGGTCCGTACGGACCTTATTGCTCAGGAACATCATCATTCCCAAATATTCTCCATCATTGCAGATTCCCTCAAATCGAGGAAATCCAAAATTCTGGATAACCAAGAAGGTCCGTACGGACCTCTTTGCTCCGAAATTTTTACTATAAATAGAGGGCTCCCCCTCCTCATTTTTTCACACCTCCCACTTCTCTCTTCCTCCCTAAGCCTTCTGGCTCCCCTTCTAAGACCTTTCGAGGCATTCCCGGCCCCTTCGGATCCTTCCGAGGCCTTCCGAGCCCCCTCGAGGTGCTCCGAAGCCTCTCCGAGCGCTCCCGAGACGCTCCCGCGCTGCCCCGAGGCACTCTCGAGGTACTCTGAGGCCCCTCGTGGTACTCCGAGGCCTTGCCTGGTCTTTCCCACGGTGTCCCGGCTCTTTCCGAGTCAAACCGGCGATCCCAAACCTTGCCGAACCTCTGCCCGAATCCAACCAACGATTCCAACGCACGCCGAACCTCTGCCCGAGTGACTCCTGCCACCACAACGCACGCCGAACCTCTGCCCGAACGCAGCCTGCAACCTCAACTCACGCCGAAACTCTGTCCGCGGACAACCGGCATCCCCGAAGCAAACCGGAACGCTACTCCGACCTCAAACACTATTCCCCTGCGGAAGACAGACACGAACCAACATTGGTAAGGCTTCCTTCCTATTCTATTTCAGTACATTTCAATACAATGTAGACATCCGATCAAACATGCATTTTTAAAAGCACACACACACACACACAACATTTAAAGGATATTAGGGGTATCCGAAAGACTCGTTTTACGAGGCTACTCGGGTGAGCTCTAATATTCTAATATTCTCTTCCCGGGGAGTCATCTGACCTCCGAACTCAAAATCTCATCACACAAAAACAGTTTAAAATTTATCTTTAAACTGATGCCCTTTTTCAATGTTTTGGGCTTAATAAAAACGGCGTGGCGACTCTACAAAATGCGAAAGCAAAACGGCGAGACACCTCCAACGCGCAACGCTAAAACGGAATAAGCCAGATGCCGGGGCGCGATTGTGCTGCCTCTCGGATCCGGGCGACTTCCCGAACAGCGACAAAATGCGAGATGCCGGGGCCCCCCGCGCGCGAGCCAGATCCCGGGTAATTTCAGGGAGGAAGGCTTAAGATCTGTGGACTTGATATCGAGCAAACTCATGATCCTAGCTGGGAGGATATTCATTTCGGACCCATTGTCAACCAAAAACCGTGGGAGACGCCGTTCATCTAGCTGGACTGTGATGAAGAGGGGCTCGTTATGATCGGCTCCGAACTGAGGGAGATCAAGGTCTGTAAAAGTGATTATATTCCCGTAGTGAATGTTCCCAATCAACTGCACCACATCATCAGGAGTAGCATCGATAGGGACCAATGTGCGGGCCAGGCTTTCTTCCAGCTTTAGCTTGTGGGGGATAAGATGAGGTAAGCAGGGACCACAAGGAGATGTTTGCCTGAGTTTGTTTCAATTGGGTGAGCACGGGATCCTCCTTCCCAGGGTCAGGAGTTTCGGCTGTTCTGGCACAGGGGTTTCGGTTCTCCCCAGGTGCTTGATCTGTTGCCTTCTTATCCACCTTAGGGTTCCCTTGGTAAATCTACCCGGATCGGGTCAACAGGTTGACTTCCTTATCAGTTGCTTCTTGACTAGATTTCTTCAATGCTGCCAAGGTCAACGGGGGAGCCCTTTTGGCTATTGGCCACTGGTTCTGACGGAGCTTGGCAATGGTGAGAGGCTGAGCTTGAGCTGTACCGGTTCCTGCCTGGGCAGCCTTCTGAACTGTTTCCCAGGTTACAGGCCTTTGAACTTGTGGTTGCGTCGTTGTTCCTTGGGTGGCCCACAGGACTAAGGCATCTTCCGATTCATCCTCATAATCATAGCCTGCCCCGACCATGGCTATCATACAGCAAGAGCTGCTGTTCTCAGGGCTGGGTGGTTTTTCCTTTTCATCTCCAGTATAGTGCAGCCAATCTGGCTCCTTTTTGTAGTACTCGGAGCTAGAAATGATTATGGCGCTCTGTGCAGGGGGTGCATCGGGTATCATGCCAGTGCTCAAGACTTCTCTCAGAGCTAGAATGCAGCCGGGGAAGGTGATCTCTTCTCGGGTGATCCTGACAAGGATTGTCACTTTGCCTCGGGCGGATTTGATCTGACCATGGTTACTTTCTCATCGGGGAGGATAGGAGTAAGTCTCCCTTTCTCTAGTAGATTTTCAACTATCTGCTTGGATCGGACGTTTGAGAACCCCTTTCCTAAAGCATGGTAAGCAGTGTTGAACTCAACGACATCTACGTATTCAGCCCCAGGAAAATTCATAGCCCTCAAGTCCTCGGTTTCGTAGTCGTCTTCCGAAGTTTCTTCAATCTTGCGACTGTCAGTTTCCATTTCATCATACATCTTCTTTCTTTCACCTTTGCAAACAGGACAACCACAAGTAAAGGATAGACAATGCTCCCTTCCGCAGTTTGATGCAACGACTCGGTATATCTGGGTCCAAATGAGGAGTACCCGGGGTCCACTGTCGGGTACAGGAGCAATTAAGAAGGCGTCATGTGGGTCTATGGGTATGAAGGCGAATGGGGAGACATTTAGAGCGATAACCCTTTTTAGTAATTCTATGCACTCGGTGTGTTCAAGCGGCTCGGCAGTGACCCTGACAGTTGTGATGCCATCTGTTCTAGGGAAGGAAGAAAAAGATCCAATGACGTTTACGAATTCATCATCCGCCGGTTGCTGAAAACCTCCCTTTTCAATCAATGCCTCAATAAAATTTCTCCATTCACCCGCTAAGTCCTTATAGGGAACATTGTGCTCTAGGATCAGATATGTATGGTTCTTCAAATGGGCTTCGTTGTTCCTCATCCTCTGAAGTATCCGGACATTGACCACAAGTGCATCTTACTAGAAGTACTTCGTGGGGGCCCGTCCCCATCGGTATTTGACCCGCATTTTCTGGTGGCCCTTCATCGTCATTGGCTGACAACCAACCATTGTGTCCAGCTCCCATGATATCATTTCCGGCATGATTGTTCCAGATTCCGGATCTTGGGCCTCAGTTGACTCCTCGCTTTCGTCTTCATCATCGTCGTCAATGTCATCAGAATCATCATCCCATGCTACTGGGATTTCGGCTATGAGAGAGCGCCGATCAAATCTGTTAGGTGAGGATGGGTGCGTGCAACCGCAGAAGTTGTCATATGCCCCCATTGCTGGAAGCGGCAATTGCGACTCAGCTTCTCCTCCCAGAAACTGAGGGGGAAGAGTGAGAGGGGGCGGTGAATGTGCGCTCGCCCGAAAAAAAGAAAAGGAGTCGCCACGCCGTTTTAAGAGGAAACATTGAAAACCTTTTGTTTAGAGAGAAAACATGAGTTCGGAGGTCAGGTTACGTGTTGGGAAGAACCGAGAGTTCACCCAACACGCCTCGTCCATAGACGAGTCTTTCAATCAGAAACATCCAAGTAAATCCAAAGTGTGTGCAAATATTGATAATAAACAAAGTGTGATTAAATGCATCTTATTAATTATGGAACGAGAATTACATATTGTGAGCCCATTATTTAGGGAGGCCACATCCCTGATACAAACAATCTAAAACAGATTACAAAGGAAAAAGGGTCTCTGCAGATGGGTCATGTATGTCGCATGACACATCGCACCAGTGACCACATGTGTCGCGTGACACAGGATCACTTGGAGACGAAGGTGTCGCGTGACACATATGAGCCATCTGCAGAAACTTAACAAGATGAACACAGAATCAACAGAAAGCTATACAGATCTAATCAATTAACTAGATTACGAACGAAATACAGAAACGAAACTAAATCAACCTAGGGAGTGTGGATATGGGTGGATCCACACCCCCTTGGGGTTCAAACACCAAATCCAATCAAATGATCAACAATATAAGCTCAATTGCATTGATTATTCAGAGTAAACAGAGAGATTGCGATTGGGATTCAGTAATCCAGATGGCTAGGATCTGATTACTGAATCCAAACAAAATTAAATGCTAGAATTAATAGAAATTAAGCAAGAGAGAGAGAGAGATTGAGAGTTAGGGAATCGTTACCCTTGTTGCTTCCACGAATTCTATATCTAGTTAGATATAGAACCCTTCAATTCTTCACCTCTGATCTGGAAGGATTAAGGCAAGGGGCTCAATTGGTGTGGCTTGAGAATTGGGTTTGGAAGGGAGGAATTGGGTAGGTTGAAGTTAGGAGAGAGAGAGGTTTGTGTTTGGAGAGGTTCGTTACGCTGCAAATCCCGCAGAGTAACAGTAGGCTAAAGTTGGGATCTATTTATGAGAGGGGGAGGGTCTTATTTATAGGCTGCAGTTGGCTGCCTTAGTGTGTCGCACGACCTTACGCGTCCTCTTTTCATGCCTCAAGCTGTCGCGTGACACAAGGTGGCTCAACCGCTTTTGGCGCCAAAAACCACTTTCTGGAACATTCCGGGAAAATACCCAAAAGGTCCAATAGGTTTTATTCCCAAGGGGTCCTTTGGCATGAATAATGTACCAAAAGGTACTTCCTTCGCGGGAAACTCATGAAACGTTTCCGGAAGTCTCGGGACAGGCCGGGAATTTACCAAAATGCCCCTAAATGCAATTTTATTATATTAAAATGCATCTAAAAGGTTGCGAATTGGATTGGCGTACTTACAGAGCCCCTCGGCAACGTCACTTTTGGAAAAAGTGGGGTTGTCGATAAAATAAGACCCAATCCCAATGAGCATCAAGGGATAAGGTGAAGGGCTAGAAGGTTTAAAAAAGGGAAAAGATGGCTGGACCTTTCTGAGAAAGGATTCCTACGTATCCCTTGAACAAGGGAATCAAGCCAAATCGTAGTTCAGAATTACCAAAATTAAATTCATAAGCCAGAAAGGGGTAGAGATGTATCTTCATACCTTTGCTGTGCTTACCTGTTTTTTTTTTCTGTGGGATCGGGTAGTTGCTTTCTTTCTCACCAGGTTGTAGCCGCCGGAGGGTCTCATGCTGCAACTGGTACTTTTGCGAGTAGCTGCCGGGGGGTCTCATGCTATCGCTGTTGACGAGTTGTAGCTGCCGGAGGGTCTCATGCTGCAACTGGTACTTTTGCGAGTAGCTGCCGGGGGGTCTCATGCTATCGCTGTTGACGAGTTGTAGCTGCCGGAGGGTCTCATGCTGCAATGGGTCTTCTGTGGATGCCAGGGGTCTCATACCACTTCTCTCATGCAGGATAGTTGCCGGAGGGTCTCACACTATTGCTGCTTTTCTTCGTGGATGCCGGAGGGTCTCATACCACTTCTTCTTCTTCTTTCTTTGGGGATGAGTACATGTGGGGTCTCACGCTATCTCTTTTCGCTTTCTGTTGGGGATACATGTGGTCGCCTTGAGGGTCTCACGCCGCTTCTTACGCTCGCTCTTTGTTCTTTGCTAAGTATAGCTGCCAGGGGACTCACGCTATCTCTTTTCTGTTCTGCTTTGATAAGTATAGCTGCCAGGGGACTCACGCTATCTCCGTTTTTCTGTTCTTTGCTGATCTTTGTGGATGCCAAAGGGACTCATACCACTTCTGCTTCTGCTTTTGTTGTTGATGAATGTAGCTGCCAAGGGGTCTCACGCTAATTCTTTGTTACTGTTGTTGGTTTTGCTGTTGGACGGTCTTTGCTTGATTGCCGCTTTTCTTTTGTGTCCTTAGCTTTCCTTGGAGAGCTGGGGGGACTCTGCTTCTTTCTTGTGCCTCGAGGCTATTGGTTTCTGGAAATTTGTTTGTCAATCCAGAAATTCTGTTTTCCGGGGGATTGGCTGCTTTTCTTGAGATTGTGGGGCTGTTTGTTTTGTTGAGCTCTTCTTGGGGCTGTCATAGATGCACGTGCCATTTTTGCTTTGTTCTTCCTTTTTCTTCTCCAGTTTAATCGGAGGGCCAGTCTTCGGGACTCAATTGATTATTGTACCTGCGGGGGTAAAACAACATATGCCAGCGCTACGCCTAAATGATAAGTGACTATTATATAGTCAATTATCCTAGTTTTTATATACTTTTACACAAAAAAATCATCACTTTTTATTTAGTTTTTAGTATTTTTACTTACTTTTGCTATTTTATTAGATTTTACGTTTTTGGTATATTTTATACATTTCTAGACAGGTTTTAGGGTCATTTTATGACTAAAGGATACTTGGGCTAATTGGTCCGAAAGGATGGAGGAACACCAAGCAAAATAAGCACTCCAAGCTGAAAACCATTCGGAGCGGCCGTGCGGCAAAACCCGGGAGCGGCCGTGCATCATAGGCCATGGCCGGCCATCTTGGCCCATGGAGTGGCCGAGCACTGAAGTGACCTGGCCGTGCCAAACCAGGAGCGGCCGTGCAGCTGTTTTAGGAGCGGCCGTGCAAGTCTCCAAGATTCAAATTCAAACCTGGCGCCAAAGAGGACACGGCCGTGCAAAATCCTTGACACGGCCGTGCAAATCGTGATCTGCGAGATGTAAAGGCACCTTTTGATGGCACCCAATTGAAGAGTCTCCTCCCATTTATAAATAGGACCCTTGTAATCGAGTCTTAGGATACGAATTCTTAGAGAGAAATTACGATATTAGAGAGATAAAAGATACAAAGATTTATAACAACAATTTTCCAAAGGAGTTTGAAGATCAAAGTCATTATTTGTTCTTGGAATCACTTTGGAGGAAAAGCAATAAAAGTGAAGCATTATTCTCAGCAATCATAAGTCTTTCTTACTCAATCTCTATTTATACTTTTCTGTTTATTTATGGCTTGTGAGTAATCCCCCATATTCTTGGGGTTGGAAACTCAAAAGCATGCTTATTCATCATTTAAAAATATTTAGTCTTGTCTTCTTTCTTCATCTAAAACAATCTCTTTATATTATTCTCTAAATGCCTTACATTTTGGCGATATCCAATTTGTATGATTCAGTCAATTGAGAGAAGTACCTAGCGGAGAATCTCGATTGACGGAACCATATAAAGAAACTAGGTTCATTGATCACGAGAGTAGTTCAATGGCCTAGGGATGTTCCTTTAATGGAAAGTATGTTGACTTCCGTCCTTAATGGATTCTTACTAATTATGGTCAGCTAGAGATAAGCCGGAATGCCCGTTTGTGACAGGGCGGGGGCAAACATAAACGGATTTCTCAAACAGTTAGGACATAATTAGTGAAGAATACAAACGCTATTGTCTTAGCCCGAAATAGCGTAGGCTTAACATACCATCCTTGCTTTTTATGAAAAACTCTTATTTCTAAGACAATGACAATTTGATGAATAAGAATATGCGTATGATTTCCAATCCCGAGAATGCTTCGTTTTATAAGATTTCAATTAAAGTATTTTCTGTTTATGCTTTCTCTATTATTCTAAAACAAATTTTATCTACCCCCAATCTTTTCTATATTTTCTAAAGACAAAAATATCCCTTAAGTAAACCCTGTCTCTGTGGGATCGACTCGTACTTGCACCCGCTATATTACAATAGCCCGTGCGCTTGCGGATATAAAATAAACCGTTAGGTTTCGACCGAACAAGTTTTTGGCGCCGTTGCCGGGGACAACGGTTTACTTTTTATTTTATTTTTTTTTTGTCTTTACTACAAATTTTTTTTTTAGTTTTTATTTTATTTTTACTATTTTGCTTTCTTGTCCTATAATCTGTTACGTTTAATTTTTCATCAAGTGTTTTTCTTGTAGTTTATGAAACGGTCTCGGACATTCATTGACAACTTTGATCCGGAACCCGAAAGAAGCTTTCACGAAAGATTAAGAAGATTTAGAGAAACTCTACAAAACCACATGGACGGAGAACCGCAAACACCTGCTAGGACCCTACGGGACTTTGTTAACCCAAGTACCCCGGGAACTAGATCCCCTATTGTTGTGCCAAATGCCGGAGCGGCAAACTTCGAGATAAAGCCGCAATTATTGCACATGGTTATGAATAACCAATACAGCGGCCTTTGCCTTCGAAGATCCCCATCTACACATCCAAACATTCCTTGAATATTGTGATACTACACGTATTCAAGGTGTTACGGTGGAAGCAATCCGGATGCGCCTCTTTCCTTTCTCTCTCAAGGATAAGGCGAAACAATGGTTGAATTCGGTCCCCCGAATTCATTAACAACATGGGACCAAATTCAAGAAGCATTCCTTGGTCGATTTTTCCCACCAAGCAAGGCGCCGAGATACGAACAAAGATCACTAACTTGTCAAACGAGATAGTGAGACTTTGTACGACGCATGGGAAGCGGTTCAAGGAACTTCTCGAGAATGTGCCCCACCACGGGCTTGAAAAGTGGTTGATTGTTCACACCTTCTACAACGGTCTCATTTTTAAAACAAGAGAGACCATTGATGCATTGCGGGAGGAGCATTGATGAACAAAGGAGTCGATGAGGCATACGACCTTATCGAAAACATTGCATTGAACCATTACCAATGGTCAAACGAGAGGAGCGGCAACAAGGTACGCCGGTAAATATAATGTTGATGCGGTTACTCTTCTCTCCTCTAAAGTTGACATGCTTTTGAAAAAGTTTGAAAATCTTAATGTCAATCCTATTGCTAGTGTAAATGTGTTATGCGAACTATGTGGGTCTAACTCACATAGTACGGATAGCGTGAGTTACTTGACGTTACTTCTAACGATCAAGTGAACTTCGTTAATTCTTTTGGGCAAAAAGGGGGAATGTATTCTAATACATACAATCCAGTGGAGGAATCACCCCAATTTTTCCTATAAGAATAACAACGTTCTTAACCCGCAATCATCTACACAACCTCCGGGATTTGCACCTAAGAATTTCAACAACAATGCAAGTACCTTCCCCCTAAATCTAAATTAGATCTTATAATGGATTTTGTAGTGGAAAATAAAAACTCCCAAGAAAAGATCAATAATGAATTTAGGGAATGTTTTAAATTGCTAAATGCTAGGTTTGATAACTTGGCAGCGCATAATAAGATGCTAGAAACCCAACAAGCTCAACAGGCTACCCCATTGAATAGACCACAAGGGAGTCTTCCCGGTCAACCTCAAAGGCCAAATGAGCAAGTTAATGTAGTAAAAACTAGGGATGAGCAAGAAAAGAAAAATGAATGCCCTAGAAATAATCATAGTCCAATCCCTCCGATGATTGAGACTAGTTTGGGGACAGAATCCCCTAGAGAAAAAGGCAAGGATTATGATGAATTCCTTGATAACCTAGATGCCATTAATGTTAACATTCCTTATTTTAGAAAAGATGAAGATATGCCTTTAGCCGTTAAACCTTTGAAAAAATTAATTTTTGAAAAAGAAAGGCTAGAAGAAAATGAGAATGTTATGTTAGCGGAGGAGGTAAGCGCCGTTTTGCAAGATAAAGACCCTCCAAAATTAAAGGATCCAGGTACATTCACCCTTCCTTGTTGTGTTGGCAGAATGAACATAGATAACGCTGTCCTTGACTTAGGAGCAAGCGTTAGTATAATGCCATTATCGGTTAGCGAGAAGCTTGGTATAGGGGAACTCGGACCCACAACCATAACTCTCCAATTGGCGGGCCGATCCGTTCAATACCCCGTTGGTATTATGGAAAATTTGCCTTGTCGAGTAGGGAACTTAATCATCCTGTCGACTTTGTTATCTTGGATATGGCGGAAGACCATTATATTCCCGTCATTTTAGGAAGGCCATTTCTTGCCCTTTGCGGGGGCAATTATAGATGTGAAAAATGGCACATTTTCCCTAAATATAGGGAAAGAAAGGGTCGAATTTAGTATGCATAGGCCAGTTCTCGAAGATCCCTATCTAGAGGCCTATACTCCTAGTGAAGAAGATTGGACCCCAAATGAAGAGACCTACACCCCTAGCGAAGAAAATTGGATTCCTAGTGAAGAAGATTTAATGGGTGAGGAAACAAAGTCAAAGGAAGAAATAAAAAATGATCCCATAAATATTGAACCTTTGATTTGCAATAATGGTTTAGATATTTCTGCATGTCCCAAAGCTAACAATGCAGTGAAAAGTCAAAAAGAACAAAGATGGAGGTCACTTCGAGTTTCCGAAAGTGCAAAGACTATAGGTCACTTGTTCTACCCAAGAAGTCGGGATGGAAGAAATGTCTACCGCAGAAGATACTTATTACCCCGGAGGGATTGCAATGGCAAGTTGTCAATGACAAAAGGCCAACCAAGTATCATGCATCTCCTACTACCGGGAAGGGGTCAAGCTAAGGACCTAAAACAAGCATCATCGGGATGGTAACCGATGGATTATTTTTTGCTTTATTTTCGTTTTATTTTATTTTAGTTTTTATCATATTTGTTTGTGCTAACCTTGTTTTATAGGGAAAAATATTAAAAAAAAAAAATGGTTTAAATTGGTTCGCACGGCCGTGCAGCTCTTCTTGGAGCGGCCGTGCAGTTCATATCGAGTTGGAGCGTGTTGACTCAGTAAAAGGGACACGGCCGTGCAAATTACTTGACACGGCCGTGCAAGACGTCTGGGGAGTTGCGTCGTTCCAGTCAAAAGACGCAGCCTATCCCCCTCCTCCCTCATTTACTTCATCTTCAACCTCTCTCCCTCAAAACCTCCGCCCCATCTACTTTAAATACCCCCTCCTACACCATCTTTTACTCACAACTTAACCCTCAAACCTCTAAATTCCTCCAGTAAATCCCTCCTCCACCACCAAAATCAGTCCAAAAACCCTCCTAAAACCCCAATTCCGAAAATACCAAAACCCTTCACCCATTTCAACAAATTGAAGAAGGATTACTCCGAATTAAGGTACAAGGAGGAAGCTTTCTGGTGTCTAGTGGCTGTTCATCGAAGATTACAAGCTTTTCAAACTCAGATTCGGGTAATCTACTTTCTTCTTCCTTTAGCTAAGTTTTTGGGTTATTTTCTGAAAATTTTCAATGGAGAGAGGGAAAGGAAAGGGAAAGGCTCCTGAGAGAGGTTCGAAAAGGTCCCGAAAGGAACCATCTCCTACCCCTAATCTAAAGCCAACGCTCAATGATTTGGGTATTGAGTTCAGAGAGCCTTCCGAAGTGGCTAGATTCACTGCCCTTCGTCAAAAGAGAATTAGACCAACCCGATTCCCGAGATGTTCACGCCCTTAAGGCCCTAGATGTCTACAAAAATGTAAGGAAGTTTCACATGGGATTTGGGTGTGGTGGTGTTCTTGAGTTGAATGCAAAGACTTAAGAGAGAATTACTTTGGAATTCTTGTGCACTATGAGGAAGGAATTTACAACGAAATTTGTGGAAGTACGGGAGCAATACCAATTGATACATTTGTATTTTAGGCTTGGTGGGGAGGAGTTTCATCTTACCTCCTTCGACATAAATAGAATTTTGGGTTGGCTGCTTTCACCAACTTTGAAACCGATTTTCCTATAGAATTTAGGGAGAATGTGTTTTGGGAACAAATAACCGGAATTCCAACCTTCAAATCGAACGGCAAAAGCCTCATCTATTATCCATCCCGTTCTCCGGATTATGCACAGATTCTATGCATGTACGGTTTTTGCAAGGGAAGATAAGGGAACAGTGAACAAGAAGGAGTTGTTTTTGTTATGGTCTATGGTGAGGGCTCATAGGAAGGTGAATTTGAGCCATTTCTTGATCGAGTTATTTAGTGATATCGTCTCTCCAACTTTCAATGGAGAGATCCATATTAGTGGTATTGTTACTTTGTTTGCTAACCATTTTGGGTTTATGGTGCCCGCCAATGAAGTCGCGGTTTCGGGTTCTACAAAGTTGGATATTCCAACCCTACGGGTAATGCAAATGATTTCGAGATAGAGGACGTGGAGAGTACAATTGGTTGGTAGGGCCGGGTAAACGCCCTACATTGTTTTGCCTAGTCCCATCCTCCCATTTGCCCAAACTTATCAACACCAAACATGGATCTTTCCAATTTCCATGAGTCTCGAGGAGGGCCAATCAAGCCAAGCAAACCAAGAGGAGGAAGAAGAAGAAGAAGAAGGAGAGCAACATCAACCCAACCACCCCCCTTTGCCGCCGGATTTTAATGAAAGATTTGACCGGATCGAGCTTCAAAACAATCAAATAATGACCCGGTTCGACACTTTCAACAATGAATTTCATTACTTCCGGAATGATATACAAAATCGTGTGGGGACGATTCAAAGGCAAGTGAACACCATCTTCAACTACGGGGTCAACAATTGGGATGATTTCCCACAACCACCTACCTACCCGTGATCCATTTTTAGTAAGTTTTTCCCTTTACCCTCCCTAGATTTAGCATTGTTCCTTGAAACATTGAGGACAATGTTCATTTCAAGTGTGGGGGGGGGGTAAATCTATCCTTTTATTTTTCGCTTTCTAGTTTTTAAATTTTACTTGCTTTCTAGGATAGATTTAATCGCTTTCTAGTATAATTTTTCTTTTTTAACTTAGTTGCATTTTTTTCTTTTGTATGCATGTATAATAGTATATAAAAAAAAAAAAAAATCCCTATGATGATCAAAAATCATTATCATTATGCTTGCCATTTGCCCTAGTATAAATGCCTTTATCTTTCCTCTCATATTTTCTATACACTTAGAAATCTATAAAAAGGAAAAGTATAAGGGATCTTTTTAGGAAATAATTGAAAGCCTCATAAGTTGGTATAGCACAATATAGAATCTCATCAAGAAAAATGCATTTGATTAGAAGGAATTCTTTTATGCTTGGTCATTTATGCAAACTTTGAATATATTCCTTTAAGATTGTACATTTTTTATCTTTATTAGATATTTATTCCCTTTTTAGAAGCACCTTTTTGTTTGCATCCCTTGAATCACACCCTTTCATAATTTCCATCCTTCCATTTTTTCAAATCAAGTCAAAGTAAAACACTTCTATCTTATTGCTAAAAAGAGTGACAATTGTCACCAAGCCTTAAAAGCAAAAAGAAACATATTATCTCCTAAGTAACTCGGGGCACGGCGTTCGCTGCGACGATGCTTCCTTGCCAAAACGGAAATAATATCCAAAAGTATTCTTGATCTAAGTATTAGGAACATGGGGCTCGCGACCACAATGTCTCCTACTTGAAAGGATCAAAAATAACTTAGGTCTTTTGCAAAAATATAACACGTACAAAAATAAGATAAATTTGTTTGACTTTGACGAGATTTTTCCACTACCATCATCCATTCTTCACCCTTGTGATTCAAGAATGTAATCCAATTCTTCGGAACTTCTAAATTATGAATAAATGTTTATACCTTCTCTTGTACGTCTTAAAGAAATAAAATTCATCTTTTCTAAAAAAAAAAATCACTCTAAAAAGTGATAAGCTTTTTCTACCAAGAAATAAAACTAAAGATTCTTCCTTCTAGCATGCTTTACTTGGTCAAAATTCTATATATGCTATATTAGGTTATTGTCTTGCATTTTATCTCTTTAAAAATACCCCTAAAATATTTCTTCCTAAAATAAATTTTTAAAGGTATTCAAAATATGATTAGATAGATAAAGGCATTATCTACAAGGCATTTAAGGGCTTGCTACTTTATTTCTGAGGGATCAATCGTATTTTTCTCCCTCTCCGTATTTCATTCTAAGTTTGCTTGGGGACAAGCAAAGGCTTAAGTGTGGGGGAGTTTGATAAGTGACTATTATATAGTCAATTATCCTAGTTTTTATATACTTTTACACAAAAAAATCATCACTTTTTATTTAGTTTTTAGTATTTTTACTTACTTTTGCTATTTTATTAGATTTTACGTTTTTGGTATATTTTATACATTTCTAGACAGGTTTTAGGGTCATTTTATGACTAAAGGATACTTGGGCTAATTGGTCCGAAAGGATGGAGGAACACCAAGCAAAATAAGCACTCCAAGCTGAAAACCATTCGGAGCGGCCGTGCAGCAAAACCAGGAGCGGCCGTGCATCATAGGCCATGGTCGGCCATCTTGGCCCATGGAGTGGCCGAGCACTGAAGTGACCTGGCCGTGCCAAACCAGGAGCGGCCGTGCAGCTGTTTTAGGAGCGGCCGTGCAAGTCTCCAAGATTCAAATTCAAGCGGCGCCAAAGAGGACACGGCCGTGCAAAATCCTTGACACGGCCGTGCAAATCGTATTTGCGAGATGTAAAGGCACCTTTTGATGGCACCCAATTGAAGAGTCTCCTCCCATTTATAAATAGGACCCTTGTAATCAGTCTTAGGATACGAATTCTTAGAGAGAAATTACTGATATTAGAGAGATAAAAGATACAAAGATTTATAACAACAATTTTCCAAAGGAGTTTGAAGATCAAAGTCATTATTTGTTCTTGGAATCACTTTGGAGGAAAAGCAATAAAAGTGAAGCATTATTCTCAGCAATCATAAGTCTTTCTTACTCAATCTCTATTTATACTTTTCTGTTTATTTATGGCTTGTGAGTAATCCCCCATATTCTTGGTGTTGGAAACTCAAAAGCATGCTTATTCATCATTTAAAAATATTTAGTCTTGTCTTCTTTCTTCATCTAAAACAATCTCTTTATATTATTCTCTAAATGCCTTACATTTTGGCGATATCCAATTTGTATGATTCGATCAATTGAGAGAAGTACCTAGCGGAGAATCTCGATTGACGGAACCATATAAAGAAACTAGGTTCATTGATCACGAGAGTAGTTCAATGGCCTAGGGATGTTCCTTTAATGGAAAGTATGTTGACTTCCGTCCTTAATGGATTCTTACTAATTATGGTCAGCTAGAGATAAGCCGGAATGCCCGTTTGTGACAGGGCGGGGGTAAACATAAACGGATTTCTCAAACAGTTAGGACATAATTAGTGAAGAATACAAACGCTATTGTCTTAGCCCGAAATAGCGTAGGCTTAACATACCATCCTTGCTTTTTATGAAAACCTCTTATTTCTAAGACAATGACAATTTGATGAATAAGAATATGCGTATGATTTCCAATCCCGAGAATGCTTCGTTTTATAAGATTTCAATTAAAGTATTTTCTGTTTATGCTTTCTCTATTATTCTAAAACAAATTTTATCTACCCCCAATCTTTTCTATATTTTCTAAAGACAAAAATATCCCTTAAGTAAACCCTGTCTATGTGGGATCGACTCGTACTTGCACCCGCTATATTACAATAGCCCGTGCGCTTGTGGATATAAAATAAACCGTTAGGTTTCGACCGAACACTAAACAAGCCTATCTTGTTAGCACAGATTAATATATGTTAGCTTGGTTTGGCGAGTCTGTCTGTCCTGGGAAAGCGAACGCCATTATTGGGTTAAAGGTTGGCTTTGTCGGGTTTATATATGGGGTTTTGGGGTTGTTTCGGACAGGTGTGTATAGCAGGGGTCCTCTCCCGTGTATTTTTAGAGGTATGTGTATGAGGGTAAGGGGTATGTTATGGCAACGGCGAGTCGGAAAATGCTCTGGGGTAACCACTGCAGGCTTTTCCACACTGTCTATCATCAGCCAAAGTATGTCGCCCGACATGTTATGTCTGTTATGTATGTTATGTCGCACGACTGAGGGAGGCTCGTAACAGGCCCTTCAAAAGTCGGTCCAGGCTTCATTCTGCAGACACTGTCTTCTTAGTAGAGAAACCCAGCAGCCCTTATTTGGCAGATAAGCGATTCCTTTGGTCAAGACTGATACTTTTGGCTGCAATGGAACATCATAGCAAGGAGGTTGCTTCCCGGGAGTGTCAATTTCATCGGGACTTCATCGAAATTTGGGGATTTCATCTGAGGCATCATAGAAATATTATCGATAAGCGGTACGGTATGCCTTGCATTTGGTCCTTGAAAGATTGGAGGGTTGTTGGGATTTGCTTTGGTGCATCACCTTGCAGGGATTACGAGCGCCATGTATTCTCTTTGTCATACAATTATCGACCCCAACTATGGAAGACTTTAGGGCGTTGACGAGGTTTGGGTAAGGCGGCAGCTGTAGCGTTCCCACGAGACGGTCGGTTGGTTGAGGAGCGGCTATCGACTTTTTATCTCGCTGCGGATCGGGTATTGCCTATGATTAAGGTGATGGGTCCATAGATTTGACTCGGATGGCTAGGTTGCGTCTGTCCCGTCTGAGTTTGTTTGAACTTTACGCCTCTTTGGATATGTTCAATGCTTTGTTCACGTTGTCGGCTTACTATTTTTGCGGATATGCCGAGTGCGCTCAAGCACTTTGTTGGAGATTGTTAGGCAAATGAGGGGTGACCGGGGTATAGATTCTCGTCAAATTCATTACGGCCAAGGGGAGATGGATGTTGTACCGTTTATTCTTTGGTGAGACTTATCACGGTATTGACGAGGCTAGCGGGGATAAGACTTCATGGGAGCGGGCGGCCCGACTTATTATCTCTGTGGTTCTTTGAGAGGTTACGCTTGATCGGACCATTACCGGAAGGTCGGACGGCAATGCCACAGGTGACTCGGCCACGTAAGTGGTGAGGACGAGGTTTTGATAGTTGGCATATGCGGTTGTCACGGTGCGAGACCACGATGCGAGCTTTTAGATTCTGCTGGAATATACGAGACCATGAAAGATATTCGGGATGGATCGGTAGTAGTCCGGTTGCTGGTTTGCATGTATCCTCTTTTTGTGTCCCATCAGCTGGTGAGCGAGACAGTATAGGTACCCTCGGCGAGATCATCCGAGCTTTGAGGAGAGGGCGAGTGGCGATCTTTGTTCCGATGTCCATGGCCGAGCCCCAGGCTATACGGTTTTTAGCGAGATCTTTTACGGAGGGCTTTCTTCCCACTCGTGTGCTCCTTCGGCGGTCTAGAGGATTTACATTTCGACCACGAGTATACGGATTGGTATGAGGAGCATTAGGGTTACGTGCGGCTAGCTATAGAGACTCGCCGCCGGGAATACTTGGGAGCGAGACTCTGTCCGGTAGAACTCTCGGAGATATAGAGGCACGAGGAAACCCGGACAATGTCACCGGCAATCTTTGCGACGATTATGAGAGACAAGAGATCCGGAGGGCTTCTTTGAGAAATGATCCGAGAGATGAGAGCTCGCGAGAGGCGTTGCGGCAAGAGAGGATTGCTAGGGCTGCCTTGAGGGAGGCGGGTGCGATTGAACCGCCGGTGCGAGTTATTCTGAATTGGGACGGACTCAAGCGGCTTGTTTGACATTCCTAAGCCAAAGACCTCCAGGGGACCGAGAAAGAGGAAGGATAGAGGAGCGGAATTTGGGAGCGGGGACGAGCCTCTAGACACACATTTTCCTTTTATTTTGAGAGACTCGAGACTCTTTTTGCTTTATGTTTTGAGAGTATGAATTATACGTATGGAAACCGAGTACCCTTTGATTACTTAATGCGAGATAGAATAGATGTTATCAATGTTTTCTTTTATTCGTAACAATCTTTTTGAGTCAAAAGGTAGGCCGTGCTTGAACTCATCAACAAGAATATTAACTCGAAATGATCCTTTGAAAAGCCTTGGGACTGTAATCAAAACGCATTTTGGTAGAAAGAGATTTTTGCGGCGGTTTTAGACCGAACCACAAGTGGTTGCCTACGTTCCCCTTTTGTAAGAGAACTAAGGGGCTCGGGTCTCCGTAGTTTGACTCGATTGACTTTAGTGTTTAAGAAAGGGGAAGATAGAAGGGAAATGGTGCAATCTGTTTTTACCTAGACCGCCCTCTTTTGGGTTTTCGGTCTAGTTGGGTATATTCTTTAGCACCGGACGCGTCCCTTATTTTTGCATGGGTTTGCCTTTTGAGAGGTTTTCGGTCTCATGCAGGACAATTTTGTTGCGCCTTTATTTATCACTCATTTTTTATTATTTTTTATATATATATATATATTTTTTTTAGAGGGGGAAAGACTCGATCATACAAAATACCTCCGCAACTTGTCGCCGTTGACGGGGTGCAGAAATGGGTTGCCATCCAAGTCTGACAGCTGCATAGCTCCTCCGGAGAATACTTTCTTTACTAAAAATGGTCCAACCCAAATGGGTGCCCACTTGCCCAACGCACTGCTCTGATTTGAGGGCTTCATCTTAAGGACCAGATCACCAGCTTTGATATCCCTGGGCCTTACTTTCTTATCAAAAGTATGGGCCATTCTCCTCTGGTATGCCCTGTTATGCTCCATGGCTTTTAGTCTTCGTTCATCTAGCAGAGCCAGCTCATTATATCGACTTTGGAGCCATTCGATCTCGTTCACCTCATTCTCGAGCAAAACCCTGAGGGAAGGAATCTCTAACTCAATGGGCATGACGGCCTCCATTCCGTAGGTCAGAGCGTATGGGGTTGCGCCGGTGGCAGTTCGGATTGAAGTGCGATAGCCCCATAATGCTAAATGTAGCTTTTCTGGCCAATCTCGTCCTCGCTCAGCCATCTTCTTTATGATTCTCTCCAAATTCTTATTGGCAGCTTCAACAGCGCCGTTTGTCTGTGGCCTGTATGGCGAAGATTTGTGGCTTTTGACTCGGTATTCAGTGAGCAACCGATCAGTTTCTCCCTCAAAATGGGTTCCATTGTCAGAAATAATCTCGTTTGGGACTCCATAGCGACAGAAAATCTGCTCCTTTATGAATCGGGCAACTTTCTTGGCGGTGAGCACTTTATAAGACGCAGCTTCTACCCATTTTGTGAAGTAGTCCACGGCCACTAATACAAATGCATGCCCATTGCTCCCAGGCGGAGAAATCTTCCCAATGACATCAATACCCCATGTTGCGAAAGGCCACGGAGTTGTCATACAGTATAAGTCATGAGGAGGGATGTGGTTCAGATTGGAGAATCGCTGGCATTTATCACAAGTCAGCACAAAATGGATGCAATCTGTCTCCATAGTGATCCAGAAGTAACCCAGCCTGATGATGCTATGCATGAGAGATCGGCGTTCATATGAGGTCCGCGAGCACCGTTGTGAACGTCTTCCATTACTCTTTGAGCCTTTTCTTTACGTCTGAGTAGGAGCGGACAACCTTCCCTTTTCTTCCATAATTCATTGCCGAGTATGACATATTGTCTTGACGAGTCTCTTTAGGGCTGCAAGCTCTTGGCATGTACTCTTTTGAATCTCCTTCTTGGTCCACGGGAAAGGATGCTTCCCCATACTTGAGGTATTGAAAGATCTGATTGTACCACGGTTGGCGACAGTCTCGATCTCAATCTCACAACAATATGCAGGATTTTCTCTTCTACCGACCACTGAATGGCTTGATTGATTTACCTTCGGGATTTCCACCAAAGAGGCTAAGGTAGCCGAGCATCTGCGAATCTGTTCTTGTCTCGCGGTAGAGCTGGAATGATACTTCCTTGAATTGGCCGACGAGTTACGCGATGTAAGCATGGTACTTACGGAGGCATGGGTCTATAATTTTCCATTTGTTGGCGGCTGGTTGATTATCAATTGGGAATCACCGAACACTTCCAATTCTTCCACATGTCGCTCAAGGGCGGCTTCTAGACCGGCTATGCAAGCTTCGTACTCGGTTTGCATTGTTAGTAGCAGAAATTCAACTTGATTGCTATGGGAGTATGCATGTCGTTTGGGTCTATTAAAACCATCCCAATGCCATTTCCTTTCTTGTTATTGCTCCATCAAAGAATAAGCGCCACTTGTTTCCGCTTTCTATAGCGAGGATCCCTTCATCCCAGGCGGAGATTCGGCCCTTGATCTTACGTCTTGGGGAATTCAGCCCAGTGCGCTAATGCACTGTCCTTTTATTGATTTACGGATCACATATTTGATGTCGAATTACGCAGAAGAAAGTCCATTTTGCCAACTTTGGTGGAGATGTTTCCTCTGTCACCTTGGAATAGATATACGATCGGGTCCATCTTGGAGACTAAGTGTACGGTGTGGGATAGCATATAGTGTTTTAGCTTTCCGACCACCCATACCAAAGGCTGCGCAAGTTTTCTCGAGGGCGAGTAATTCACTTCACTCCACTTGGAATTTACGGTGACGAAATAAATGGCATTCTCAATCTTTGAATCCTTCTTTTCTTGTGCTAGCATAGCCCCGGTGGGCGTGTGCTGTGGTATCGAGATATAGAAGTAAAGGCTTGTCTCAGTGAGGTGGGCGAGAGAATAGGAGGATTGACGAGATAGGCTTTGATCCTCTCAAAAGCTAGGCGGCATTCCTCGTTCCAAACCACTTCTGGTTCTTCTTTAGCGGCTTGAAGATCGGCTCACATATGGTGGTCAATTGGTTGACGAACTGCGATGTATTGCGGGCGACCCATGAATCCTTTTACTTCGAGAGACGGTTACGGGTGGCTTCATTTCAATGATTGCCTTAACCTTCACAGGATCTATTTCAATGCCGCTCGGTGACCATGTATCCCGAACTTTACCTCGAATAACCCCAAATGTACACTTGGCTGGGTTCGGTCTCATGGAGTGCTCTCGGAGTACATTAAAGAATTTCCTCAAATCAATGAAGTCTTTGTCCGTCGACCCTTTCGAATGAATAATCATGTCATCTACATACACTTCAATCTCTCGTGGATCATGTCGTGGAAAAGGGTAGTGGCTGCTCTTTGATAAGTAGCCGGCGTTCTTCAAACCAAATGGCATTCTTGTGTAACAATAAGTACCCCACGGAGTTGTAAATGCCGTCTTGTCTTGATCCTCTTGAGCCATCTTAATCTGGTTGTAACCCGCAAAACCATCAACGAAAGACTTGACCTCAAAGTTCGCGGTTGCATCCACTAGCATATCAATGTTGGGCAAGGGAAGTCATCTTTAGGACTAGCCTTATTGAGGTCTCGGAAATCCACCTTGAGACTCGAACCTTTCCATTTGCTTTGGTATTTGTTACAATGTTTGCCAACCAAGTTGGATATTCAATTACTTTGATGAAGCCTACCCGTAGGAGCTTTTCAATTTCTTCTTTCACTTGTAAGGACCATTCGGGTTTTATCCGCCTCAATTTACGCTTGGGCGGCTTAATTTACGGATCCACGGGTATTCGGTGTTCCACAATAGAAGCATCCGGCCCGGCATATCTTTGTAGGACCAAGCGAACACATCCATGAATTCTTTGAGCAACTCAATCAAGCGACCCGCTCATCTCAGGAGAAGAAGCTACCAATCTGCGTTTCTTTGGGTTCTTGGTGTTCCCGGGTTATTGTTGTTAATACCTCATCGGCGGCTTGGGCCCGACTTTCCTTTTGTTCGCAAGCTGTTTTGAATCTTTTTCTAAAAATTGTTCATCGATTAAGTACGCATTATCTTCAATTGAATTAGGCTTAATTATTTTTAAATCTTGATGATTATTTTTGTTAAGCATTCAATTGTTAGATTGGCAATCACGGGGTACTCGAAAGATCAACCACTTTATTCAAAGCAAAGGGAATACGGTGTTTACAACTCGAAAGACGGTCTTGTCGTGAGGACATTAGACCGGTCGGAAGACTCAAATTCTATAACAAGAGACTCGGGAGGCGACTCAAGACACGGGGGATGAATTTAGACTTGGAGGGACAAGGACGAGGTTTGAGCCCTAGCTTTTCAATCATAGTCTCCTTGTCGGCGACCGGTCCTCGGAACGAAGTCCAGTGCACGCGGTCCTACTGCGGCGGTCTCCGGCTTGACTAGTTCCACGAGATTCTTTCTCGAATTCTAGCATAGCTACCACCTCCTTTGTCGGAGGAAAAGTCAATCGAGATCATTCGGCTCCTTAGCACCATCTCTCATTTACGCCAAGACGTACCGCTTCCGGGCTCGACGGCCCCTGCTCTTCAAACAAATGCGCAACTCCCCATCAATATCTGCGGGGTCGGCACCGCGAATTTTACATATTGTGGGCTCATCCGAACAAGCTTTTCAAGCTGATTCTCATATTCGGGTCCCCGAAGTGGTATTTGCTCTCGTAGGTGGCGGTCACACCTTGCCTTTTGGGCAAACTATCAAACATTTCTTTCACCGGATTCTTGCTATTGGCGAACCTACGCGGATCGTCTTCATTCTTTCTTCATTGGAATCGGCCTTGGCTCGGGACAAACAAACATATCCCCATCCTCTCGACAAAGTGCTTATTCGGGAGACCAAGCTGTACGGGCGCATTTCGGGCTTCTTGTACTTTCTACCGGCTGCTTGAGGTCATCTTTTCTTTGAAAGCCTCGGTTTTGTCATACACCTTATCTTCCTTAGTCACGGCATACCCCGGACCTTGCCTATTTCTCTTAGGCTGGCGGCCTAAGCCTACACGGTCCCTGTTGGCGTTTTCCCGGCCAGACCGGGGATATAGCTCATACCTCTTAGCATTTTCAACACGGGAGGAATCTTGTGCGAAGATGTCGTCGGATCTATGGTACGAGACTTGCCCCTTAGGCTTCTCAATTGTGAATCCGGCGAGCATTGGATTTTCTTGGTCGAGTTTGATCTCCATTCTTGGTAAGGTATTTGCTTATTTGGTTTCTCCGATCGTAACACTATCACCATAGATGGTTGTCGGCACCCCTTCTGCACAAACTTTAAACATTGGTGAAGCGTGGAAGCTACGGCTCCAATCTCGTGGATCCAGGGTCTACCCAATAATCTTTGAGAATGTAACGGGAATGTCTATAACACGAAACTCTACCATCATCTCTTTACCTCCAAACATCAGATTAAGGGAGACTATCCCCAACCTTTGCAGGGATGTCGAATCATAAGCCTTTATAGTGCAGTTAGATGGTTTTAAGGTTACGCGCGTTGATGTCCAACATACTCATCATTTTGGCGGGGAGCACATTCATAGGCGACCCATTATCTATCAACACATGGGGAATCCGCCGTCCCTCCCGGAGGCACCGTAATGTGTAAGGATTCGTTATGTTTCGCACCGTAGCGAGGCAAGTCAAGATACGTGAAAGTAATGATATTCCCATCTTGAGCCGTTCCAATCAGCCCGACATGCTTCGTGCAGGGTAGCGTTGACGGATACCTTCGTCTTGGACAAAGCTTCTTCCAACTTTAATTTGTGAGGGTAGGAGGATGTAAGTAGGGACCACAAAGAAATATCGGCTTGCGTTCTTTTCAAGCGTGTCGGTATCGGGTCTTCTGAACTTCTTCGTCTAGCTGTGAGGATTACGAGAGGAGGCGAGGGTTAGAGCACACAGCTGCTTTCCCTTTCCGGACGGATCTGGATTATTTACTCCCAACATTCTTCTGAGCGAGTCAACGAGTTAACTTCTTCTTTGTTCATCAACCACGAACTCTTTGCTAGCTTCCTTGAGTTACGCTAACGTGAGCGGGACGGGGTGATTGCTTTGTATGGCCAAGGCGCTTGTCGTATCTCATTGATGGTCGAGGGTGCTTCCCAACTAGTTGCTATTACGAGTTCCTCCAAGGAAATTGGGGATTCTCTAGGAGTCATTGAAGATATAGCATTAACGATCAAGCGTTCTTCGTAATCATCAAGTTCAACAATATTATTCACATCATGTAAATCATCGAGATACGAGAACATAACGAAGTTATCTTTCATTTCATCGAGAAAAGGAGATTACATCGGTTTCGACCTCATTACAACCATTGCTATCATTCCCAACTACGGGTTCCCCAAACTCTAATACATTAACAAAATAATCATTCTCAAAGTCAATAAGGTTCACATTGTTGTTTGGCGAGAGGATTGTTGACAATATTCGGGCGAGGAGATTTTCTATTTTCTTATCATCCACTAAGCCCTGGATTATCTTCTTGAGGATTACGCGGGAGTTCGTAGTGTGCCCGGAAATTGGTGAAAACGGCAATACTTGCTAGCATCCATATGAGGATTAGGGCGAGCGGGGTGTAGTTCTCCAATGGCTTGATCATGCCGATTCGTAACAAACCGTTGAAAACTTCCTCTGTTGACATACCCAAATCATCAAATCGCGGTTGTGGCCTAGGTGGAAGCCTCATCACATTACGCACATTGTTACCTCCCTTTTGAAGATTATTGATACTATTGTCTTTGGCCGGCTCTCTTCCTCTTGGCGCCATCGGCGAGACGGGATTGGATGCACGATATCGGTAACCTCCACCCTTGTTTGTTATTCTTGGTGTTTGCACTTGGAGTTTGGTTGAGCAGTCTATTCTCACTCCTTGCTCCCATTCCCACCATCTCTCGCAGACGGGTACCATCCTTTCCCAATGGCTTCCCACTAAGGCGCTGGCTTAACACATGATAGAAAGATGTCCTTTTGGTCTTGGAGGATTGGCTCAGATAACTCGTTGAGCTTAGCATTCCAACGTTT
The DNA here is from genome assembly GCA_022495995.1 of Adenophora triphylla var. japonica. NCBI lineage: Eukaryota > Viridiplantae > Streptophyta > Magnoliopsida > Asterales > Campanulaceae > Adenophora > Adenophora triphylla. The sequence continues at coordinate 4,013 of JAFEMH010002310.1, read as the reverse complement.
GTAGAATTCCGTGATTGACTCATCAGGCTTACGGATAGTTCCTACCAAATCATCCGGGTAGTGCGCCATTCCAAATTACCCTTGTACTTTTCCGGGAAGGCTTACATTATACGGCTCCAAGTAGTACGGCATTCTTGCTTGAGCTAAAAACCATGTAAGTGCCGATCCTTTCAAGGTTAGGTGGAAGTGGGAAGCCATGAATTCGGGAGTGCGGCCCATTGCCCCCATTGTCATCACATAAGTGTCTATATGCGTCTTTGGACGGGCGGTACCATCAAAGTCTAGCTTGGGCATCTTAAACTTGTGCGGCAAAGGTGTCACTTGGGCGGGATCCACGACTTTAAGACCACTAGAACCCACGGTTAATCTGTCAATCTGTTCTTTGCATCTGTTTGACCAGCGAGTCACTTCCGGTGCCAAACTTGAAGTACGAGGAATTGCGGGAGCCACCGTTGACGACGGTATTGGGAAATCGAGAATTAGGTCCCACGGGCAAAGCGGTTGGTGGGAGACCAAAAGTACTAGGAATTCCAATATTCTTTGTCCAACAAGCTAATCGGGCTAGGAATCTTGTTTCCATACATATCATAACCGTTGAATTGCCCAGGGGATTACGGGAGGCTGTATTGTGCCGGTGACCTCTGTCTTGACCAAGAGAAGATAATCCTGGTGACACACGGGTGAGTATGGGGTAGAACCATAAATATGCCGAGTAAGGGTGGAACACCTTTCTTTGGTTGAGAAAAATTGTCTTGAGTCAGGCTAGCTGGTACCTTGAGACACCATCTGAACTATACGATTTCTGAGAGTCGGTGCGACCATTCTGCTGAACACCATCTTGAACACCACGATAACCATCTGGATACACAGCATCTTGAAATTTGGGAAAAGTGGTTCGAAAGCGAGGTCCATCTTTGGCTGTGGTATTGGAGCATTAGGAGTTGGAGAAGCGGTGAGATCAAAGAAATTCGCGAGCCGGCCGTCATTTCTGGCGACACCTTCTTTGGATAACTGGCTATACCCTTGAGAAGATGGGGGAATGAGTCTTCCTTGGTCACTTGCCACCACCCTGGAGAAGCTACTTGATCGAGATCGCGGAACATAGCTCGGCTGGGGAGGCATCGTATTGTAGCTAAGTTTGGGTTGGTTGAGCGGGTGAAGCGGATCCGATTTCATTATGGCTATCTTCCGTAATCTCTTCGTAGGAACCATCCTCCCGGCGAAGTACCGCAATCCCTTTGGCTCTCATAGCTTCCACGAGCGGTTGTGAGCCTCTTCTTCACGAGCCTTGGCATTTTGAACTAAGAGACAAGCCTCACGCTCCCAAGCTAGAGCGGCTTCCCGCATCACCCTCAATTCTTCCGTAGTCATCTCATTCAAACCCGTCGACCCCTTTGTCCTTTGAGCCTCCGGCGGGCGAGCGAAAAAACATCTCCATTGCCGGCCATTTCGATTCCAAACCAAGCGACCTTGCTTGCACACGGACCAAAGCGACCTCCCGAGACGGATGAGCGGACCCAACTCGCCGTAGGCTGCGAGGTGCGAGAGATGGGTTTATAAGGTCTTGGAAGGGAAATTTTTGAGTAACGGGAGAGGGAAAGAAAAAAATGGGACAGACTCGCACAAACACAAATTTATTTATGTTCAAGTATAAATTAGTCTTTTAAATCCTAAATACAGTTGGGAAAGGATAAGCCTTTATTCATGCTAACTATGCCTCGGGGAACCTAATGACGCAACGTTCGAATTACATCAAATGCTTTGTTTTGAAACATATAGTAGGTAATGATACCTAGCCCAAACTCTAACATCTTTATGGAACGAAAAGGTTTGTCCGAATTTCTAAGGAAATTTGGGCAGCATAACTTAGTCTTTTCGAAGAATTTCGAAGAAAAATCCGGCATGACCTCTCGTCGGTACATGTTGGCAATGCGGCATGATCTCTCGTTTAGAACACGCCACGAGTGACATGTTCCCACGTGAAATCATGTTGCATTTGGCAACATGCCCACAAGTGTGAGGTTTTGGGAGAAGGTATAAGGACCTATACTATTTTTCAAAAACAATTCATTTTGTTGTAATTAAAACATTGTATTGAAAACCAACCGTGGGTAAGGTTTAGTGTGGTGCCACCTATAACGCACTAGGGGTTTAGGTTTGATTTCGGGCGCTCAGCGTAGGCGAATTTCATGGCCGTCCGCGATGCCGGCAATCGCACCCGAGGGTTCTAAATCTAAGTGATGTAGTGTGCGGGTGACTATATTCCTTTATTTACAAAAAAGAGATTTTTTTTTTTTTTTTATATTTTTGAAAAAGAAAAACAACAACACACACCCTCACACAAGATATACGAGGAACAACAATCAAATGAGTCTGCTTGATCCAAGGGTGCCCTCAAACCCGGTCTTACGAAGTTATGTTCGGTGGCCACCCTTTGTCGCGTGACACGGGACAACCGAGAGACAAAGGTGTCGCACGACTGGATGGTCTTTGAACCCGGCTGACTCTTCAATCATCAAATCGGCCCCTGTTTTACCATAGCGAGCAACACACAAGTACTAATGCACAAGAAAGAATGGCCACAAGCACAAAGGGCTCACAAGTTCCATAATCAACAAGATGTATGAATCACAAATGATTATCAAATAATGCACACAAAATGGATGTATTGGATGTTTTGACTAAACAAAAGCTTGACCCACTCAACACTTGAAAAACGGGTTTTCAAATGTTTCATCCCAGTAGTCGCCATTGAATGTGCGCTCGCCCGAAAAAATGATTTCCGGTTTAAATGAAAAGAAGGAGTCGCCACGCCGTTTTAAGAGGAAACATTGAAAACCTTTTGTTTAGAGAGAAAACATGAGTTCGGAGGTCAGGTTACGTGTTGGGAAGAACCGAGAGTTCACCCAACACGCCTCGTCCATAGACGAGTCTTTCAATCAGAAACATCCAAGTAAATCCAAAGTGTGTGCAAATATTGATAATAAACAAAGTGTGATAAAATGCATCTTATTAATTATGGAACGAGAATTACATATTGTGAGCCCATTATTTAGGGAGGCCACATCCCTGATACAAACAATCTAAAACAGATTACAAAGGAAAAAGGGTCTCTGCAGATGGGTCATGTATGTCGCATGACACATCGCACCAGTGACCACATGTGTCGCGTGACACAGGATCACTTGGAGACGAAGGTGTCGCGTGACACATATGAGCCATCTGCAGAAACTTAACAAGATGAACACGGAGAATCAACGAAAGCTATACGGATCTAATCAATTAACTAGAATTACGAATGGAAATACGAAACGAAACTAAATCGACCCGGGAGTGTGGATATGGATGGATCCACACCCCTTGGGGTTGAAACACCAAATCCAATCAAATGATCAACAATATAAGCTCAATTGCAGATTATTGATTAAACGAGAGATTGCGATTGGGATTCGATAATCCGAGATAGCTAGGGATCTGATTCTTTGAATCCAAACAAAATTAAATGCTAGAATTAATAGAAATTAAGCAAGAGAGAGAGATTGAGTTTAGGGAATGCGTTACCCTTGTTGCTTCCACGAATTCTATATCTAGTTAGATATAGAACCCTTCAATTCTTCACCTACGATGCGGAAGGATTAAGGCAAGGGGCTCAATTGGTGTGGCTTGAGAATTGGGTTTGGAAGGGAGGAATTGGGTAGGTTGAAGGTAGGAGAGAGAGAGGTTTGTGTTTGGAAAGGTTCGTTCTGTTGCAAATCCTGCGAGTAACAGTAGGCTAAAGTTGGGATCTATTTATGAGAGGGGAGGGTCTTATTTATAGATTGCGGTTAGGTGCCTTAGTGTGTCGCACGACCTTACGCGTCCTCTTTCATGCCTCAAGGCGTCGCGTGACACAAGGTGGCTCAACCGCTTTTGGCGCTAAAAACCGGTTTGGAACATTCGGGAAAATACCCAAAAGGTCCAACGGGTTTTATTCCCAAGGGTCCTTTGGCATGAATAATGTACCAAAGGTACTT